>CM077803.1:6201598-6213535 GCA_039737535.1 Lagodon rhomboides | reverse complement strand
TAGTGGAGCTGTTAAGCTTAATAATCTTGCTTTTTAGGAAAGAAGCATGAAACTTTCAGGGTTTTTTCTTCAGGACATAAGCTTTAATTTGAGATATGGAGGCATTCTCAGATTGACCCCTGAGGTCAGCTAGAGGTCATTGACCTCTGTGATATGTAATTTTCATGCACAAAATTGTAAATGTGTGTATCTTAGGATCTAAATGTGATAGAAATGTAAACTAAAGATGTATTTCCATGTATCTGGGCATGAGGAACTCATTTATGCCATTGATAGTACTCTAAGAGGTCAACATCATTAAGTGCAGTGAAGGTTACTAGGAATGTGAGTGGCTTAAGGCGAGACACTACAGGTGAATAGGGTAAAAAAATTAAATACTAGATATCACCATGAAACTTTCTCAGCTGATTACTCATATTAAGCTAAGAAAAAAATGTATTGCAAGTTTTTTGTATTTTAATGTTTAAATATGCAAATTAGGCCTTATCTCATTAAAAATGCGCTAATTTGCATACATTTTAAAAAACGAAATCAGATCGTGTGATAAAGCCAGGATCAAAATATTTTTTTCATTTAATTGTCATATTAGATGGGAAAATAATTACAGAGGGGTTTATGGACATCTACTTCTGTTATCCTGACCTTCATGACCTTTTTGTGACCTTTTCCAAACATGTTGTTCAACCTGCGTTCAGAAACCTACATGAGGGTTCTAAATGTGAACACCTGATAACCTGATGGTGAAATAAGACGTGGGACATAGTGTCTCAGTCAGGAGACACTTTATAAACTCTGCCTCTGACTAACTCTTCATCGTTTGTTCCTTCTGAATTCAGCAGAAGTTCTACATGAACTTCTTTCTGTCTTTGAGTAGAAACATGGAGTCTGTTTGTCTCAATGTGAAGACACAACCGTGTGTGTCGTCATGTTGGTCCGGTGGTCTGATCGCTGACTGAGAACCTCATGACTGTGGGTGGAAGACCAGCTGGGAATTAGCTGATGTCTAGTCTCAGTCGTGGTCAGTGAAGTGTGCTCACATGTTAGTGTAGTGGTCTGAACTTAGGAGGCAAAGACTTCAGTGTGTGAGTTCAAGTCCTGGTTATTGATGCTAGTAAATGTTTTCTCACTCCATCACAAGTTAAATGCTGCGTCTGACCAACATGTTCTGCTCCATCAGGAGCGGTTCACTGTTTCAGGCTTCATATGTAACGTTAGCACATGTTAGCACACGACAGTGAAACAGTAAAGTCTTGTGGTTTGGTTCAGACCTCGCTGAGGTTGGAGGAGTACGGAAAAGCAGGGTGATGTCCTGATACAACGAGCTGCGGTTGAACCGATGTTTGGGCTGGGCAACGACCTGATAGAGACACAGACGGACAAACTGAGACAGCCTGGACACAAACTAAAGTTCAGGTTCACACACCTGATGTTCAGGTAGCTCAGTGTGTTGGAGGACTGTCTTGAAGGTCTGAGGTTGTGAGTTCGATCCTTGAGGCAGTTTAAGTTTTGAAAACAGCTATTAAAAGAGTCAAAGGCAGGACACTCAGGTATCTGATGAGCTGGTCTGGAGGTTGTGGGTTTGAATCCTGACTCTTTATAAAGTTGCTGCTCAGAAGAACGAGTGAAAACCTCTGAAAGACTCTTTGTGATGTCATCCTGTTAGCTCAGCAGGGTGATGTGAGGGGTAGAAGTTCTGAGGTTGTGGGTTCAAGTCTTGTTTGGGTTTGATTCTTATAAAACTGAGTGAAGTCTGAATTACGGACTGAACAGTGCCCAGGGGGAGGGTTGTGTTCCTGAGAAATGGAAGCTTTATGGGGCGATGAACCATCAGCAGCTGAAGGTTTGGATGTCTTTAAAACTTTGTTGCATCATCAAAGATCTAATCGTCTGTTTCAACACACCTGACCAGAAAACTGTTCGACTATTAGAAACTAACAAAGAGAGAAAGACTCCAACATTTCAATGAATCAATCTTTATTTGTTCATTTCACAACCAACAAAAGTATCTCATGACACTCTCATTGGTCAAAGAGCCCAGTGTGCTGGAGATCTGCCAAAAAAAACAAAAAAAAACAGGTGTTGGTGTCCACCTTTTAGAAACAGGTGAGACATCATCAAAGATCTTATAGTCTTAGGGTTTTCTTTTCGCTCATCAGATTTTCAAACCCTAAGACTATAAGATCTTTGATGATGTCTCACCTGTTTCTAGAAAGTGGAAACCAGGTGTTGGTGTCCACCTTTTAGAAACAGGTGAGACATCATCAAAGATCTTATAGTCTTAGGGTTTGAAAATCTGATGAGCGAAAAGAAAACCCTAAGACTATAAGATCTTTGATGATGTCTCACCTGTTTCTAAAAGGTGGACACCAACACCTGGTTTCCACTTTCTAGAAACAGGTGAGACATCATCAAAGATCTTATAGTCTTAGGGTTTGAAAATCTGATGAGCGAAAAGAAAACCCTAGAACTATACCATCCTGTTAGCTCAGCAGGGTGACACCAGGGATAGAAGTCCTGAGGTTGTGGGTTTGATTCTTATAAAACTGAGTGAAGTCTGAAGTACGGACTGAACAGTGGGTTGTGTTCCTGAGAGATGGAAGATTTATGGGGCGATGAACCATCAGCAGCTGAACGTTTGGATGTCTTTAAAACTTTGTTGCATCATCAAAGATCTAATCGTTTAAACTATTAGAAACTAACAAAGAGAGAAAGACTCCAACATTTCAATGAATCAATCTTTATTTGTTCATTTCACAATCAACAAAAGTATCTCATGACACTCTCATTGGTCAAAGAGCCCAGTGTGCTGGAGATCTGCCAAAAAAAGGGTTCTAAAAGGTTCCACCTTTTTGAAACACCTCGACTATTAGATCTTTGATGATGCTCACCTGTTTCTAGAAAGTGGAAACCAGGTGTTGGTGTCCACCTTTTAGAAACAGGTGAGCATCATCAAAGATCTTATAGTCTTAGGGTTTTCTTTTCGGTGAAACAATGATGGTGCTCAAAGGCTCAAAGGCAGGACATTCAGGTATCTGATGAGCTGGTCTGGAGGTTGTGGGTATGAATCCTGACTCTTTATAAAGTTGCTGCTCAGAAGAACGAGTGAAATCCTCTGAGAGACTCTTTGTGATGTCATCCTGTTAGCTCAGCAGGGTGACACCAGGGTCAGCAGTTCTGAGGCTGTGGGTTCAAGTCTTGATTAAAATTTGAGGGTTGATGTTCAAAAGAGTGAAATCTGAAAGAAACAAAGTGCATCAGTCAGATCCAGTAGCTCAGGCTCATAGAGGCCCGGTCAGCAGTTCGGAGGTTTTGGGTTTGATTCTTATAAAACTCGGACTGAACGGACTGAACAGCGCCCAGAGAAAGACAAAACATTTCTTACATTTCACTAAGAGTTCTGGATTTTATTGGAACAAGAGCCAGAATTCAAAACAACACATGACAGAAAGTACAAGTCAACACAATTTCCACAATTTAATGGAAGAAGTTTAAAATGTAAATGAAGAATCTTTTCAATCAGTTTGAATCATTTTGTACAAAGTTAACTGAAGAAGCTGAAAGATTGATGTGACTGTGATCCTGTAGAGACTCAACTGTTCAGCACTGACAATGTTTCTGTGACAGGAGGAGACTCTGCACACTAAACACCACACAGACGCACTGAGGAGGAACCAGAACTGAACCAGTAGAACCCAAATCCAGGATAAAGAGGTTCAGTGAATGTGGTGTTGAAGGTATGGAGGTGGATCAGTGAGTCAGAGGAGACTCTGTAGAAGGACAGAGTGCCAGCAGGACAGTCCACATACACTGCTACTCTACCAGAGGAGGAGGAGGAGGAGGAGATGAATGTTTGTCTGTTATTGTGCCTGACATAGTAACGACCACCATCAGAGCACCACAGACTCCAGGACTGATCATTGTATCCAAACACACAGTCACTGTTTCTGTCTCCTCTCCTTCTGATTCTTCTGTAACTCACTGATATAGTAGTGGAGCTGTTAAGCTCAATAATCTTGCTTTTTAGGAAAGAAGCATGAAACTTTCAGGGTTTGTTCTTCAGGACAAAAGCTTTAATTTAAGATGTGGAGGCATTCTCAGTTTGACCCCTGAGGTCAGCTAGAGATCATTGACCACTGTAATATGTCATTTTCATGCACAAAATTGTAAATGTGTGTATCTTAGGATCTAAATGTGATAGAAATGTAAACTAAAGATGTATTCCCATGTATCTGGGCATGAGGAACTCATTTATGCCATTCATAGCACTCTAAGAGGTCAACATCATTAAGTGCAGTGAAGGTGAAAATATTTTTTTCATTTTATTGTCATATTAGATGGGAAAATAATTACAGAGGGGTTTATGGACATCTACTTCTGTTATCCTGTAAATCAGAATATACTGTCAATGGCCAGAGTTTTTAGAAATAATCGTTTTCTGTGATAAAATCAGGGTTTTCGTGTCAATGAGAGGTCAAACCACGTGGAAATATCTGAATTTTCCCTTCGTGTAAAAAGGATCTTATTTTCCCACAGTTCTGGGGTACAGGGTGGGGCAGTGGGTGTGGTCTCAGAAGTTCTGCTACATCTCTTTTTAAATGGACTTCAAGAAAAGATTCAATGGCGCAACTACTAGTCTGCTGTTTATCACTCTGTACTGTTGGACAGTCAAAGGAGAAAGTGAGAGAGAGAGAGCAGCACACAACCTTTTAGGTTCCCAGGTGCCGGAACTTCTGAGAAGAAGAAGAAGGGAACTCTCATTGACACGAAAACCCAGATTTTATCACAGAAAATGATTATTTCTAAAAACTCTGGCTATTGACAGTATATTCTGATTTACAGGATAACAGAAGTAGATGTCCATAAACCCCTCTGTAATTATTTTCCCATTTAATATGACAATAAAATGAAAAAACTTAGAGTGCCATTGATAGCACTCTTAGAGTGCTATCAATGGCATGCATTTAAATTAAAACTTAGGTCATCAAGAACAAACCCTGAAAGTTTCATGCTTCTTTCACAAAAAGCAAGATTGTCCATATTTTAAGAGCTTAACAGCTCCACTACTATTGAAATATGTCAAAATGCCAGACTGTTGGCGCAAATCACCAATAACAATGTTACGTTAGCTGGCCTTGCTACTCAACTACAGAGACATCAGCAAAGGTAGCAGTTGTTTTTTGCTTGTTATGAGGAACAGGACTGTAATACACTGAACCAACAGAGAGTTCTCATAACCCCCAGTTCAAAGTGTGCCTGTTTGCAGGGCCGTGTAGCCCCACCAATAACTCCATCGTAATCAGAATCAGGACTGCCAACCCTGAGGCATGAACGCGCAAACTGGAGGGGTAGGGCTTATTGGTGGGGCGAGGGGTATATTGGGATTGGGTCTTTTTAAAACAGGTTTAATGTCGTCTGGTCGAGCCTGATGAGGTATATGATCTGCTGCATTCCACTGTTAATTGTTTTTCTGGCTCCCTGTGATGAACAATGTGACAGAGAGCAAAGTGAAAAGAATCCATCACTTATTTTTAGCAGGTTTAACCATGTTTAAAAAAAAACCCACACATATACATTCTGCTTTGACTGTAAAAAAAAACAAAAAAAAACTGTATTATTGAGAGAGGACAGTGGCTCTGGTCAGCTTGAATCCAGTTGGCTGCAGTTCATTCCATATGAGACAAGCGTTCACTTCTCAGAGCGCTCTGGCAGCCGAATCGGTTTCCCTCCGCTCATCCATACAGTCGGTATGCTCCAAACACTCACAGCTTTTGCCATAATACAGCTCATACACAAAAAAAGGTATAATCCAGTCTTATTCACAGTGGATTAGAGGGAAATGTTGCTCACACACACTGAAACCAGTTTACCACACTCGTGTGTTATTACCGTTAACTCACCGTGGGGTTTAGATGTGTTTACTGGTCATCAGCCTCCCACATCTGTACTTTGTGTCAAATCCGCTAATCTACTCAAGTTAACTGGATTTAAATGGATGGCCTGTAAAACAATCACCATATTAAATTATTTTAATGATCGATGTTACGCGGCTATAATAATAATTTGCCTCACTATTGGCTGAGCCTGTGGACGGTCCCAGAGGATGAAAATCCAGAAGATGGACCGAGACTGTTTCCCAATGAATCTCTTGTCAGATGTAGTCATTACTTGACTTCTCCTGTAATGCAGGACTCGAAAAAATTTGATTAAGTAATACGATTAATTTTGGGGGGAACAATGAGTGGTTCCTGAGAGCTCATTATTCTTAATTTATTTTTACCAAACAAAACATCAGTGTGTTGGCCTGTTTGTACAAGGCATTAACATGCATCCCAGGTGATCTGAACACAAGTCAACAGTTCTAAATACAAGTGTGAATGACCAGTAACACACACTGTGATCCAATCACTCAGACCACTTCTCAATGGAGTCAGGGCACATTTGACCCCATATTTGTAACAGGGTAAACGCTAAAGAAGAAGCCACAACCGCAGGCAGAGTTGAGTGCATGCTGTATTTCACTGTAAGGTAAATGGACTCTCTCAACCTGCCAATGTTAGCAGATGTTGGTGAACACCGTTTCAACCGATCCAGCCATTCAAAATGTAACTGCAATATTCCCAGAATCTCTTTACGAATCACACAATTTTGAGAGGTGCTGAGTGAGAAGATACTTCGCAAAACAGCTAGGGCAAAACTCTAAATCACGGGCGCCTTATAAATTCGGCATTAATTGCAAAACATGAAGTTGTTTGTTTGCTCGTAAAAAGCGTCAAATTATTCATTATTTGGGCCTTCTTGTGAATCGGCATAAATCTTTATTTGTTCAAAAAAAATAACATAACATCTGTTTGCCACAGCAATGTTCATTTTTTTATTTGCATATAGAGCGATGAAGTGAGATCCGATCACAAGTGGTCACTTGAGACGCATGTGGAGATGCATGTTAATGCCACATGTGAACTGATGGATCTATAGGGCTGTCCACTTGAGATCAGACCGCTCAGGGTGGATGAGGAACATCATACGTTCATATTAAAACAATCCCTCCACACATTTGTACTTGAGTATTACAGCATCTCTCATCCACTCCTCCGTTAATCATGCTGCGTTACTGAGCACTTCTGCCTCGAGGAGCAAATAAGGCTTCTTATCCTTGTTATGAAGCATTTTCTCCGTGAAACATTACAGTTGGTTCAGGCCTCCTGAAAAAAAAAAAAGAAGAAGAAAACATGATCTTTGTGAGGTTATATAATTAAATATGGAAGAAAAAAGGAAGGAAAAAAAAGAGAGAGAAAAAAGAATGAAGTCTCAGAGGACAGGCTTCATATCCACCTGCCAGCGTGAGCAGTCTGTCAAGGTGAGATATAACAGACTGTCATGTGGGTGACACTACAGGCTTCTAACACATCCAGAGCCTTTGCTACTAGCACCTGTAAGACAGAGAGAGAGAGAGAGAGAGAGAGAGAGAGAGAGAGAGAGAGAGAGAGAGAGAGAGAGAGACATCTTAATTGAACACACACAGACAAAAGACAGTTCTTGGAAAGAGTGGTTTTTTGCAGAACTATAATGACTCAACCACTAAATCTGCAAAGGAAAACCTGGTTTGACTTGTAAAAGGCGACTCAGGTCTGCGTGGAGTTTTGGCTCGTGTCTCTCACTCCCTTATTCAATTCCTAGAGACATAAGATCCTTTTAAGCAGGGCTGTAGCGTAGCATCCGCCACCTGGGCAACGCGTGTCTCGATTCTCATTTTCCGTTTGTACATCCTCGCCTCATTCCTCACATCTTAGTCCTCTTAGGAAGAGACACAAGTCGTTTCACAAAATGGCTGCGTGTCAAAGCTCTTTTATTGTCGGCGGTGCCGGCGAAGCTTCCTCCAAGGGTAAACCCGTGCATCCTTGCTCATAGCTCTTCTGGAAAGCCTCATCTTTCCTTGAGGAGCATTTTTAGGAATTGAGACGTCATCGATATGGCACACTGAGATCAATTTCCTGGTCAGAGGCCGGAGGATGGAGGATGGAGGAGATGAGGAAGCACATTATAGAGAAATGAAGAGAGCACTTGTTCTCTCTGTCTGTGGCTGTGATCTGTGATCAGTACTTGAGAAAAGGTTTTCTTAGTTCCACTCCGGCGCCGCCAGAACAACAGCTTCGAATGAATGCATGTTTTTTTTTCACCTCGTCTACAGAATGTGTAAATAAGCACTCGTCTGCCGGCCCACTCACCACAACAACTCCATCAGGCGATATGTCAGTGTTGTCTTAAGAGTTTGTTATTGTCACTTGAGACAAGAGCATCTCATAATCCTCACCGTTAACCTTGTTTATATTGTTGGCGTTTTCTATATTTCTGTATATCTGTTTATTCATATTTTGATGCTTGAACCTTTCTTGATATTTTATATTCACTCTCCCACCAAGATGTCTGCAGATACCGCTCTTTCTGTGGTCCCGTCATGTCTTATTAAAGCCCTTGCTGAACACTTGCGTAAAGGACGTAGAACTCCAAATGACAAAAAGCCTTTACCTTCAAAGATGGATGAAGCCAACAATGTTACGTACGCTAACTGAACTACAGAGCCGCTGCTGAATACCACCGGCATGGTCTGAATCTCCACCTCTTTGGCTGTATCAACTGAAACTGACAAAATAAGCTAGAAAGACATAGAATCGTATTGATTATTGGACAATTATTGTACGATCCATTATGCTGAGCCGGGTACTTTGACGTATTTCAACTGCACTCATTAACTCATTTTGTGCTACACGAGTGTAAATTCTCACTCGTCAGACAGGTTTGGCTCCGCTCTGAATTTCCGCCCACTGTCCTCGGCGTTGGACTGTTTCTTTGTGAGATGATTTGTTTGGCCGGGGGCTGTGTCTGTCCAATTAAGTGTTTTGAATCTAACAGTCGAACTGCTGTGAAAATTACCAAACAATGTCTGTTTTGTGTTGGAGTTCATGTAGGAAAAATGGACAAAGGTAATTGCCCAATGATTGCATTTGACTTCCATAATTGCACAGCAGGGATAGCGCGTGCAGTATTTTGTTTGGAGAATATTGATTTTGCGTTATATGTGCTGAGAAACAGACTAAATTGGTTTGCCCGTGTTTCTGCTCTCTTGTTGGATAATAAAGGCCATTCAGTGTTTTCATTAAGTTTTTCTTTTTTTTCATCGCACGATTCACAGCTGAGCGGCAGCGACCTGCACATTCAGCCACCGCAGCGGTGGGAAATCTGTTTTGCAAAGTTTTCCAAAGAAAAGCAATTTGTTAAAAACTCTGCTGTTGCAGCTGCGGTGGGCGCAAGATTAACACCCACAGGAGTACAAGTACATGTTGTCAGGAGGACGCCCAGTCACCAAACTAAAACGTTCACAGTTAACGTTTCCGCAAACCACCGACACATTCACATTTGTACGTGTTATATGCACTGTATTGACATTTTAACAATACATGTCATATCATGTTCACATGACATGTTTATGACATACACTTTCATATCAGGGGGTGGAGGAAATGGTGGTTTCAACATTTGTAAATGTGACACTGGTGGATAGTTTTAAGGAGACCTGTAGCGACCAAATCAGCTATTTTAAGCCAAGACATGATCTTTTCACCTAACCCTAACCAAGTGGTCTAAATCTGACCAGACCACAAGCAAAACATTCAATTGAAAACCTGAAAAAAAAAACTTACTTGCAACCTAAAGAAATTTAAAGTTATGATCCAATCATCACTAAAGTGCATCTGATGGAAGACAGCCGATAACAACAAATGGGAACACAAGAAAAGTGTATGGCGAATGAAAAGTTGTTTAGCCACCTGCCATTTCATCGTTAGTAAATGACTGTATGAATGTGGACTGTGTGTGAGCTTTCTATGTGCTGAAGAACACAGGACATTAATTAACATGAAATACGAACTGATGCTGTCGGCGTGTCAGGAGTTTTAAATAATCAATGACTGGGGGCGTGTTGGTCTTAAAGTGAGGTGTGGTCAGGCGCACTGATGGCGGATTGCTTTCTTGAGGCCGCAGGAAAGGACAGCGCCATAGACCAACAAAAAGCTGGCCTCAATCAAAGGCGCTATTCCTGCTATTTAAAGGACACATTATTCAGCAGGAAGATGCTTCTATACATGCGGGTTGAAAATGCACCTATACTCTGATTTTATGCTGCTTTCAGGTATTTTAAACATTTCCATGAACACAGTCATGTCACTGTAACAAATATTGTGTTGCATTTAAGCAGGAAAACCCAAAGCAAACCACAGGAAACAGAATTTAACTTTTATCTTAATAAATATGTTTGGACAGGATTTATGAGGACAGCTGCTTCACTCCAAACTACTTTACTGTATGAATTTGGATTGTGTGTGACCTTTCTATGTGCTGAAGAACACAGAACATTAATTAACATTAAATACGAACTGATGCTGTCGGTGACTCACGAGTTTTAAATAATCAATGAAGTGTATCAGCTGTTCCTCGTGCGTAAAGGCGATGTTAATGTAGAGATACCCAATTGGTTTCTGCTGCTGGAGGATCGCTGCAGGTAATATTAATATTTTCCTCATTAAGGACGAAGTGGACCGGTTGATAACATGCAAAATACCGTCACTATTAACATATAGAATATGTAAATACTGCCTACTACTACCAATCAATAATTGGATTAGATTTTTTGCTCCAAATGATTGGTCTTCCCCCTTCTGTGAGTTCAGTAAGAATTGGAGAAGGGAGCTATTTTTCAAGATCATCACCGTGTTCCCACAATCCGAATGATGGAGGCTGTGTGGACGACTTAACAACAGGACAGTTCTGAATTGCATTTTTTCAGATTTAAAATGTACCCAAAATTTAAAGAAAGCAACCATATATCTGGGTGTTAGCAGGGACATGCTTCTGTCATTAGCCGCTAAACTTTTTTTTACTTTCTAAACTTAACTCTAACCTTTCTGTATTAGAACACTCGCAGCACTTACCCCCGCAATTTCATACTTAAAAATGTGCACCAAAAGCAATTCTTGCTTTTCCAAAACCTCGGAGTTGACTGAAACATCTGCCACCTCACTAAGACATTATAAATTGGTAAGTGGAGGGCAGAAATGGAGACAGCCCTCTTTACTATTCTATCACTGCATGACAATCCCCTCTGCTGACCCCATCTGGGCCACAGTTGATGTCCCAGTTCAGTGGATGTTGTTGTGGCAAGTTAATCGTCACTTGCATTGCTACATGTTAGGATCCCATTTTCAAGGATTCCTTTGAAGAAAAAGTTAAGGTTTCAGTCTTTACCTCTATTTTTAAACTCCTTCAGTATTTCAGGAGCTAAAAAGAGGAGAGACAGGGCGGTTTTTGGAGGTGAATAAATTTGAGGCGCTAAAAAGTTCAGTCTGTTCAGTCTCCTTATCATGACTGATAGTTGGTTGATGGCGCCTCAACTATTCACAGTGCATATTTCATATAACCGCTGCAAAAATAAATAAATAAATGATAGAAACACAGATGAATACTGTTAGATCCCGAGTTTTGCCCCTGTCCAGGAGGTACTGGGCCAGCTCTCCGTTATAAAGGGTTAAATCCCTAAACCTATTATAGGTAGCTTTTAAAATTGGGAGTTTTAAATAGGGAAATTATAAGCTGGTAGTGAGGAGATTCGCCTAGCTTCTCACTGCCTTAATTCGGACGTCTACCCTGCTTCCTCTGGTGTAGCACCGGACATGAATAGCCCTTGAGTCAGATACATTCACCAGCCACGCCCGTTTTGGCAGCTCTCCTTTAAATGATCTGAGCACTTGGTATGGTGCTAGGTTGGATTTTAAGGGCTTTTGGTAAACCCTAAGGAATTGTTTCAATTTAGCAGACTAGAGTAACCATTAAGAACTGTTATGATATTATGCACACTTAACACCTAACTTTTTACTTCCATGAGAG
>CM077803.1:5849586-6201498 GCA_039737535.1 Lagodon rhomboides | reverse complement strand
GTTAAGCTTAATAATCTTGCTTTTTATGAAAGAAGCATGAAACTTTCAGGGTTTGTTCTTCAGGACATAAGCTTTAATTTAAGATATGGAGGCATTCTCAGTTTGACCCCTGAGGTCAGCTAGAGGTCATTGACCTCTGTGATATGTAATTTTCATGCACAAAATTGTAAATGTGTGTATCTTAGGATCTAAATGTGATAGAAATGTAAACTAAAGATGTATTTCCATGTATCTGGGCATGAGGAACTCATTTATGCCATTGATAGCACTCTAAGAGGTCAACATCATTAAGTGCAGTGAAGGTTACTAGGAATGTGAGTGGCTTAAGGCGAGACACTATATGAATAGGGTAAAAAAAATTAAATAATAGATATCACCATGAAACTTTCTCAGCTGATTACTCATATTAAGCTAAGAAAAAAATGTATTGCAAGTTTTTTGTATTTTAATGTTTAGGCCTTATCTCATTAAAAATGCGCTAATTTGAATACATTTTAAAAAACGAAATCAGATCGTGTGATAAAGCCAGGATCAAAATATTTTTTTCATTTAATTGTCATATTAGATGGGAAAATAATTACAGAGGGGTTTATGGACATCTACTTCTGTTATCCTGACCTTCGTGACCTTTTCGTGACCTTTTCCAAACATGTTGTTCAACCTGAGTTCAGAAACCTACATGAGGGTTCTAAATGTGAACACCTGATAACCTGATGGTGAAATCAGACGTGGGACACAGTGTCTCAGTCAGGAGACACTTTATAAACTCTGCCTCTGACTAACTCTCCATCGTTTGTTCCTTCAATTCAGCAGAAGTTCTACATGAACTTCTTTCTGTCTTTGAGTAGAAACATGGAGTCTGTTTGTCTCAATGTGAAGACACAACCGTGTGTGTCGTCATGTTGGTCCGGTGGTCTGATCGCTGACTGAGAACCTCATGACTGTGGGTGGAAGACCAGCTGGGAATTAGCTGATGTCTAGTCTCAGTCGTGGTCAGTGAAGTGTGCTCACATGTTAGTGTAGTGGTCTGAACTTAGGAGGCAAAGACTTCAGTGTGTGAGTTCAAGTCCTGGTTATTGATGCTAGTAAATGTTTTCTCACTCCATCACAAGTTAAATGCTGCGTCTGACCAACATGTTCTGCTCCATCAGGAGCGGTTCACTGTTTCAGGCTTCATATGTAACGTTAGCACATGTTAGCACACGACAGTGACAGTGAAACAGTAAAGTCTTGTGGTTTGGTTCAGACCTCGCTGAGGTTGGAGGAGTACGGAAAAGCAGGGTGATGTCCTGATACAACGAGCTGCTGTTGAACCGATGTTTGGGCTGGGCAACGACCTGATAGAGACACAGACGGACAAACTGAGACAGCCTGGACACAAACTAAAGTTCAGTTTCACACACCTGATGTCCAGGTAGCTCAGTGTGTTGGAGGACTGTCCTGAAGGTCTGAGGTTGTGAGTTCGATCCTTGAGGCAGTTTGAGTTTTGAAAACAGCTATTAAAAGAGTCAAAGGCAGGACACTCAGGTATCTGATGAGCTGGTCTGGAGGTTGTGGGTTTGAATCCTGACTCTTTATAAAGTTGCTGCTCAGAAGAACGAGTGAAAACCTCTGAGATACTCTTTGTGATGTCATCCTGTTAGCTCAGCAGGGTGACACCAGGGTTAGAAGTTCTGAGGTTGTGGGTTCAAGTCTTGTTTGGGTTTGATTCTTATAAAACTGAGTGAAGTCCGAATTACGGACTGAACAGTGCCCAGGGGGAGGGTTGTGTTCCTGAGAGATGGAAGCTTTATGGGGCGATGAACCATCAGCACCTGAACGTTTGGATGTCTTTAAAACTTTGTTGCATCATCAAAGATCTAATCGTCTGTTTCAACACACCTGACCAGAAAACTGTTCGACTATTAGAAACTAACAAAGAGAGAAAGACTCCAACATTTCAATGAATCAATCTTTATTTGTTCATTTCACAACCAACAAAAGTATCTCATGACACTCTCATTGGTCAAAGAGCCCAGTGTGCTGGAGACCTGCCAAAAAAAAAAAAAAAAACAGGTGTTGGTGTCCACCTTTTAGAAACAGGTGAGACATCATCAAAGATCTTATAGTCTTAGGGTTTTCTTTTCGCTCATCAGATTTTCAAACCCTAAGACTATAAGATCTTTGATGATGCTCACCTGTTTCTAGAAAGTGGAAACCAGGTGTTGGTGTCCACCTTTTAGAAACAGGTGAGACATCATCAAAGATCTTATAGTCTTAGGGTTTTCTTTTCGCTCATCAGATTTTCAAACCCTAAGACTATAAGATCTTTGATGATGTCTCACCTGTTTCTAGAAAGTGGAAACCAGGTGTCTGGTGTCCACCTTTAGAAACAGGTGAGACATCATCAAAGATCTTATAGTCTTAGGGTTTTCTTTTCGGCTCATCAGATTTTCAAACCCTAAGACTATAAGATCTTTGATGATGTCTCACCTGTTTCTAGAAAGTGGAAACCAGGTGTTGGTGTCCACCTTTTAGAAACAGGTGAGACATCATCAAAGATCTTATAGTCTTAGGGTTTTCTTTTCGCTTATCAGATTTTCAAACCCTAAGACTATAAGATCTTTGATGATGTCTCACCTGTTTCTAGAAAGTGGAAACCAGGTGTCTGGTGTCCACCTTTTAGAAACAGGTGAGACATCATCAAAGATCTTATAGTCTTAGGGTTTTCTTTTTCGCTCATCAGATTTTCAAACCCTAAGACTATAAGATCTTTGATGATGTCTACCTGTTTCTAGAAAGTGGAAACCAGGTGTTGGTGTCCACCTTCTAGAAACAGGTGAGACATCATCAAAGACCTTATAGTCTTAGGGTTTTCTTTTCGCTCATCAGATTTTCAAACCCTAAGACTATAAGATCTTTGATGATGTCTCACCTGTTTCTAGAAGTATGGACTGAACAGTGCCCGGGGGGAGGGTTGTGTTCCTGAGAGATGGAAGCTTTATGGGGCGATGAACCATCAGCAGCTGAACGTTTGGATGTCTTTAAAACTTTGTTGCATCATCAAAGATCTAATCGTTTAAACTATTAGAAACTAACAAAGAGAGAAAGACTCCAACATTTCAATGAATCAATCTTTATTTGTTCATTTCACAATCAACAAAAGTATCTCATGACACTCTCATTGGTCAAAGAGCCCAGTGTGCTGGAGATCTGCCAAAAAAAGGGTTCTAAAAGGTTCCACCTTTTTGAAACACCTCGACTATTAGATCTTTGATGATGCTCACCTGTTTCTAGAAAGTGGAAACCAGGTGTTGGTGTCCACCTTTTAGAAACAGGTGAGCATCATCAAAGATCTTAATAGTCTTAGGGTTTTCTTTTCGGTGAAACAATGATGGTGCTCAAAGGCTCAAAGGCAGGACATTCAGGTATCTGATGAGCTGGTCTGGAGGTTGTGGGTTTGAATCCTGACTCTTTATAAAGTTGCTGCTCAGAAGAACGAGTGAAATCCTCTGAGAGACTCTTTGTGATGTCATCCTGTTAGCTCAGCAGGGTGACACCAGGGTCAGCAGTTCTGAGGCTGTGGGTTCAAGTCTTGATTAAAATTTGAGGGTTGATGTTCAAAAGAGTGAAATCTGAAAGAAACAAAGTGCATCAGTCAGATCCAGTAGCTCAGGCTCATAGAGGCCCGGTCAGCAGTTCGGAGGTTTGGGTTTGATTCTTATAAAACTCAGGACTGAACGGACTGAACAGCACCCAGAGAAAGACAAAACATTTCTTACATTTCACTAAGAGTTCTGGATTTTATTGGAACAAGAGCCAGAATTCAAAACAACACATGACAGAAAGTACAAGTCAACACAATTTCCACAATTTAATGGAAGAAGTTTAAAATGTAAATGAAGAATCTTTTCAATCAGTTTGAATCATTTTGTACAAAGTTAACTGAAGAAGCTGAAAGATTGATGTGACTGTGATCCTGTAGAGACTCAACTGTTCAGCACTGACAATGTTTCTGTGACAGGAGGAGACTCTGCACACTAAACACCACACAGACGCACTGAGGAGGAACCAGAACTGAACCAGTAGAACCCAAATCCAGGATAAAGAGGTTCCGTGAATGTGGTGTTGAAGGTATGGAGGTGGATCAGTGAGTCAGAGGAGACTGCCAGCAGGACAGTCCACATACACTGCTACTCTACCAGAGGAGGAGGGAGGAGGAGATGAATGTTTGTCTGTTATTGTGCCTGACATAGTAACGACCACCATCAGAGCACCACAGACTCCAGGACTGATCATTGTATCCAAACACACAGTCACTGTTTCTGTCTCCTCTCCTTCTGATTCTTCTGTAACTCACTGATATAGTAGTGGAGCTGTTAAGCTCAATAATCTTGCTTTTTAGGAAAGAAGCATGAAACTTTCAGGGTTTGTTCTTCAGGACATAAGCTTTAATTTAAGATGTGGAGGCATTCTCAGTTTGACCCCTGAGGTCAGCTAGAGGTCATTGACCTCTGTGATATGTCATTTTCATGCACAAAATTGTAAATGTGTGTATCTTAGGATCTAAATGTGATAGAAATGTAAACTAAAGATGTATTTCCATGTATCTGGGCATGAGGAACTCATTTATGCCATTGATAGCACTCTAAGAGGTCAACATCATTAAGTGCAGTGAAGGTGATAATATTTTTTTCATTTTATTGTCATATTAGATGGGAAAATAATTACAGAGGGGTTTATGGACATCTACTTCTGTTATCCTGTAAATCATAATATACTGTCAATAGCCAGAGTTTTTAGAAATAATCGTTTTCTGTGATAAAATCAGGGTTTTCGTGTCAATGAGAGGCCAAACCACGTGGAAATATCTGCATTTTCCCTTCATGTAAAAAGGATCTTATTTTCCCAGAGTTCTGGGGTACAGGGTGGGGCAATGGGTGTGGCATGGGTGTGGTCTCAGAAGTTCTGCTACATCTCTTTTTAAATGGACTTCAAGAAAAGATTCAATGGCGCAACTATACTACTAGTCTGCTGTTTATCACTCTGTACTGTTGGACAGTCAAAGGAGAAAGTGAGAGAGAGAGAGCAGCACACAACCTTTTAGGTTCCCAGGTGCCGGAACTTCTGAGAAGAAGAAGAAGGGAACTCTCATTGACACGAAAACCCAGATTTTATCACAGAAAACGATTATTTCTAAAAACTCTGGCTATTGACAGTATATTCTGATTTACAGGATAACAGAAGTAGATGTCCATAAACCCCTCTGTAATTATTTTCCCATCTAATATGACAATAAAATGAAAAAAACTTAAGAGTGCCATTGATAGCACTCTTAGAGTGCTATCAATGGCATAAATGAGTTCCTCATGCCCAGATACATGGAAATACATCTTTAGTTTACATTTCTATCACATTTAGATCCTAAGATACACACATTTCTAATTTCATGCCTAGAAATGACATATCACAGAGGTCAATGACCTCTAGCTGACCTCAGAGGTCAAATTGAGAATGCCTCCACATCTTAAATTAAAGCTTAGGTCATCAAGAACAAACCCTGAAAGTTTCATGCTTCTTTCACAAAAAGCAAGATTGTCCATATTTTAAGAGCTTAACAGCTCCACTACTATTGAAATATGTCAAAATGCCAGACTGTTGGCACAAATCACCAATAACAATGTTACGTTAGCTGGCCTTGCTACTCAACTACAGAGACATCAGCAAAGGTAGCAGTTGTTTTTTGCTTGTTATGAGGAACAGGACTGTAATACATTGAACCAACAGAGAGTTCTCATAACCCCCAGTTCAAAGTGTGCCTGTTTGCAGGGCCGTGTAGCCCCACCAATAACTCCATCGTAATCAGAATCAGGACTGCCAACCCTGAGGCATGAACGCGCAAACTGGAGGGGTAGGGCTTATTGGTGGGGCGAGGGGTGTATTGGGATTGGGTCTTTTTAAAACAGGTTTAATGTCGTCTGGTCGAGCCTGATGAGGTATATGATCTGCTGCATTCCACTGTTAATTGTTTTTCTGGCTCCCTGTGATGAACAATGTGACAGAGAGCAAAGTGAAAAGAGTCCATCACTTATTTTTAGCAGGTTTAACCATGTTTAAAAAAAACAACACATATACATTCTGCTTTGACTGTAAAAACAAAAAACAGTATTATTGAGAGAGGACAGTGGCTCTGGTCAGCTTGAATCCAGTTGGCTGCAGTTCATTCCATATGAGACAAGCGTTCACTTCTCAGAGCGCTCTGGCAGCCGAATCGGTTTCCCTCCGCTCATCCATACAGTCGGTATGCTCCAAACACTCACAGCTTTTGCCATAATACAGCTCATACACAAAAAAAGGTATAATCCAGTCTTATTCACAGTGGATTAGAGGGAAATGTTGCTCACACACACTGAAACCAGTTTACCACACTCGTGTGTTATTACCGTTCACTCACCGTGGGGTTTAGATGTGTTTACTGGTCATCAGCCTCCCACATCTGTACTTTGTGTCAAATCCGCTAATCTACTCGAGTTAACTGGATTTAAATGGATGGCCTGTAAAACAATCACCATATTAAATTATTTTAATGATCGATGTTACGCGGCTATAATAATAATTTGCCTCACTATTGGCTGAGCCTGTGGACGGTCCCAGAGGATGAAAATTCAGAAGATGGGCCGAGACTGTTTCCCAATGGATCTCTTGTCAAATGTAGTCATTACTTGACTTCTCCTGTAATGCAGGACTCGAAAAAATTTGATTAAGTAATACGATTAATTTTGGGGGGAACAATGAGTGGTTCCTGAGAGCTCATTATTCTTAATTTATTTTTACCAAACAAAACATCAGTGTGTTGGCCTGTTTGTACAAGGCATTAACATGCATCCCAGGTGATCTGAACACAAGTCAACAGTTCTAAATACAAGTGTGAATGACCAGTAACACACACTGTGATCCAATCACTCAGACCACTTCTCGAAGGAGTCGGGCCGCATTTGACCACATATTTGTAATAGGGTAAACGCTAAAGAAGAAGCCACAACCGCAGGCAGAATTGAGTGCATGCTGTATTTCACTGCAGGGGCGCAGATGGAATTTTTGAACTGGGGGGGACCAAGCTGTCAGCAAATTATTTCAATTCAATACGTTATTTTTGTGTAATTTGGGCTTTAACTAGCGCTCAAGTTACTTTCGTAATAGCCTATGGGCCAATGGTTTGCACTAAAAAGCCATTGGAGAATTCTTATTTGAAATCATGGATAAACAACAATGAACATGTTAAACAAAGGCCTACCTGATCAACACTAGAGATACATGATGAAACTGTTATTTGTTATCACCCACCCAAACTTCATGCCTTTAAATGCAAAATATGTTTTATTTAAACATTTGTGTATGAACTCAGAAGTGTAAACAACAACATATTTACATAAATAAAAATAAATATGTATACTGTAAATGAAATTCACATTTGAAATGATAATAATTTGAACTGAAATCACCCACTCTGTCATAGTAGACAATGGTCTGATCACCGCAACAGGCACAGGCGCAGCTACCAGTTCCTCTTTAGGACCCTGGGGAGTGAGAGTCGTGCCTTATGGTGTGTTCAAAATACACTGAAAGTCGGAACTTGGAGCTCGGAACAACGTAACCCCAAAGTTGAGTGCTCCCAGCGCTTCCCAGCCGTACAAACGTACAACAAAACATGTAACTACTGTTTACGTGAGTAGCAGATAGCATGAATTCTGTCGGGCTGGTGAGATTAATCCGACTCTCCGAGTTGGAGATCCGACTTCACGGGGGGTTCTGATTAAAATTCTGACTTGGAGATCAGAAATTCCGACATTCGTGTACAACTGGAACGCGCCATTAGTCATAGCACACAAACGCCGGGCTCTCAATGCGCGCTGCAATGTAATTTAGTCTAACTAACGGAACATTAATCCTCTGTTTTACCGGCGATGTCTGTCGCTTTATGTAGGGATAGTGGGGGGACGGATCGGGGTCACTATGAGTCTGAGGGGGTCATATCCCCCCGTCCCCAGTGCCATCTGCGCGCATGTTTCACTGTAAGGTAAATGGACTCTCTCAACCTGCCAGTGTTAGCAGATGTTGGTGAACACCGTTTCAACTGATCCAGCCGATCAAAATGGAACTGCAATATTCCCAGAATCTCTTTACGAATCACACAGTTTTGAGAGGTGCTGAGTGAGAAAGTACTTCGCAAAACAGCGAGGGCAAAACTCTAAATCACGGGCGCCTTATAAATTCGGCATTAATTGCAAAACATGAAGTTGTTTGTTTCCTCGTAAAAAAGCATCAAATTATTCATTATTTGGGCCTTCTTGTGATTCGGCATAAATCTTTATTTGTTCAAAAAAAACAACATTGCATCTGTTTGTCACAGCAATGTTCATTTTTTTATTTGCATATAGAGCGATGAAGTGAGATCCGATCACAAGTGGTCACTTGAGACGCATGTGGAGATGCATGTTAATTCCACATGTGAACTGATGGACCTATAGCTGTCCACTTGAGATCAGACCGCTCAGGATGGATGAGGAACATCATACGTTCATATTAACCCTTGGATGCATGACCTACCAATACCTACACTCTTCCATGAGTGGGGTCAAAAATGACCCCAATTAGAATCAATGCGTTTTTGCAGTAAACTTAAGAAATTCCTTAAATTTTGGTTAAAGATGATGATTTTCATCATATTTTGGTCAACAAAAGTAATCCTAGCTGGCCTCCTAGCAGCCATGATACTTTAGATGAGAAAACATAAAAAGGACAATGTTTGAATGACACACAAAACTAAATCAGTATGTAGCTATGTAAGTAAATGTCAATGCATTTATATGTAAGTACATTGCATGCATGCGCGCATGTGCCCACACACACACACTCTCTCTCTCTCTCTCTCTCTCTCTCTCTCTCACTCTCTCTCTCTCTCTCTCTCACACACACACACACTCTTTCTCTCTCACACAAACTCAAACACACTCACTCACTCACTCACTCACACACACACACACACACACACACACACACACACACACACACACACACACACACACACACCATTGAATAATCAATAATCGTATAGTAGGCTACCTAACGGGTTAGCTTTTATTACAAGGAAGTTATAAATATAGTCTCACTCTCCACACAACAAATGCAGCAATGTTAGCTACCTTACTAAACTAGCTAACATTAAAGTACTAACATTACTTTAGTAATACACTAGTAATACACTAGTGTTAGCTAACACTGTTAGTAACACTAGTGTGCAGTAATGTTAAACTAGCTAATTTTACAGTACTAACATTACTTTACATTACATTTAGCTGACTAGTGCCTACCAGTTAGCTAACAACAAAGTAGGCTTATGTGATGACAACTTGCGTTATACTCTATCACAGAAAAGTCATGGATGTGGAAAATTAGTTCATAAATGAAGATATGACCTCCTTGGTGATGAAACTGCTGACATATGTGTAAGTGGGATGCCTACTGACAGTCAGAGTTGATAAGATTCCATAAGAAATGCTTGGGGTCATTCTTGACCCCACTTATGGAAGAGTGGGGTAGTGATACAAAAACTGTGATTTCTTTAAATTAATGATTTCTTTTTAAAAAATGCAAATGGCCTCATGTCACAAACATGTTTTATGAGGAATACCTGGAATATGAAAATATACAAACTTTTTATTTCAAAGATTTTGAAAAATAACAACCTCTGGGGTCATTTTTGACCCCACTTATGCATCTAAGGGTTAAAACAATCCCTCCACACATTTGTACTTGAGTATTACAGCATCTCTCATCCACTCCTCCGTTAATCATGCTGCGTTACTGAGCACTTCTGCCTCGAGGAGCAAATAAGGCTTCTTATCCTTGTTATGAAGCATTTTCTCCGTGAAACATTACAGTTGGTTCAGGCCTCCTGAAAAAAAAAAAAGAAGAAGAAAACATGATCTTTGTGAGGTTATATAATTAAATATGGAAGAAAAAAGGAAGGAAAAAAAAGAGAGAGAAAAAAGAATGAAGTCTCAGAGGACAGGCTTCATATCCACCTGCCAGCGTGAGCAGTCTGTCAAGGTGAGATATAACAGACTGTCATGTGGGTGACACTACAGGCTTCTAACACATCCAGAGCCTTTGCTACTAGCACCTGTAAGACAGAGAGAGAGAGAGAGAGAGAGAGAGAGAGAGAGAGAGAGAGAGAGAGAGACATCTTAATTGAACACACACAGACAAAAGACAGTTCTTGGAAAGAGTGGTTTTTTGCAGAACTATAATGACTCAACCACTAAATCTGCAAAGGAAAACCTGGTTTGACTTGTAAAAGGCGACTCAGGTCTGCGTGGAGTTTTGGCTCGTGTCTCTCACTCCCTTATTCAATTCCTAGAGACATAAGATCCTTTTAAGCAGGGCTGTAGCGTAGCATCCGCCACCTGGGCAACGCGTGTCTCGATTCTCATTTTCCGTTTGTACATCCTCGCCTCATTCCTCACATCTTAGTCCTCTTAGGAAGAGACACAAGTCATTTCACAAAATGGCTGCGTGTCAAAGCTCTTTTATTGTCGGCGGTGCCGGCGAAGCTTCCTCCAAGGGTAAACCCGTGCATCCTTGCTCATAGCTCTTCTGGAAAGCCTCATCTTTCCTTGAGGAGCATTTTTAGGAATTGAGACATCATCGATATGGTGCGCTGAGATCAATTTCCTGGTCATAGGCCGGAGGATGGAGGATGGAGGATGGAGGAGATGAGGAAGCACATTATAGAGAAATGAACAGAGCACTTGTTCTCTCTGTGTCTGTGATCTGTGATCAGTACTTGAGAAAAGGTTTTCTTAGTTCCACTCCGGCGCCGCCAGAACAACAGCTTCGAATGAATGCATGTTTTTTTTTCACCTCGTCTACAGAATGTGTAAATAAGCACTCGTCTGCCGGCCCACTCACCACAACAACTCCATCAGGCGATATGTCAGTGTTGTCTTAAGAGTTTGTTATTGTCACTTGAGACAAGAGCATCTCATAATCCTCACCGTTAACCTTGTTTATATTGTTGGCGTTTTCTATATTTCTGTATATCTGTTTATTCATATTTTGATGCTTGAACCTTTCTTGATATTTTATATTCACTCTCCCACCATGATGTCTGCAGATACCGCTCTTTCTGTGGTCCCGTTATATCTGATTAAAGCCTTTGCTGAACACTTGCGTAAAGGACGCAGAACTCCAAATGACAAAAAGCCTTTACCTTCAAAGACAGATGAAGCCAACAATGATACGTACACTAACTGAACTACAGAGCCGCTGCTGAACACCACCGGCATGGTCTGAATCTCCACCTCTTTGGCTGTATCAACTGAAACTGACAAAATAAGCTAGAAAGACATAGAATCGTATTGATTATTGGACAATTATTGTACGATCCATTATGCTGAGCCGGGTACTTTGACATATTTCAACTGCACTCATTAACTCATTTTGTGCTACACGAGTGTAAATTCTCACTCGTCAGACAGGTTTGGCTCCGCTCTGAATTTCCGCCCACTGTCCTCGGTGTTGGACTGCTTCTTTGTGAGATGATTTGTTTGGCCGGGGGCTGTGTCTGTCCAATTAAGTGTTTTGAATCTAACAGTCGAACTGCTGTGAAAATTACCAAACAATGTCTGTTTTGTGTTGGAGTTCATGTAGGAAAAATGGACAAAGGTAATTGCCCAATGATTGCATTTGACTTCCATAATTGCACAGCAGGGATAGCGCGTGCAGTATTTTGTTTGGAGAATATTGATTTTGCGTTATATGTGCTGAGAAACAGACTAAATTGGTTTGCCCGTGTTTCTGCTCTCTTGTTGGATAATAAAGGCCATTCAGTGTTTTCATTAAGTTTTTCTTTTTTTTTTTCATCGCACGATTCTCAGCTGAGCGGCAGCGACCTGCACATTCAGCCACCGCAGCGGTGGGAAATCTGTTTTGCAAAGTTTTCCAAAGAAAAGCAATTTGTTAAAAACTCTGCTGTTGCAGCTGCGGTGGGCGCAAGATTAACACTCACAGGAGTTCACAGTTAACGTTTCCGCAAACCACCGATACATTCACATTTGTACGTGTTATATGCACTGTATTGACATTTTAACAATACATGTCATATCATGTTCACATGACATGTTTATGACATGCACTTTCATATCAGGGGGTGGAGGAAATGGTGGTTTCAACATTTGTAAATGTGACACTTGTGGATAGTTTTAAGGAGACCTGTAGCGACCAAATCAGCTATTTTAAGCCAAGGCGTGATCTTTTTACCTAACCCTAACCGAGTGGTCTAAACCTGACCAGACCAAAACATTAAATTGAAAACCTGAAAAAAAAACTCACTTGCAACCTAAAGAAATTTAAAGTTATGATCCAATCAGGCTTGTGTAATAACGGCTGTGCACAAAGGGCCTCATGTGACTCCAACGACTGTCGTTACAACACAATAGAGCACTAACGAAGTTGAAACCAACTTTCCACCATCCCCAACGACCATACTAACGACTGTCGTTGGCAATAATGGAGCACATACGACCCATAGGCATCAGTGGCCTTGTGACCGCCTCCTGAGAGGTTAAATAGCTGGACCTCCACACCGGCTAGTTGGACTAGTCCCAGCCTAGTCAAGGGAGCAGGAACTGATGAAGCCTCTTGGATGAGAGGTGAAACGTCTTCAAGACAAAAACCAAATCCAGTTGCTTTCGATTCAATTTCCTTGAGATAATTATGATCCAATCATTACTAAAGTGCATCTGATGGAAGACAGCCGATAACAACAAATGGGACACAAGAAAAGTGTATGGCGAATGAAAAGTTGTTTAGCCGCCTGCCATTTCATCATTAGTAAATGACTGTATGAATGTGGACTGTGTGTGACCTTTCTATGTGCTGAAGAACACAGGACATTAATTAACATGAAATACGAACTGATGCTGTCGGCGTGTCAGGAGTTTTAAATAATCAATGACTGGGGGCGTGTTAGTCTTAAAGTGAGGTGTGGTCAGGCGCACTGATGGCGGATTGCTTTCTTGAGGCCGCAGGAAGCGACAGCGCCATAGACCAACAAAAAGCTGGCCTCAATCAAAGGCGCAGTCTGTTTCCTGCTATTCAAAGGACACATTATTCAGCAGGAAGATGCTTCTATACATGCGGGTTGAAAACACACCTATACTCTGATTTTATGCTGCTTTCAGGTATTTTAAACATTTCCATGAACACAGTCATGTCACTGTAACAAATATTGTGTTGCATTTAAGCAGGAAAACCCAAAGCAAACCACAGGAAACGGAATTTAACTTTTATATATAACCTTAATAAATATGTTTGGACAGGATGTCAGGATTTATGAGGACAGCTGCTTCACTCCAAACTACTTGACTGTATGATTTGGATTGTGTGTGACCTTTATATGTGCTGAAAAACACAGGCCATTAATTAACATGAAATACAAACTGATGCTGTTGGCGTGTCAGGAGTTTTAAATAATCAATGACCGGGGGCGTGTTGGTCTTAAAGTGAGGTGTGGTCAGGTGCACTGATGGCGGATTGCTTTCTTGAGGCCGCTGGAAGTGACAGGGCCATAGACCAACAAAAAGCTGGCCTCAATCAAAGGCGCAGTCTGTTTACTGCTATTTAAAGGACACATTATTCAGCAGGAAGATGCTTCTATACATGCAGGTTGAAAACGCACCTATGCTCTGATTTTATGCTGCTTTCAGGTATTTTAAACATTTCCATGAACACAGTCATGTCACTGTAACAAATATTGTGTTGCATTTAAGCAGGAAAACCCAAAGTAAAACACAGGAAACGGAATTTAACTTTTATCTTAATAAATATGTTTGGACAGGATGTCAGGATTTATGAGGACAGCTGCTTCACTCCAAACTACTTGACTGTATGATTTGGATTGTGTGTGACCTTTCTATGTGCTGAAGAACACAGAACATTAATTAACATTAAATACGAACTGATGCTGTCGGTGACTCAAGAGTTTTAAATAATCAATGAAGTGTATCAGCTGTTCCTCGTGCGTAAAGGCGATGTTAATGTAGAGATACCCAAATGGTTTCTGCTGCTGGAGGATCGCTGCAGGTAATATTAATATTTTCCTCATTAAGGACGAAGTGGACCGGTTGATAACATGCAAAATACCGTCACTATTAACATATAGAATATGTAAGTACTGCCTACAACTACCAATCGATAATTGGATTAGATTTTTTGCTCCAAATGATTGGTCTTCCCCCTTCTGTGAGTTCAGTAAGAATTGGAGAAGGGAGCTATTTTTCAAGATCATCACCGTGTTCCCACAATCCGAATGATGGAGGCTGTGTGGACGACTTAACAACAGGACAGTTCTGAATTGCATTTTTTCAGATTGAAAATAAGCTTGTGAATATTCTCATTCATCCAGGTCATAGTTATCTCAAGGAAATTGAATCGAAAGCAACTGGATTTGGTTTTTGTCTTGAAGACGTTTCACCTCTCATCCGAGAGGCTTCATCAGTTCCTGCTCGCTTGACTAGGCTGAGACTAGTCCAACTAGCCGGTGTGGAGGTCCAGCTATTTAACCTCTCAGGAGGTGGTCACAAGGCCACTGATGCCTATGGGTTGTATGTGCTCCATTATTGCCAAACGACAGTCGTTAGTATGGTCGTTGGGGATGGTGGAAAGTTGGTTTCGAACTTCGTTAGTGCTCTATTGTGTTGTAACGACAGTCGTTGGAGTCACATGAGGCCCTTTGTGCACAGCCGTTATTCTTAGAGGCTAAGTTGTTGAACCTCCTGGGAAGACATGAAAGGGCAGCATTGTAAATTGGAGATAGGTGGTGTCGCAGACCCCCTCCTCTGTTTAGAGATGGTTTTTCAGATTGAAAATGTACCCGAAATTTAAAGAAAGCAACCATATCTCTGGGTGTTAGCAGGGACATGCTTCTGTCATTAGCCGCTAAACTTTTTTTTACTTTCTAAACTTAACTCTAACCTTTCTGTATTAGAACACTCGCAGCACTTACCCCCGCAATTTCATACTTAAAAATGTGCACCAAAAGCAATTCTTGCTTTTCCAAAACCCCGGAGTTGACTGAAACGTCTGCCACCTCACTAAGACATTATAAATTGGTAAGTGGAGGGCAGAAATGGAGACAGCCATCTTTACTATTCTATTACTGCATGACAATGCCCTCCGCTGACCCCATCTGTGCCACAGTTGATGTCCCGGTTCAGTGGATGTTGTTGTGGCAAGTTAATCGTCACTTGCATTGCTACATGTTAGGATCCCATTTTCAAGGATTCCTTTGAAGAAAAAGTTAAGGTTTCAGTCTTTACCTCTATTTTTAAACTCCTTCAGTATTTCAGGAGCTAAAAAGAGGAGAGACAGGGCGGTTTTTGGAGGTGAATAAATTTGAGGCGCTAAAAAGTTCAGTCTGTTCAGTCTCCTTATCATGACTGATAGTTGGTTGATGGCGCCTCAACTATTCACAGTGCATATTTCATATAACCGCTGCAAAAATAAATAAATAAATGATAGAAACACAGATGAATACAAATGATGAAGGTGCAGGTTAAGGTGCAGCTCTAAGTCCAGTTCTATGAGCTCCCGCATAGCCATCTGACAGACTTTGATATTTATGGTCAGAGCCAGGTGGTAGCTTGTCTTCTCATCTTACTTTAAACATGTTGAACCAAGAACAAGGAACAGAGCAGCTGTACAGTGGGAGGGATACACATCAGAACTGAAGTCAAGCCCAAGTAACCATCTCCCTACCTTCTGACGATGCAATGGCCAGTAGGAATGTGATGCTGTCCTAGAGGTACGGTGCCCCTGAGGGTCAAAACAAAACAGCATTTTGCAAAACATTTTTTAATAAACAAAATGTCATTTTACAAAACAACAAATCAAAATCTAATCACTGTTATTTGTATAGCCCAGATTCAAAATTGCATTGCCTCAGCGGGCTTAACAATCTCTACAGTGAAACATCCTCTGTGCTTCGAAACTCGACAACCTTTAACAAAACGTAACAACATTTTAGGGAACACAACATTTCACACGGTGGAAGAAGAAAACAACATAATGACATTTTATAAAATACACATTTCAGAATACACACTAATATTTCTGAAAATACAACTGAAATGTCAAAACATCTTTTCTGAAATGTTGTGTTTTGTGAAAAGCTGTGTTGTGTTCTGTGTTTTGTTGTGTTTTGTTGTGTTGTGTAGATGCGACTGAAGATGTTCCTGCATTTTTTTAGCCCAACAGCAAGGGCTGCCGATCCCTGTGCCAAAGAGCAAAAGGCAGCACAGGAGCTTTGTGCTACCACTGAGGCTGCAATCGGCACCCAGTTATCCTGAGTCACGACTGCACAAATGTAGGGAAGGATTGCCGATGATAGTTAGATCATTGCACCCCTGTTCAATTAAGAAAATGAGGCAATACCCCCACTCGATCGTGCTTCCCTCTGGACCATTACGACTACTGCTATCTTTAAAAGGCATCATGCCACCAATGAGGCTTTAACTTGAGAGGCAGGAGCACTCAGCATGGTCATGGAGCTGATGTCCTAAGCTAAGTTAGCATAGTTAAGTGTCAATAGTCAACTCATTCCCACTTGGCTTTGTGAAAAATCTGCAATCTGAGCTCACGATTTGGCAACAGCTTGTCCATGAGGGCAGAGGGAAATCATCCTATGGCATTTATACGAGGATGTCAAGTCCCCTTCCTCGGCTGACATCTGGTGCAAAGTATCCTGCTCCCCACTGCTATTCAGTGTTTTGTTTTTTTTTTTTCGAAACATCTGGTGAGCCAAATCGAACCTTATGGCAGGCCACCTCTGGCAGCAATAGGCCACAGTTTAGAATCAAACCTGAGCAAGCTAAGGACTCAGCCTCTGTACATGGGGCTACCAGGTTAGCATCTGGTTAAGCTACCAGGTGAGTCACCAGAGCATCTCTGTTTCTAAGGAGGTATTCAAAATCAGCTGTTAAAACAACAAGTTGAGGCATATTCTCTACCAGTCAGACTTACGCTCACTTACATTTATCACACTGTAGAAAGCGAATGAGGGCAGGTTCAACCCGCGATTTCTGCAATCATTTATAATTTGTCTTTCCGCTGTCTTGTAAATGTCTCAGTCGCAAATGAGGTCACTGGAGGGGAGATTTAAAGTTGGATTTAAAAAAATCCTAATGGCTGTGTTTGTAGTTAGTGAGCAGCGTTTGAGAGAGCAGCAGCTAAAACTGTGTTTGAAGTGCTTACTGTTGGAATATATAATTATTGTCTGTACATCCCTTAGCAATATGCAGCAACATCTGGATACACAAGGGGAAGGTGCAATATATGGCTGACTTCAGCGGTAAGAATCATTACTTTGCCCAACTGTTCGCCCAAACTAAACCTAAGAACAGTCATTAAGAGTCATTAAGTGCTATTTCTTTCCGAACAAAACATCAACTTTTCAAAACGTTTAATGGAATTTTGAAGTGAAGAAGAGAGACAGGGAGCAGGGAGGTGGCAGAGAGGAAACAGACTGCGGCATATTTCATATAACTGCTGCAGATAAATACAAGTGATGAAGGTGTAACTTCCAGTGCAAGTCCAGTTCTATGAGCGCCCGCATAGCCATCTGACAGACTTTGACATTTATGGTCAGAGCCAGGTGGTAGCTTGTCTTCTCATCTTACTTTAAACATGGTGAACCAAGAACAAGGAACAAACAGCTGTACAGTGGGAGGGATACACATCGAAACTGAAGTCAAGCCCAAGTTACCATCTCCCTACCTTCTAACAATGCAATGGCCAGTAGGATACGATGCAGTCTCACATGTACGGTGTCCCTGAGGGTCAAAACAAAACAACATTTTACAAAACAACAAATCAAAATCAAATCAATGTCATGTTTATAGCCCAAAATCACACTTGCATTGCCTCAGTGTGCTTCACAATCTGTGCAGGGAAACATCCTCTGTGCTTCGACCCTCGACAACCTTTAACAAAACATAACATTTTGAGGAAACACAACATTTCACACAACGGATAAACATAACAACACTAGAGAAAACAGGGTGACATTTTACAAAATACACATTTCAGAACACACAGCAGTATTTCTGAAAATGCAACTGAAATGTCATAATGACTTCAGCAGCGAGAATCATTATTTTGCCCAACTGTTCGACCAAACTAAACCTCGGAACGGTCATTAAGAGTCATGAAGTGCTATTTCCGTCTGAACGAGACATCACATTTTCAAAATGTTTAATAGAATTTGAAGTGAAGAAGAGAGACGGGGAGCTGGGGAGGTGGCGGAGAGGGAAAAGATGGCTTTAAACACATGAAACACCCCCTCGAGGGAATCTTCAGTTTTCCCTCATTGGTATTGACAAAGCTCTATTTTAGTGAGCGGGGTGGGGAGACAGTCTTAGGGTGAGAGGATTGTGGAGATTGATGCCCAGTGAATATGCATGACAGGAGATGCCTTGTCTCTATGAGTTAGTCACAGATGTATGAAGAGTGGGCCAGGCAGAGAAAATAGCCCCTAGTTGGAAGCCAGCACCACTGGTACTGTATATTTGAACTGAACTCTGTTGCCTTCTCTGGTAGGCAATTCATTTCAGGTCAGAAAGCCAGGCAGGCAGCAGGGAGACTCACCAATGAAAATGTCATTTCAGATTCTCTCCTGCCCCTTCCTCGAGTGTGGGCTGTCTGTAAAGATATTCCACTTTGTACTTTATTTAATTAAGTTTCTCACGGACAGAAACATACGTTGACAGCAAACACCGAATGGCCTGTCAGTGCATTCTAAGCCTATACTTGGCTGTTTACCCATCAGACGTGTTAACTGTACCGCTACAGACCTCCAACCTCCAACTACAGAACTCCACCAGGCAGAACATACACTTGTGCAACTACTCTGACTCGTGTTTGCTCAAAACTTGCTCCGTTCCTTTTGATAATGGCCACGGTCTCAGATATCAGTCATAAACGGACTTTAAACTGCACATGGGAAGAAGAAACATGTTATGAGTCCATCCTTGATCAAAACCCCTGTTTTTGCCATCTATTTTCTCCGACTGTCTGTTTGTGTATCTGTCTGACTGAAATCACAATACTTTATGTAACACACAGATTCGATGGGCTGAGAGAGAGTTTCCTGGGCCGCTAGTGCTGTAAAGGTTAGAAAAGGTGTGGCAATACTGAAGATGCAGTGGCTGGTAGCGCCTTCAAATATTGCTACACTTTTGGTTTATTTTCGGCTTCTTTATTATCTATGACAGAAATACTTTCATCAGCACTGGAAAAGAAGAAATGAAAGGGAAGTGCAGGTTTTGGATTAGGAGCAGAGAAGTTTGAGACGATCACTGCCCATGGCATCATTTGACTATCCAACCTGAGCCGCACCACCCCAGGGAGGAGGGAGGAGAGATCCAGGATCAGAGCCGTGCTAATCCAGCTTGGTTGTATTGCTGCTGCTAGTAATGACCCATTGCAGGGAAATGAACTCGACCAATGGTACTTAGGCTGGCAAAGCAACAGGATCAGAGACTTTTGTGGCGACATCTTTACAGAGACCTGTCTCCACCACAACATCCAGGATCAAGCCGTTCCAATCGTCGGGCGAACTGTGTTCTGAACAGACAGAGTGCAGAACTACAGCAGGATGAGGAGAGGTGGACCTTGTGTTTACATCATCGATGCTTGGTGTCAAACACATAGTCAAACCGGATGGTGTTTACCTGATCTCAACATTTAATGTTTAGATGCCGACCATCTTATCGTCCCCATCTTGTTGCTGCTGTTTTCATTCACCTCAACGTAATTTAAAAAATGAACGATGTGTTTATAGGTATATTTCATTTCGTTATGCAACCCTGTGTTGTATAATGACGAATAAATTACCTAGAACAAAACAAAACAAAACAAAAATGGTGTCACGCATCAAATCACCTACTGGCTAAAGGCTCACAACAGCCTGTTAACATGTTAAAAATGAAAATGGCAATATTTAGTAGATGTTATGTTTATCATATGAACTAGTTTAGAGCATTTGCATGCTAACATTTGCTAATTGGCACAAAAGTACAGTTAAAAGGATGGGAATGTTCTTGAAAAGACACTGCTCGAAAAGAGCACACGTCATTAGTCTTCATCTTTTTGGAACCATGAATGTCTACACTACCTTAGCATGTGTCAATCCATCCAAATGTTTCACTGGATAAGTGAAAAATCATCTGCTGGTGGCACAATATTAAAAGTAAGAGGATCACCAAAGTCATCATCATAATTTATCTTATATGGAAGATGAATATCTGTATCAAATATAATGGTCACCCGAAATGGTGAACTGACAGACAAAAAAATTTGAATCCCTAGATCCACAGAGCTGGAAAACTGAATAGTAACAAACAATATGGCATGCTTATTTATTGCAGAGAATAAAATTCAAGGCCAAACTCGATGCCCCAGTGTTTTTTTGTCCCCAAAGACTAGTGCATGAGGAACATTTTACCTCTTTATGGCTCCTGTCAGTCTTAATCAGGTGTCTTCACCCTCTAGAACAATTTCCCTGAAGACATCAAAACAGACACCAGCATCAGATCCTGGCAGCTGTGATAAACACCTGTACTTAAATAAAAACAGAGCGGTGACCAGATACGGGCATCCATTTTCATCCATAGCATAGGTCAAAACAGAAGTGCATGGCTCTGTCAGATGGATGTCTGATCAAAGATGTACAGAAGTGATTATTTTATTCTTGTGGCAGCAAAACATTTTTTTGCATGTATGCACCTGTGCACATCATGGCAGCGATCAGCCTTCCTCAATTCCTGAGGTCAGCAGAGAATGTGGATGTTTTTAAAAGCAAATTCATGACCAGCCTTTTTAATCTGGCTTTAATAGCACTTTTCTGTTTATTTGTGAATTTAATTTATAATATTGTTTTATTTCAATCATGAACTATTTATGATAGAGCTTCCTCAGTTCTCTAGTTGTTATTTTTACTGTGTAAAGCACTTTGTGTTTCATTTTTTTTGTATGAAAATGCTATACAAATAAAGTCTGATTGATTGATTGATGCAAAACAAATTCTGAAAATATAATTGCTACCTCCACTTTTGTAGAAGAACTGGAATAACTTGAATGCATAGCAGAGAAAATTTTTTTTTTATATATCATGTCTATTTATTTCTTTTACATTTTTCACACTTTTTACTGTCTGTCATATTACATTCAGTGATGTCAATATTTGTACTGTGATGACTCAGTTTTGTTGTTGTGTTATAAGGATTCTGTCTTTGTTTGATCCCGTCTCTCATTGGGTTCAGGAAATGTGCATGTTGCAGCTTGTAATTGCTTGCTTTGTTGTGTGCAAGATTATGTCATCTTATTTTCTGTGGACAAAATATTCAACTCCGTTTCTTAGCTCAGAGTATAAATGCTTTGGTCTTTGCTAGATGATCTTGATTTCATGTTTCAGCATAGACTGCAGATTGTGGAGTGCAATACTAGCAAACCTTTCACATACAGTGATTTTTTTTTTCAATTCAGCGTAATTATCAAAAACATTACTTTGTCACGTGCATTACACACATCTGTGACTTCTGTCGGCCGATGGCGGAGCGCGTCAACATGGTTTGATGACGGGAGAAGTGCGTTTTTAGAGTTGTGGCAATTTATATCCTCCCTCACCTCAGATCCTCACCTGTGAATGGCCCTGTCCAATACATCACTGACACTTCAAATTGAGTGTCACTCAAAACGGGAAAGCAGTGATAAGGGCCATAACAGGAGGGGGTGCATTCTATAGCTTGCACTTTCATCAGCACTGTAATTTCCCACGTGTAGGCTGGGAACCTGCTCTCCTACAGCACACAAAAAGGATGCAGTATAGCTGTCCAAAGAAAGCTGAGTCGATGATGGCACATGGTACCATTTTCAGTCATTTTCATCTCAATTCCTCCAATCTAACCAAATGTGTAATATACAGTCGGGTTAGTGAATGTATGAGAACACTTTTACTGCTTTTATGGCGATTGCACCATTTGCTGGTATATCTTTTATTGTTAAATATACTCTGTTTCCGACTCTATGCTATGCTTAATGCTTTTTATATAATTTATTTAGCTTTTAAACCATTATTGCTTTTGTAACCTTTATTTCTGTTGCACTGTATTTGTATAGCCTGGGAGAAGAAATAGGTTCCCATGCACCATGGACCCTAATGGTGTATAGTTAGCATTTTTTCATTTTGCCAAGGTCTCGAATTGATGTCCATGTTAGTGGTTAAAAATGCAGATTTTCAGACAAATGAAGCCACTTTATTATATGATTTTAACACCAATAATCCAATGGAAAGATCATGTGCAGAAGTGAACCACTCTTTGCTGTTGAAAAACTTACAATACAACAATATACAGTACCTGTCAATGTTTTTTTTCTTCATTTTTGTTATCTTCTACATTGTAGGTTAATACGAAGACATCAAAATTATATCATAAAACAAACAGAATTATGTATCAAGCAAAGAAAACTATGATTATTAATTATACCATATGAGACCATCCTGGGCCCTATTAAAACGATCCACGGAACCTGCTCTAAAGCGCATGGCGGTCCATCCGTGCATCCATTTTGCTAGTTGCTAGTAGGAAAATATTAATGACATTACCTGCAGCGATCCTCCAGCAGCAGAAACCATTTGTGCATCTCTACATTAACTTCGCCTTTATGCACGAGGAACAGCTGATACACTTCATTGATGATTTTAAACTCCCGACTCACCGACAGCATCAGTTTCATGTTAATTAATGTTCTGTGTTCTTCGGCACATAGAAAGGTCACAGACAGTCCACATTCATACAGTAAAGTAGTTGGGAGTGAAGCAGCTGTCCTGATAAATCCTGACATCCTGTCCAAACATATTTATTTTACAAGACAAAAGTTAAATTCTGTTCCCCGTCTTTTACTTTAGGTTTTCCTGCTTAAATGCGACACAATATTTGTTACAGTGACATGACTGTGTTCATGGAAATGTTTAAAATAACTGAAAGCAGCTTAAAATCAGAGTATAGAAGCGTCTTCCTGCTGAATAATGTGTCCTGTAAATAGCAGGAAACAGACTGCACCTTTGATTTTAGGCCAGCTTTTTGTTGGTCTATGGCACTGTCGCTTCCTGCGGCCTCAAGAAAGCAATCCGCCATCAGTGCGCCTGACCACACCTCACTTTAAGACCAACACGCCCAAGATAGAGCCCATTAAGTCTTATACATATGGACCTTGTTCTTGCTTTACCATTTATTGCTATGAACATCCTATATCTGTTCCTTTTTAAACTTTTTCACTGCTATTACACTGTGTTTTTATATCTTATACCTTATATGTTACCTTATATTTTCTTCAGTGGCGCCTCCCAAAGACTTCCACACGAGTGTACGGCTGGAGTGACAATAAACATCTTAAGTCTTGAATTTTTGTTGATCACATGCAAATCAGAATGCGTGTGCTTTCTCTTTTGGTATCGTGTGGGTGCTCATGTGCTAATGGGTTTATAACCTGAAAATGAGTGCAGGCATTTGCAGCCAGCGCATTTGGTAAATTGACTATGTTATAAAATCCCTGCTTGGTTTCCAGTAGGCCATGTCAATCCGTCTGGGAAAGTAACGTGCATAAACTTTTCATGCAGCTCAGATTTAGAATCAGAGACAATGACGAAACATGAAATGACTTTGCCTACTGAGCACAGGAACAGGATGGATATGCCGGGTGGAAAGGAGCTTTGTTTCAGCGGGGACGTGTGGCTTTTACTTTGATTTTTGGCTCTGGATCGTCCTCTGTCTCATCCGGTAACTTAAGAATGGTGTGACTTCAAAGCCTCCAGAAGTTTCCCACATTCTCCTTTGGCAAGCCAAAAGGGAATACATGACTTTGAAACACCCTTTTCTTTTACATATGTGCTCCACTACATTATGTGTATGACAGAGGCAGCCATAAGGACTTCAGTAAGATTTTACATCAGTCTTTCCCATTTCCATACACTACATCTCAGGCACAAGGGTCAGTCGGCAACACGGATAATGCTTCAGTTGTGCTTTGCAGAAATACATTTGAGTTACACATTTACTTTCCAATAGAATTCAACAGTAGCTCCAAAACTATAGGGGACAGCATAATATCTAACCGCTGCTCACTGTACTCTTCACTGCAGCTGTATTTGGCTGTTGTAATTAACTACCACTAGCCCTATTTGCTAACGTGAGTCAACCTGGTGAGTAGACACTGACAACAGGGCTCAGCTCAACTGGGCTCCAACACCTCCCGATGAACATGGCTGGACACCAGACTAGGACTGAACACAGCCTGTCAGTTTGACGGCAGGGCAGCGCCGCCCTCCTGGGTTCAACAGTGGGGGGACAGAACTGTAGGTATGGTTTATGACATCCTCTTGTGATGATGCCTTGTGCTCCTGCTGAGTTTGGGCTGTTGGCTTTTGTTACAACAGCCTGCTGGAAGGTTCCTGTGTTTCAGCTGGTAACATCTAATACTGTTCAAAAATTGGAGTCGCACCACTGGTGAAAACTCAGTGCTTCCTGATGTTGCTGCTTCATAATAAAAGCTTTTCAATAACTACATAATGGAGGACTGTTATTGTACAAAAGGTGAGATGGCACATGTTGAGGCAGTGACTTACCGCAGCTCTAACCAGGACTAACAGGCTGGACACAGGTCCTGAGTGCTGCATGGCGGCTGCATTGCTGAGCTGATCATTACCAATAAACATGATGGCGTGGTTTTCCTTGACTCCGATGAAAGAGCGAGAAAAAGGGAAGGGGAACAAGAGGGAGCGAAGCGGGAGAGAAAGTGAAAGTCTAAATCTGTGAATCGGGGGTTTGTTTGGACCAAACCAGAGGTGATTGTGAAAGGACAAACCCAGAGTTAACGAGGCGATCGGGCTTGTATGAGTTGGGTAAAAGAGGGAAATGAATTGAGATGGTGTACATTTGTAGTTTTTTGTTTGTTAAGGTAAAGCTGGACAGATATTTATTTTCTTGTGCCACAAAATGGTATTATAAGATGAACTAACCTCAGTGGACGTCTGCGTAACACAGTATATAGATGTCATTGATGTCAACACTGTTGTTTCTTCACATTCTAGCGAAAATGTTGTTGATCATCATTTGAATGTTTTAAGCTACAATTATGGTCATATCTTACACAGTGCCCCTTTAAGAGGAGAAGTGAACTGTGTTGACAGTTTATGGTCATGACAGCTGTACAGCTCTGGGGATAGAATTGCTGTTCCCTTACTTTGCAGGGTATCAGTCAGTCAGTCAATCAGTCTTTATTTGTATAGGGCTAATTCACAACAAAAGTTATCTCTTCCACTTGGATCAGATCTAGAACACACTGCCTAATTAATTTATTGACTAAGACCCAACATTTTCACCATGAGCAAGCCAACTGGCCACAGTGCCATGCTATGAGGAACTACTGGCAGCTCCCGGCGTGGTTTGGATGTGACGACCACTGAAGACAGAGCTCTTCCCCACTTCAGACTGTCCATAATGAAATCTCTCAATAACAAATGATAAGGATTGATCCCCAGAAGATGAATCCTACTGACTTTGGTGCGCCTTCCATTTCCTCTGGTGGCACCAGTTTGCCATTATTGGTTTTAAGAAGTTTTGAAATATCTCAACATTTGTATGGATTGCTCTCAAATCCAGTTCAGATATCTATGGTGCCCAGAAGATGAGACCAAGTGACTGATCTTCTGTCTTTTTTTTTGCCTCACTATGACTATGCGGTTTGGATAAAACATTTCAACAACTACTGAATGGAAATTTACTACAAATAAATTGGTGATTCTCTGACTTTTTAATTAGCAGGATTGTCAGGTCAAAATTAAAAAACTAAAAATAAATTATCTTTTTATTTGATGGCAATGGGAGGAAGGCCATGTACACTAAGAAGCTTGAAAGTGTCTTAATGGCTTAACAACTGACTTTTTAACAAGCCCCACCTGGCTACAGTACAGCTCATAACGACTTCTTTCCACCAGCCACAGGCGAGAAGGATAATGATCCAATCATGCAGTCACAAGAGCCATCCATGCTCTCACTATGTGTTTTCTAATAGGCCGGCTCCAGTCCCATTTCATACTGTCATACTCTCCCATCAAGAGTTTAGAGTTTACTGAGCATTTCCAAGTAGAGAGGGGAGTTCCTCCGTCTGATGAAAGTCTATCAGTCATTTTCATAGAGCCTCCAGCCTCGGTGACAGCCCTTCCTTTCCCTGTTTTATCTTGCATTTAATATCTTCCCCAAGATCAGCATGTGGTGTTTGGCGGCGACGTGGAGGGAGTGAGAGAAAGAAAACTCTGGAGGACTGCTTAGCTGCTCCGTTCCCCTCTGTAGAAGAGGTCAGGAGGGAAGGACTCGCTGTTGGGTTCTCCCTTTGAAAATTACAATTATATTTCAAAAATAAGATCAGTTGATTTTCAGTGCTCCGGCTTCAGAGAACCGAGAGAAAAGGGAGCAGATAAATAGCTGCTAACTTCAGAGAGTAATATTCCTCCTGCTTCTGAGGCGGGGAGCCTTTGTCTGCTGTGACCATGTGATTGAAGTTTGATCATCTGCAGGTTAAGACTGACAATGAACGTCTACTGTCCAGTTCCACTGTCTGTCTGAGACTGACGGACGAAATAACTTGGCTATAAATGAAATGGCCGACAGTCACCAGTCAGCTCCCATCGCATGGTGACCTTTCACCACATGTCATCCGTGTCTTATGCAGATGCGACAGTCAGATGTTTTTGATTTCAGTACATGTGAGATTATATTTCACGGGGAGAACTTCAACTGCAATGGGTCACAGTTCGTAGCGGTGTTACGCACAAGTTGGTTGGTGCAATTTTACAGGACGAGGTGAGCATGCTGGGTCCACGTTTGTATTTATCTGCAGTGCTGTTCTTTGTTCTTCACAGAACGATCAACTGTTAGCCACCAGCTAACAACAGAGTCGTGCTGCTATAGGGGATGAAGTGTGAGCAGGTTTTGAGGGGGCGTCTTGTTTTTGTACAATATTCTCTCTTTTATCAAAGGGGAATTGTATTTTTTATCCACGGTTTTGGATATTATATGATTTAACTTTTAACAGCACCTGGTGGCTTTTTTATTAAAATCCAACTTGATGGCGACCAGTTGCTAGACTGCTCACAGGCTGTCCATGCTTTAGAAGCAGGAAAATATCTTTGCGGTTTAAACATTTAAACTTTATAACAAATGGGAAAACCTGCATTTTTCGCCGCCACGCCAGATCCAGTGTGAATCCACATGAGATTGTGACACTTCTAGTAATTAAAGCACTGGTAATAAAAAAGGACCATTGTGGAACAGCACACTGGAGATAACTAGTGGAACTGTGTGTGTTTGTGTGTATGTGTGTGTGTCATATTCTCTTGGTGATATTGGTTGCTAAAAGTCAACAGCTTATGTTACTTTCATTATTTACATAAATAACCATTGAGTTTATAAAATGTAATTTTAAAATGTGAAAAATGCTCATCACAAAGTGACATCTTCAGGTCGAGGACTCTTCATTTATTCTCACAAATGACAAAGAAAAACAGCAAATCCTCACATTAAAGAAACTGGAACCAACAAATGTTTTTACTTTTCTTTTATTGGAAGGATTAATCCATTATTTTTTTTTTCTTAGTTAATTGATTGATCGACTAATTGTTGCAGCTTTAGTTCCATGTTCTCATTTTTAACTTTCAGCACCTGTCCGTCAAAGGTCTCTGCACGGCGGCGGTCTTTTGCCGCACAAAAACTAAAAAAGAGCCGGATGAAATGAAATAAGATCAGCGGGTGTTGTGACTAATAAATACACTCCCCGCAGGTCACATCACTGCTGTCACTGCTCTCAAACAGCTGAGCCATGCACGGTGACGCATGATGACAACATCTCGACAAATGAAAAATAAGCTTCTCCGGAGAATCATATTGTGAGTCTGGATGTTGCAGAGTGACACGATGTGAACAAACAGCACCGAAAAATCTGCAGTCAGAGGCAGGTACCTACTGAGGCTGTTTCTAACAGTTCCTATAAATACAAAGAGTGGTATAGTTTGCAGAAGCTGCTTATTTGATCTCATCACTATTTCAGTCACACCTCCGCTGTATCTTACATTCAAATGGCCACGTCGTATCTCAAAGCCTCGCGTAATGGGGTTCGCTTCATAATGCATTCCAAGAATGAGAACATGAACCACTGAATCTCTTTTTAAAGTTGGAAAGGAGGCTGTGACACCCAGGATTAATGAGCTCCGGTAATCCTGTGTCTCCAGTACGCACAGGAGTGTCGAACTATGGCAGACTGGTCTGAAATCCGTCAACCCGATGCGACTTGGAGGTGATTCAATGAAGAGTGAAGAGTCTGATGCAAACTTATCAACATACAGTATGTGTCCCGCGGGCTTCATACAGCTGCACAGGTTCAGTGAAGTGGATAAAACAGCCGTGGAGTACAGACGCTGTGAGAATTAACTTCTAAATAAACCAGAGATTCTGCTTTAACCACATTAAACAATCATTTTAGTTGCAAATTCAAATGCATCTACTGATACGTTTGATTAAATCACTTTGTAAAGGTAGTTCTTTTTGTTTCCTGTGCACTCTCTTTTTCTCTCCCTCCCTGCTTTCTTTCATCGGGGGGTAAAGGAAAATCACGTCATCGTATTTTCTGATAATTAGTCAAACTCCATGTAAAGAGATGGGGCAGGCAGGCACTAAACAAGCATCCTGTGTGGCCAGCTTTTCAGACACACTTCACATCCGGATACCAACGCTTTAATTTGCGCTGCCTGGTATGAACGGACCTCCCACCTGTTTGAGCCTCTGTGCCCACCTGTGCACCATGCGCTCTGTGCTGAGAACCAATATTACCAGACAGACAGACAGGCGGAGAGAAGCTCAGGGTCGGGAAATACAGAAAATAACTGTCAGAGCCTCAGAGTTCATTGTCTTAGCCTAGATCAGCATTCATTTGTCTCCATCGATTGTTCAGTGTAGCATGTTTCTCCAGTGTATAGCTGAGTAGAATTCAATAGGATACAGCGTTGTTCATTGAAAAACAATACTCCCCCACATACGTTAACTTATGTAACATAACACTTGGTCACGCGTGGAACACAAACCCCGGTCTCCTGGGGGCAGTCCAGTGCAGTGTTGGGGGTAACCTATTACAAAGTAGTCCTTTAAAGTACCTTGATGACTCTTTGGGAGTAACGTAACGTTATTTAGTTAATTTTTCATAAAAGTAAAAAAAAAAGCCTTTTCTTTTGTCACCACAAAAATAGTGAGATGGCAGAGAGGACAGCATTGACTTTGTGGAAATATTCCCATTATTTTGAATTTTTGGGTGAAAAAACGGTGAAATGCAAGTTTACATTTGTTAAACATCATATACCGGCTATAGGAGCCCATGTTGTATTGTTTTCATGTAAACAGTTCACTGTCAGATTGTTAGCAGAATAAAGATGTATATGTGATATTGTGTCTGTCATTCCTATTATTAGTTACTGATTGTGGGCCGTAAAGAGGCTACGGAATGACAACAGAGTCAAGACATTCAAAGGTTCATGTACAGTTGGCTATTTGCCGCCAGGACGATAAAGCCCACATGCGCAACAAGTGGCAAAGAGGTTTTAAAGTAATTTTTGCTAACTCTAAACTACTCTAACATGTTACTTTTCTCAGTAGATAACGCGGTAACCTAACAAGTTACTTTATAATGGCAGTGACGTAATGAGTTACTTTTAAAAGCAACTTGATCCAACACTGGTCCCCATCCAACCACCCAACTGCCTCCTGACACCAAGGCAGATGTCTCGCTTCACTTTTCTCAAGAGCAATTCCTGAGGGGGGGACACCAAGGCTGCCATCGAAAGAACTGTTTAGTTAGTACTGTTTGAATAATTGAAAGGTGGGGTAATTCTCAGTTTTGCCCACTGTCCCACCTGTGATTTCTGCGTATGTCCTGACGCAGACTTTTCCTCACTCTTGCACTACAGGGGTAGCTATCATCATCAAACCTTGAAGCATAGGACCACTGACCGACTGTATTTGACGTGTTGGGAGTGAGAACAGGCTGGATATTTATGAAAGTGTAAGAGTGAAACTAAACAAATATAAGAGGGTAGGACTTTAGATAGAGTGTGAATTGCAAACTAATTCCAATAGAAATAAATTCAATTCAATTGTAAATATTTTTTTCCTTTTCAAAGGTTGCAGTTTAATGTCGGAGTAGCCGTTTACTACACGAGAGTGTTACCGTGCAGATTTACAGGTCGCTGCAGTCACTGTAATGATGTACGCCTGCACAAACCAGCTGACTACGCCGTTATATAACAACGCCTGTAATCGTGTATGAAATTAAATATATTTTGTGTGTGTAATTTGGAGTTAACCCTCTCAGCGCCACGGTTCGAGTTTACTCGACAAGATGCGGCACTGAATAAAACGGCCGATTTTGTCAAATAGGGTGTCAAATTTCGTTCGACCTCCCCTCCACTAGTTGGCAGACATGTTATACTTCATCCCTGACTCAGAAAAACGTCATGCTTCTATACAAAACCTTCGAGCAAGAGCGCATTGAATCAGCGCGAAAAACAGCGGAGCTAGTGTGCGCGTGAGCCATTTTATCAGAGCGCTATTGTCAACGTGAGCGAGTATTTGCCTTAGGATTATCGTCTAATGGCATCAAAAAAGTTTGCCCGCAGTGAAGTGTTAGGTCTACTTTTCGCTGACCCTTATTCTGAAGGGGAATATCTGCCTTCAGAAGATGACGGTGATCCGTTTAGTGACGACGCTTCAGATGCGTCCCTGCCGAGCAATGGCGCAGCTGGACAAAGTGAGAGTTTAGCCCTACACCAAGCACAAACGTTGAATCATTTGCCCAATGTTTCACCGGGTCAGAGTGGTCATCGGGAAGCTAGCAGGCATGTTAGTGGTGTGGGGAACGAGGCTGGAGGTTATGTGGGGACCCAGTCTTTTTACCGCGCTAGCAATGTGGCGCTAGCTTCTTTGTCTTCTGACCCCGTGCCTCTCCGCAATCGCGGCGACAGTAACGTGGTGGAGCCTTTGTCTAATGCCACTGGGTATGTTAGACGAGGCCGAAGTGTTCATAGGAGAGTTAGGGGGCAACGTAGAGGCAGGGTGGGGAATGAGAATGAGAGTGAGCCTGGTCCGAGCTGCGTAAATTCGCTCCACTCGGCGCGCGCGCGCCAGATCTGGCCACGCTGCCCATGACCGGAGCAGTGGCGATGGGGCAGGGGAGAGCGAGGCAGATCTGGCCGGAGCAGTGGCGGTGTGACACGGGGCAGGGGAGAGCGAGGCAGATCTGGCCGGAGCAGTGGCGATGGGGCAGGGGAGAGCGAGGCAGATCTGGCCGGAGCAGTGGTGGTGTGACACGGGGCAGGGGAGAGCGAGGCAGATCTGGCCGGAGCAGTGGCGGTGTGACACGGGGCAGGGGAGAGCGAGGCAGATCTGGCCGTGCTGCGCAGCAGGAGCAGTGGTGGTGTGACTCAGGGCAGGGGAGCTATGATGCATAGTCTATCGCTAAATGATGGGAATGCCGGCTTTGAATACTACTTGGCCAATGAGGAGGAGTACCAAAGTTGGATCACGCCCTTTGATCAGCCAATTGGATATCTGGGGGAAAGAGTGAGCTTTTGAACTAAACAGGTCTTGTCTACTTGTGTTTTGTGTCATATGAATCATATGAATAATATGTATGTGCCCCATACATGGAATCAGAGTGCCTACTGTATGTAGTAAATGGAAAATCTCTACAGCAAAAGGCCAGCCTACCGCTACATGCATTCGGTTTGTTTCTGCCATTTATTAGTAATGATTTACACAGTTTGTTTACTACTTACCATTTACCTGAGCATTTAGTATTGTGCAATATAGCATACAGAAGGTGAGGGACATTTTGGGGGAAAGAAGTGCTGCATTTTATCATTCAAACTTGTGACTTTTCATGAAAATTCTATAATCCAAGATGGCCGCCACCATATGACGTCATAATATGCAAATTAGATGGGAAAATTTAATCCCTACATAAACTTTGGGTCATCCTTAATATTTCTCTAATTTACAGAAAGTCTCTATCTCTTATCACTTTTAAGATATAGCCTTTTGAAATTAAGATGTCAAAATCGAACGTTTTTGGAAAAAACCTCTGGCGCCTAAAGGGTTAAATGTTTTCTTTTTACGTCTCAGCCCTCAACAAAGCTGATACATCAGAACCGCGTTCCGTGAGCCGTCCTCTGTTCAGCAGTTGTTGACTTGGGGATTTATTTATAGGCCGGATGAGGAATGCACCGTCACATTCTGCGGAGTGGGCCTCTGGGCAGGATTAACAGGTTACTGTCAAAAGCATGTGGCGGCACTTGTACACTGGAGATGTCTGGAAATTAATGACTCACCAGTTGAATCCCGTGGTGGGGATGCTTTTTATGGAGCCGCGCACAAAGGTAAGCGTGCGCGCAACACATTTGGCGTGTTCGGCTCCGGGTGTGAGTTATTGTGCGCGCCGTGTCCGCGGTTAACACGCGTGCTTTCCCGCCCTCGCAGGACCTCATCTATTTCCATCATATCGCGGCCTCAAAACATCAACCTGACCTGCCTCCCGCCGCCGTGAGCAGGGCGAAAGCTGCCCGGCGAGGACCGGATGAACATCACATTAATGAGATGTAACATCAGGTCCGGTGAGTCCTCTGACTGAATACGGCACTCAGGAGCAACCCTACTACAACACCTCTATCTACTTTATTTGGTCCTTTAGTAGTTGAAAGCTTCTTTGCAATATGTCTTTCGGATAGAAGCACGATAGATATAAGTTAAATTAGTTAAGACACTGTTTCCAGCCAGCTGGAAATACCCCGGACTGCTAAATTATGTATTTATTTGCACAATTAGGTGCAACAGGCCTCATGTTTCGCTGCCAAGCGGAGATGCGCGTCTGTATTTTTTACCTGGAGAGTCACAAGGTCTTGGTTTTAATAGGTAATTCTCGTATGAAAAATGAATGACTTATTCTGTTTTTCTGACAGTAATTGCCTGCATCACAGCGTGGCACCGGGGCCCTGCCAATGAAAGCCGGTGACATTTTAACGTGCTGGAATTTTAATAAAACTTTGAAAAATGATCTATCGACGCGCGGACGCCCCGGCGTGAAAATGATACGTTGCGTGAAAAGCGGTTCGACTGAACTGCAAAGATGCAAGTAACCTGAGCAGATTGTCAGTCCTCCAGTTATCCATAGCACATACAGAACTTCAGCATCTAACTTCCAACCACTGTTTTTGGCCACTTCGGGTACATTTTCCTGAAATAATTTATGTGCCTCTTGAACTTTCACTTGTTATGGAGTATTTCCACATTAAGCTACTTTTCACTTAAACAAATGATCAGAATACCATTGACTGGATTTAATTACCGGTACATCATTAGCTCCACCGGCAGAGTAAGGACTCGTCTGATAGTATCACTTATTTTTAAGTAGCAGCACGTTCTCACTGCCAATTGTCAAATACAGCTTCTTGTTTGGCGGCCTTAAGCTTCAAAATACGAAGCTCTACCCACCGCTCCAGCGTCAGTTTTGCACGTGAAGGTCTCTACAGTCATGTTAGCAATAATACGTAATATGCAGACTTTAAAAATTAAGCATGGTGACAAACAGTTGACATATTATGACACAGCTTGACTTTGGGTGGGGTTTGGTTAGGTTTTGGCTCCAAAATACTTGGTTAGTTTCAAGAGAGTTATTATACTTGAGGCTGTAAGTATAAAGTGCACTTCATGTGACCAATTCGGCCAGTCATGAGTGTCTTAGTTGCCTTGCCTCCAGAAATTAGGATCATTGGGCCGGACCCAAGGTTCTGATATATACTGTTGGTAGGAACAAATGTTTTAACTTATCATAAATCACAACTTCATTTATATAACTAATAAAAATAAAAGGAAATATTTGTAAATGAGGTCGTTTGTACTACGATTGGGGGATTGCTCGGTGTAAAAATAGTCCACCGGTCCACACTGTTGGCCTGTTATAAATTTGAATTCCCTCAAGTACCCTTAAATCTGAAAATAAGCACTTCAACCTAATAGCCACTGTTTCATTTCGAATCCAATATCTGTAATGAAAGTGTCCCAGTGTCCCAATACACACTTAAAGCCAAGGAGCTGTTGGTGTGCTCAGCCTGTCTTTGCTTATCGGGAAATAAGTCAGCAGTCTCACTTTTCCCATCTGAGCCGCTCCTCACAAACAACAAGTGCGTGAGGGTGCCGCAAGACTAATGTCTTTTGTCACTTCGAGTTTGTTTATGCGATGAAAAATAATATGAAATGAACACAGAGGGCTGCCGGCGGCTCTGGAGGGATTAGAAGTAGCTTGTATATAAGGCTGAAGTGTAATCTCAATGTTAATTGTCACATAGATGCTTCAGGGCTCTGATTACTGACTGGTCCTTCTGATGGAGCCGAGTGCGTCTTCAGGCTGATTGCATCTCACAGGAGATTACTGTGTCCTGGGAGATCATGGGGCTGCCACTGACAATGCTTTGAAGGCGCTTTGTTGAAAACATCAAGGGAATGATGTGCATACCTAAGATCAAAAATGATTTTCATGTGGTTTAAAATTGTTTTGGATCCCCTCTGAGATTAAAGTCGCTGTGCAGAGCCACACAGACGAAATGGGAACGCTCACCTGAAAACACCGGCAATGTATCAGACACTAAACAGCTCCATACATTGCAGCTAAGCCTGCATTGTGTCGGCATACATTTACCGTTGTCTGCATCACAGTTCTATAAAACTAGTGCAGCCTTAAATTGTGAATAAAATGTCAAAATACATCATTAGTTCATATACTGTGGAACTGCAAGCCGGCGCCTCATCAGGGAAATGACCATGCAGGTCAACTGTCAAAGCAGCTTATTACAGCCTATATGTCTATTTATGTTTGTTGTTACAAGAAACATAAATTGTGGCTGTAGTATTAAATACAGCAGCAAAGGAAAAAGTCAGGTGAAGTAGTACAAAGAATGAAAAAGTGTATGGTTGGGTCAAACAAACAACCCAGCTGGCACCGGATGTCAATAGACGTTGGTCTTTGGTTGGATTCAAGTCATGACGTCAGGTGACCAAAACCCAACGTCCATTGACATCTACTTTCAACATCTTTTGACATGGGAATATTGACGTCAAATGACGTTAATATTTTGTTGTTTTTATGTTGTGGTGTCTGGCAACCAAAACCCAACATGTGTCAGATGTCTTGTACTCACACAACTTTGACGTTGAATAATGGCCTTTTTGATGACAAAATTCTAATGTCTGGACAACATCTATCAACAACGTTGATTTGACTTAAGATAGCCTACATAACTGATATCCAACATCGGACCAACGTTAAGTTCAGACGTTAACCCGATTTTCATTTTCAACTGAATACTAACGTCTATTCAACATCGGAGGCGTCTCAATTAGACGTCTAGTGCCAGCTGGGAAAGGACTTTGTATTAACCCAAACCATGTTCTTTTTCTCGCCCAAACCAGCTGCTGTTTTGGGAGTCTCAACTTAAGTCATTTAGGGGATGCCCCTATCAGTTCAGAAAATTAGTAAAAACTGTTCCTAATTTCTGCTGAAAAACAAATCTGTTTTATGATGTGACAATGCGATGGTTATGGCTTGGTTAGGTTTAGGCACAGGCACAACTTAAGTTTAAGAAAACAGCGTGATTTAGTCTTTATTTTTGTAAGTTCAGGGATCTTTGTTATCACGGTTGCAGCTATAACTATGTAGCTATGGTTGCGTAAATATTGTGGCCTGTCAGTTGGAAATGTAAAACGTCTCCTGCGTTAGAATCAGAGTCATGCTGAGGGGTCGAGGTGAAGTCTGAACAAATGAGTCTTGAGCCTTTTGTGGAAGATGGCGAGTGACAATGCTGTCCTGACATTGGTCAGGAGTTCGTTCCACCACTGAGGCGCCAGAACAGAGAAGAGACGTGACACGGCCAGCTGATATTGTAGAGTGAAGTGCTTGTGCTGGGGCTTGTGGTCTGAAAAGTGTTTGGAGGTAGACGGGTGCAGTTCCGTTGATGGCCTTGAAGGTCGGCGCCATCGCCTTGAATCGGATGCGGGACGCAACAGGAAGCCAGTGGAGGTCACGGAGGAGGGGGGTCACGTGTCTTTTTATTTCAGCACATGCTGAGCGCATGTCGTTCTTCAGAGAATTCCTGACATCCACATTAACAGTTACCTGGATAGGAGTTTGAACACACCTCTTGAATTCTGTATCCCTATCAACTACCCTAATACTTCCTGCCAAGCTGTGCAGTGCTATCAAAATTCATTAACTTTCTGTCATAAGATTAGAAAATGGTTTGCTTCTTTTCTGATGGAGCCTAAAAAAGTGCTCCCTGAGAAGAAAAGTTCCCGAGGAAACACATCCAGTCCCGCTGTGGGAAGTTTGAGCTTTGACTTCTATTCGACTTTGGCTCATCAAAGTGGTTCTGATTTGGATTCTTTTGATGCTGTGGCTGGTAAAGTTGGCAAGCATCAAGGGCATGAGATTGGTTTCAACACTGGCAAGGACATTTTTGTCTTGGATGATCACAACATGCACAGTATGTGTGTGTGTGTGTGTGCACTTGTTGTTTATCTACTTTTCTGTCACCAGTACACACACACACACACGCACAGCTTGAATTTGAAGAATGTTTGCTTTAGTTTAGATTTAGATTATAGATCTGTGCTTATAACTTTAGATGTACATTTCAAACAGGGCTTGTATCAGATTTTTTAGTTTTTTTATTAATTAATTATAAACAACTGTTATCTGAGACAACTGTAAAAATGTATGTTTTACAAGAAAATACATTTAGAAATGAACCATTCATTAATGTTCTACTCAGTTTTAGCCAACACCATTCCTGTGTGGCTCTCTTAATCTTCTCCAAGCCACTCACATGTAAACACTTCAGCATGAGAAATGACATTTATATAACTCCAATAACAAACAAGAAAACACCTCTTACACTGTAATAGTTTGTCCTTGTACCACTGCAGTAGCTGCTTAGACGAGCTCTGCAGACTGTAAAGGTTTTATTTGACTATTTTGAGACATAAACTGCAGCCATAGCCTACAGACTTATGCTTGCATTGTATAGACAAAGCTATTTTCATATTATTGTGAGGACTGGACTAATTAGAGGCAAATTACAAGGCAGCAGAGCCAAAGCTCACTTTTATATCTTATTTCCTACATTTGTCTTGATGTCATTGATCTATAGATTCTATAGAAGATATTCTGTTCAATACATCTTGCTTATTTATATCTCATTCTCTTTTATATAAGCCTTGTTACTTTTATTCTGTGTCCTCGCAACCTGTTGAAAAGGTGTGGGGATTGTAGTGGAAGCGCTGCCGTGTCAGGTGTGACTGTGCGGCAATGGCTAAGTTCTACATGGCTCACAGGTCAGGTCAAAAGATGGCGGCGCCCTGCTCGGCTGCGGCTGCAATGGCTCACGATAGCAACAGAGATTTAATGGCAAATAACCCAGCCCGTTCGAGGAATTTCACTGTAAACCTGCAGCGTAGTTGCTCCAATACAACATACGACTGTCAGGCAATTTTAGATTTAGCCGAACCCAGACGTTTTGGACTCATAGATGTGACCACACTGGACCTTCTACGCAGCCTCGGACTGCTACGCTGGGCTAACAGCTAAGCTAAAGGCTAATCCGCGGAGAACGCCGCTTCCCTCCATCCTACTTTCCAACATCTGCTCCTTGGAGAACAAACTGGACTACCTGATGCTGGACTTTACATCAAAATGGGAGATGAGAGACTTCTGGCCATGATTCTCACTGAAACATGTCTAAAACCATCCGTTCCAGATGACGCAGTTAGCATAGAGGGGCTAACAACATTCCGGTCAGACAGGAGCAGCTCTCTCACCAGTAAATGTTGGCAGTGTTTGCATAGACACCAACAACTACTGGTGCAACAACGGGCAGCTGGTCTCAAGTTACTGCTCCCCTGATGTAGAACTACTGACTGCCAAATGCAGGCCTTTCTATCTACCCTGGGAATTCACTGTTATCATCTTCACAGCAGTGTACACTCCCCCCAGTGCTAACACCAGAGAAGCCTTGAACGGTCTGTACCACTCCATCAGTGAGCTGCAATCTACACATCCAGAGGGGGTTTTCATTGTGGCAGGGGACTTTAATCAAGCCAACATGAAAACTGTGTTTCCTCACTTCCATCAGTATGTGGATTTTGCAACCAGGGGGGAGAGCACACTGGACCTGGCCTACGGTAACATCAAAAAGGCATTCAGAGCTGCACCCCGCCCCCACCTTGGCTCCTCAGACCATCTCTCTGTGGTGCTAATTCCTGCATACAAGCCCCTGCTGATCAGGAAAAAGACCCACAGTGAAGCAGGTGAGGGTTTGGCCTGCAGGAAGCATTACAGGACTGCTTCGAGTGTACTGACTGGGACATAATCAAGGCAGCTGCTCCGGACAATCATCACACACGGGTGGAAGAGTATGCTGAGTCTGTGTCTGCATACATTGGAAAGCGCATGGAGGATGTTAGTGTGATGAAAAACATCACCACACGGGCCAATGAGAAACCCTGGATGAGCAGTGAGCTACGTGCAATGCTGAAAGCACGAAATGTCACTTAAATCTGGTGACATGGTGGCACTTAGAACTGCTAGAGCCAACCTGAACCGTGTCATAAGAGTTGCAAAGTGTTCTCATGCTCAGAACGTAGAGGACTTCTTCCATGACCCTACTAACACCAGACGAATGTGGCAGGGTATCCAAGTCATCACAGACTATAAAGCTACTCGCCCCCCCTGCGACAACAACATCAGCTTTCTCAACAAGCTAAATAAGCACTTTGGGAGGTTTGAGGCACTCAACACCACTCCGGCGAGGTAATCTGTTCCTCGCCCTGATGAGCAGCCACTCAGTCCAGACACGGCTGATGTCAGAAGAACCCTGAGGAGAGTGAACACCCAGAAAGCAGCGGGCCCTGACAACATACCAGGATGGGTGCTCAAGGAATGTGCTGACCAGCTAACAGGGGTTCTCACAGACATCTTCAACACCTCGCTGATCCAGGCTGTGGTACCATCATGCCTCAAGACTGCCACAATTATACCGGTGCCTAAACCCACAATCTCCTCTCTCAATGATTACCGCCCCGTAGCACTCATCCCCATCATGATGAAGTGCTTCGAGATGCTGGTAAAAGACCACATTGTCTCCAGACTCCCCCCCACATTTGACCCGTACCAGTTTGCCTACCGGCCAAAACACTCCACAGAGGATACCATCCCCTCTGCATTCCACCCGAGCCTACAACATCTAGAAGGGAGGAACACACATGTGCAAATGTTGTTTCTGGACTTTAGCTCGGTGTTCAACACCATCATTCCGCAGCATCTGGTGAGCAAACTGGCCCCCCTTGGCTTCAGCACCCCCCTGTGTAACTGGCTACTTGACATCCTCATCGACAGTGCGGGTGGGCAACAACATCTCCAGTATCCCTAACCCTAACCCTAGTAGTAACCCTAACCCTGAGCACCGGCTCCCCTCAAGGCTGCGTCCTGAGTCCGCTGCTGTTCACCCTGATGACCCACAACTGCTGTGCCAGGTCCACTACTAACCACATTGTGAAGTTCGCAGATGATACGACAGTAGTGGGCCATATCCGTGATAACAACATGGACCTACAGAGAAGAGGTGAAACATCTGGTGGACTGGTGCAAAACTAGCAACCTGGCCCTGAAAGTCGTCAAAACCAAGGAGATCATCGTTGACTTCAGGAGGAGCCAGCCCAGTCACACACCACTCCTCATCAACGACACAGCAGTGGAGAGAGTCAGCAGCACCAAGTTCCTGGGGGTGCAGATCACAGACACTCTGACCTGGTCCCATCACACCGGAGATCCGGTAAAGAGAGCTCAGCAGCGCATGCACTTTCTGCGTCGGATGAAGAGAGCACACCTCCCCCCTCCAATTCTCACCACCTTTTACAGAGGCTCTATAGAGAGCATACTGACCAGCTGCATCTCTGTCTGGTCAGGAGCCTGCAGTGCCTCTGACTGGAAGTCCCTGCAAAGGGTGCTGAGGACAGCGGAGAAAATCATCAGGAGCTCTCTTCCTCCCATCCAGGACATTGCTAAAAAACGCTGCCTGACCAGGGCTCACAACATCAGGAGTGACACCTCCCACCCCCACCATGGACTGTTCTTGCTGCTGGACTCTCGGAAGAGGCTCCGCAGCCTTCCCAGGAGAACAGCCAGGTTCCATAACAGCTTCTTCCCTCTTGCCATAAGACTGCTAAACACAAAATAAACAATTCCCTCCATCCTCCCTTACACACCCACTTACACCCACTTAGGACTGCTCACTTGACTGTGCAATAAAAAGAAAATAATACACTGTGCAATATATTGTATATTTTTATATAGTATTTATGTCTATGAGGTCAGGACCTGTTCTGACTGGCACCATCCTACCAACAGGCAGGTAGTTCATCCAGCTGTTTCACCACCTAACCTGCATAACAAACGGACGTCTAGTCTCTGTTTTGCTTTCCTTTTATACCTTATTTTATGTTTTTCTTATGTTGTACAACATCATACCAATCACAACATCGTCAAGTAAGCGCTGATCGAATGCAAATGCTTAACATATTGAAAATTGTCACTCTGTAGTTCAGCTTCCAAAATTCTTAAATGATACAATTACGCTGTTCTTATTAGATACACACACAAATATCAGGCAGGAAAATAGGATTCAACTGTTTCAATTCAGCCAATACCTGAGTGAACAGTAACACATATCTGACACATCAGCGAAAGTAAAATGTTCCTTTACAAACATCATACCAATTCCACCAATTTAAGTAAGCACGCTAATTTGCCAAATGCACTCAGCAGTAACAGTGAAACTAAAATTCCTGGCCAGTTCTGATGAAAATACTGTTTGTCAAATCAGTCATCTCGAGCAACATGAAGAGTGCTGTAAGTGATTGCGCATTCCACACAAGAAGACATTTCTGATGTTTTTTTTCTTGAAGTAAAATGGTGAAAGTCCCACAGTGCAAGAATATAGGACTACATACCAACATTGTACTAGAAAAAGTTCAACACTCACAGCAATCATCAGTATGGGTCATAATAAGATGCTTTCACAGCCTACCCATATGGTTGTTTAAGATACATAGTGCACCTTTAAAACTGAAGTAGTACATAATCAACATCAATAGTTCACTTGTTTTAACTTTGTCCATTTATATTTTGACCTGCTTCATTAAGCTGCCTTACACTTTATTACAAGGATGGTTAGTCCTGCAACAAGCTGAGCCGCCGCTGAGCTCGCTCAACTGCAAAACTGAGGGCAAATATCTGAGCCGCTCGAAATACTCACCAGTCTCTCAACCATCTCCAAAAATATATGAACAAAAAAATACCCTTACAGTAATTTTTCAATCAAATAGCAGCATAAGAGAATGTCCCTGATTACATTACACATTGCATGCACAAACAAGAAAAAAGAAAAAAACAATGGGATAGGAAAGCTAGGACTGAATTTGCATGTGAATAAGGGAGGATTGGTGTTAGCTGCTGAGTGGCTAAACCTGCGACCAATTTAATTGGTTGATTGTGAGAATTGGTTGAATTTGCATCCACTGCTGGAACTGTAAGATAACAATTCCCGGAGGACTGGATCGGCCTTGTTGATGACAGTCGCAGCGGTGTGGTATCATGTCACCAACATAATGGCCTCATCTTGGTTGACGTTCAATTCTGCAGCTTCTTACCTGTCCATCCATCACACGCTGTGACAGCAGGACAGGGTGTGTAATATTACTGAGAGACAAACATGACTTAGATCAGAAACACATCTGTCCAAATAGCTGTCAAATCTGATGAGCCGGATTGTCACTGAATTGCTTTCATTTGCGCTGAGTGTGTGTTTGAACCGCACGCTGCCTCCAGTGCGCTGGCAAGGCCTCAGTGAACACTCCCTGCTGTCATAAAACTCTGTCATCAACCTTGACAACTGCCTTGATTTTATAAAAGTGTGAGATAATCAGCGGTGTTTAGCTGTTTGACAGGTTTGGTTCTCACCTCTAATTACAGATTTGCTGCTGTCATGTTCAACAACACAATGGTATCTGTGAGTAGCTTGAATCACGCATTAATACATTCTCCTTGAAAAGTTAAACTATGCAGAATGATTCAACATGTGTGTACGATTCTGTCAGATGGCCACCTTAGGACCAAAGAGACGTATTGGGGAATTTGTGTGAAAATATTAGCTCATTCTGTTTTAATGGTGGTGTTCTTGTATCGATGCTGAAAGGTTTTGTAATGTTAAGTTCAGTCACACTTGGAAAATGGAAATTATGTCATGAATCACACCTACGATGTTTGTCAGTTTAAAAGATAATTTTTTCAAGTCAGTAAAGTCTCAGTTTGGTAATTAAAGTAAAATCTCAAGTAGTTTTGTGTCAATGCGCTCAGTGAACCACATCGTCACACTCAACACGTCACAAACACCATCATGGCCACCAACTCAATACAATAAATCTGCTCATATTGACATCTGCAGTTGTGTAAAGGGGGAGTTTGTCCGTTCTGTGAGCTGCTAATGTACAGGAGCAGCTCTACAGTGTTTAAGTTACGGGTTTTGGTGAGCGTTCAATGAGACGACGTCACTAATGAGACTGTGCAGTCTTTATAATGACGTACTTTCACAGTCTGATGGCAAACTGAGACTCTATTGACTTGAAAATTATCTTTTAAATTAACAACCATCATATGTGTGATTCATGACACAATTCAAACAGGATCAATACATTATTTGTCTCTCTTCGCCCACTACCATGCAAAGTTTTTAATAAGGTCCCATGGGGCAAATTGTGGGGCAAAGACCTCGGCTCTCTGTAACTCTCTGGCTAGCTTGGAGATATGTGTTAGCAGTTGGTTCCCAACATTCAACAAGGCCTCTTTACTTTTTTAGCCCAATAAATACATAAATAAAGAACTGTTAAATGCCACAATCATGTACACACAAGAAAAAGTAGTCATCATGAATGTGCCTTGGACTGAAAAGACTGCCAGGTGCTACCAGATACTCCTTAGGCTACATTAAGTGTGTGCTTTTTGCTAACATTAGTCACATCTTTCCTTACGGGCAGAATGATGAAGACTGAAGGGCTTTTTAGAGGCCCGCATCAGTCAGAGCATTTGATTAATATTTAAAAAATGCCTCTAGAAAAACTCACCAATCCTAGATTTAACTACTGTTTGATTTGAGTGGCTTTGCTCCTCCAACAGAGACTCCATCTCCCCCCAAAAATAGAAGCGGAACTCCTGTCCGTCTCCTTTCGCACAAAGGCCATCGATAACGATGCTAAAAGAGCAAGCAATCGGCTGTGGCTAGTAACAACCCACAGTAACATCAGCGGTACATGTAATGTGAAGTTGTGGCCTCATTTGAAAGCTGCAGCTTGGGACCTGGAGAACAGGTGTGCGATACAGCTGGGGCAGCAGTCGCTACAACTACCACCATCAGTGGACACATGCTCAGCAGAGAGCTAGGAAGGAGAAAAACATGGATTTTCATTCAGGATGGGTTTTGTCGGATGCCTTGTGTACAAAGCAGCGACTGCTTTGTTGTTTGCTTTCAAAGTGAAAGGTGTGCATCTGGCAGAGGAACGGGTGAATGGGACAGTGAGGAGCGCAGTTCAAAAGCAGCATGACAGCATTGCTTATGAGGGAACAACTGAAATAGAAGAAATACCAAGGAAAGAAAATGCTCCAAAACAAGACTGTAGGAATGAGCGCTATAGTTTGATGCAGGAAATGATCAGCTCAGTTAGAACAGCTTCCACCGCGGCAGAGACAGACTCGAGTAGCCTCACAAATCTAATGAGACCATTCCTGTGTTGCCATCAGCCGAAGACATGAAGGCAGCATTAGTGTTAAATATCAAATGACTTGATTTCCCCAGGTGCATCTCTTTGGATTAAAGTATCATAGATTAATGTGCATCCATGGTTGAAGTGAACAGAGGAACAGACACTGAGCTGATATACTTCACTGAGAGAGAGTACTTGGGGTGCTGGGATGGATGGGCGATGATTCTTTTGAACAAAAATCTCATCAGCATTGCCACGGATGGAGCAGCTATTCTAACCATACGAGAGCGTGGACTTGTGTTAAGACTTGAAGAGGAGTTTCCTCAATCCCCCTGCTATTCACTCGAAGTTGGCAGCACAACATTTCTTTGTTAAGTTCAGTTCCAGAGGACCTGGATGCAAGACAAGACACGGCAGGTTGGGGAAACAAAACACGAGCCTTGACAACATAAAGCTTAATCCAGTGAACAAAAGGCAGGAAACAAAAGAAGCAGGCTGAGGAAAATCCAAGAACACAAAACTAAACCAAGTACAACTGGGATGACATGTGGAACACGGGCAGAATACAAGTGAGGACCACAAGCAGCAAACACAGACGATCTGACAGCTGAAATACACAGGTGATACAGAAAAACAAAGACAGGATGTACAGAAAAACCAAGACGCGGGAAAGTGAACGAGACAGCTGATTCAGAACACTGGTGCTAGTCATCACCAAGACCAGCTACTGTTGCTTTATAAACCCTGAATGGTTTTGGGTCAAAATATATTACTGATCGGCTGCTCCGGGCGACCTAGGCCTGTTAGATCATCTGGGACTACTGGCACTGCAATGGGGGGGCACAACGAGACCTCCTGTTCTCCACACTGTCAGATGTTAGGGTTCAAAATGGTAACATCTAAGACCCAGGTGTTACAGTCATAGTAGCCTACGTTGGCAAAAATGTGCCAGCTCATGTTGTCTAACATGTATCTACTTGCACTTGTGTTGCCAGCCAGGCCTACACGAGTAAGTAGTAGTAGTAGTAGTAAGTCGTGTGTGTGTCTGTCTATGTGACAGAGAGTATAGCAGATTTCTTGTAGGAGCTGAGTAATCCCGGTGTACCAGCACATTGACACTGTCACAGAAAAGTACATGCTACAAGAGGATATAATCAACCATGACTTTTTTTGACCATACCACTTTTTGACCATCGTTTAACCTGAGTCCAGTCCCTGTCTGGAACCAGGCCCCTTATTAAAGCAGATAAAGATCATAACATTTTTTGCTCCACACTGGTAACTCAAGTAGACCCAGGTCTCAGTTAATTTAATCAGGGCTCTGTTTGCTACTGCACTTCATTAACTTGGGACTGCTTATCATTATCTTGCACTGTACTGAAACCACTCTGTAATTTTTATTTGACCATATCATGTCTTACTCTTTTTGAGCGTCTTTTTTTTTTTAATCTCATTTCACTCTTATTCAAATCTTATTCATGAGTGTTTATTATTTTGTCTTTTTGCACAGCCATGTGATTCTTTTCTTAATGCAATTCTGCTTTATGTAACTTATTATTTACACCCTCTTTTTTATAGATTCTCTACATTTTTGATGTTGTGCTGTTTCTATTGCTTATTTATAGCTTTTGTATACTTAATTACTAGTTTCTGTACACATGAGTGTACTTGAACAAGTACTTACTGTTAAAAGGTGCCATGAAAATAAACTTGCCTTGTGTCTGGAGACTGGACTCTAGAAGGAGGCAACTGAGGAGAAACACTGGGAAGGGCTGTGATGGCGAGCGACGCTGTTCTCTCCACCAACGACAACGGACCTCCTCTGGACCAATGGGACCCTCTGCCCCCTATTAAAGGATGGATTAAAGGGAACCATTGTTCATTCTCATCGTGGGTACCAGGCCAGCATCCTCAGATATCTGCAAACACACCACTGTGGTCTATTTAAGCTGATAGATAGAAGATATTTTTCTCATTTTGTGTTTTAATGGATGGGATAAAAACCCAGCGTCCTTTGCCGTTGCTTAGGGGTTGTGGTTAAGCTTTATTCGCAGTCCAGTACATGAGATGTTAAATGTGAGTGGGCTGACGCTGACTTTATCACCTGTTTGTTCATTTATATAATACAACTGTTTGTGACAGGTTGCTAAATGTGTTTATTGCATTGTGGTAGTGGACTGATTTGATAATCTGCCGCTATGTGTAATTATTTTGTGCGCCATTAGTGTCAAATTAGATGGATTGTGTTTATGTATTAGGTGAAGCCCGTGTGAATTGGCAACAGCAGCTGTTGTTGGTACAAGAGTAGAAGATAATTTATAATAGAGACTGCGGTGTCAAAGCTTATATATGGCAGTGAACTCCTTATGTATGTTTCCTGCTGCTAGTTATGTAGCATCTGTATTGTTGCCATGATTACCTTCAGTTCGATTTATAGCCTCAGTACTGAATCAGAACAGTGGGTGGAATGTTGAATGGTTGAAAACAAACATTAGAGACAGATATTCTCTGTGGCCATAGGGGGAAAAAAAACGATATAGCGTGTTGCCTGTTTCAGCATTATGGATAATGAATATATCAATAGAAGAGAGGCCTCAGACTGTATCTCACTGTGCGTGCCCATCCAATTTGCAAATGGAAGATGAGGCTTTACAAAGTCTAAAATGGAGAAAAGAAAATAATGGGATGGTTTCTTTAACCTTTTGTCACAGAGTAAAGGCAAACTGATAACAGCTTCCATTTACATTGAGGCCACACGCTGCTCAGACTCCCTTTGAAGGAGAGCTTAGGATAACCATTCATGCTTTTTGTTAGGTCTCTCACTTCTGCTGGTATTGTCTGCAGGCAAGAGCGATTGCATTATGACCGAGAGTAAATCTTACTTTTGTCTCCAATTATTTTGACTTTATCGGTAATTACTCCAGTTTTATCCACGGTTCATAGCTTCTTTTTTTTCTATGAGGATAGCAATTAATTAATTTATCAATTAATGCTGAAGCCACCAAACTAAAGTTAATGCCGACAAACTTGAACTGACGCTGACAAACGTGGACTGCAAACTACGGCTCAAACTGAAAAGCCACGGCTGATCTGCCCAATAATGAGTGAATAAGTATGTCAGCGGTGGGGTTTCAATCATAAGTGTAAGCAGTTTTTCCAGCTCCCAAGTCACAGGACAGTATGTACAAAAGTATTTTGCACAACACATTTTAACATGCTTCATCTAAAAGACAAATGTACACATGAAAACAAAGTGACTCATGAAATGACTTGTATGGACACACAGCTAGCTAACCTTTGATCGGATATGGCAGGATGTTTTTAATGTTTCTGTACGTGTGGTGGCAGCCAGCCAAAGCAGACCCATTTGTCTGCTAAAAAAGTCAAGTTTGTATTGAATTAGCATGGATGTGCCCAGCAAATGTCATGGTAATCTCCCACTTAGATATCTTGTGGGCAAACTTGGCATTTTAGCCTGAGTGAGGTGATAGAGAGATATGTAAAAAATTGAAGCCTCACTAAGTGTCCATCCATCCATCTATTGTCTGTAACCGCTTATCATCTACAGGGTCACAGGGGGGCCGGAGCTGATCCCCGCCGACACTGGGCGAGCAGCAGGCTACACTCTGGACGAGTCGCCAGTTCATCACAGGCGCCACAGTGCCTCACAGCGAGGAGGCCCTGGGATCACGACCTGGCGTGGGCAGGGCCTCTCTGTGTTCTTCTAGTGCCTGTGTGGGTTCTCTCTGGGTACTGGCTCCCCCCCGACAGTCCAAAAGACATGCAACTGAGGTCGACTCACTATGTGTGCCTGGTTAAAATCCCCTGTGCCTTCCAGTGGCAAAGTGTAGAGCAAAACGTTTAATTCTATGAAGGTCGATTAGGTGGCTGTAAAGGTCTAACAGATGCTGAAGCAAGCTGCAGATTTTTACAATGGCAGTAGAAAATCAGCAGTGTGCGCACTAACACAACTTGTTCACGCAAAAAAATGTGCAAAATGTGTCAACCCCAAAGTCTTCGGTTTGGGTAGAAGAAGAACAGCACTGCTGAGTTCCCATATTTGCAGTTACAGCTGGCAGCAAATGACTGTTATGTATTACTCTGCGTACACGACAAGAAAAACCCATAGTGATTTTTTAGAAACAAACTCATTTATGTAATGAGGTTAGTTATTGCCCAGATGCTGAAATTCAGCTTGTCTCTGTTTATTTGCGTGACTCAGAGGAAAATAATACTCATATCAGGCCGTGTCGTGACCCCCTGTGGTATGAAAGAGCACCTATAGTCATAGCAAGGAGCCTTGGATGGCAGAGGAGGATGTAAGACAAGTTGGATACTATTTTCTAAGCCTGATAATAGGCTGCACATAAAGTGACTGGAGAGATAAATAAGCCTCGACGCTGCTAAGTTTTATCGCAGTTTGCACCTTATGGGTGACTTGAGATTGTACTTTAAGAGACAGATCACCTTCCATTATATTACAACATATTTTATTATGCTCTAAAGAGCTCCGAGATAATGTTTTAACATAAACTTCTGTTTGACACCACAGTCCTCAAGTGTTATGTAAAAAGATTACTTGCTGATGCAGTCTAAAATGAGACTTTCAACAGCTACACATTTTTCTATTACTGTAAACTCCTGAGAATAGTTCTGCATGATAGGAAGACAATGGAAAATAACATTCTTGCTTTCACTTGCTGCTCTGAGGTCGTCCTCTCATCAAACAGCTCATCCTCCTCCTCTTGAAAACAGCTGGCTACAATCCCCACAGAGCTGCACCACTGGAAACAGACTGCGGATGCTGAGTTGCTTATAAATGGCCCCTTTTGTGTGCAATCAGTCGAGACACAGCTGTTCATTTTTTGGTGTGTTTAAGACTGCTCTGTAGTGAAGATTATAGAACTGTGTTGCCTGTCTACCAGTATGGTGTATACTAAAGCATCAAGTAGCATTTTACCATAGCAGATGGTTTAAATGGTTTTGCATTTTGGCTCCCACCGAGTCCTTCATTGTTTGTTCAACTGCCAAACAAAATAAGTGTCACAAAACATGTCAAAGGATGACTTTTTTTTCAGTGTAACATCCACACAAGTAATATGTAATATGTATGACAATATGTATAAGTAATATGAATGATTAAAATATAATTCGAAAGACTGGTTTCTCGTGAACACAAAAGGATGCCACACACCCAAAGATGGATGGAGACAGTATCAACTTGACTATGACAGGGCTTCCAGTTTTGACACCAAACACGCATCATGAAATTAGTCTTTATGCAGATGATATAGTGCTCTTCTTAAAAAACCCCACTCATCGCTACAAGAACATATTAAACCCTAGCTTGTCAAGGTTGCTGCTTAATTTCAGGCCTGAAATTATGTAAATGTAAACCCAGGTTCAGAATGGCTGTGCTGTGTAATGGGACCGAACAGCTGATGTGTCTGAACACTGACAGCATCATTACTGTCTGATCAACTTAAGAATGAGCAGAACCACCTTCCATCATCTCTGTGACAGTGTTCATCCAAGGCTCACTCAACAGGATACAAGATACCACCAGGCTGTGCCAGTAGAGCTGCGTGAGGTAGTATACTCGTGGAGACTGGCCAACAATCTTGAACTCCAATCTAAAGACCCATTCACACTGTCCTTTCACCTCTGGAGGAAGTATCAGAGCAGCAGCAGAGGCGACTGTCAGCCCTCCTGACCGAGACTTAATTGAACTTTCCCCCAGAAAACAGCATCCCTTCCTGTGAGTAACAATCAGACAGGGTCCGCTGTTTACTGATGGCGATTATGTAGTTATGCAATTCAAAGCAAAAAAGAGTAACTGCATCGTTAAGCAAAAAACTTAACAGCATCCATATGATTATAAACAGTCTGCCGATACATGTTTATAATTAACATGTGGAAACTGGAGGAAACATTGTGAATAAAACGCACGGATCTCAGCGTCATGATGTGTACCGCCACGCCTCTTTTGGTTCGCAGCTCTGGCATGCTGTATGAAATGACACACTGGAGTGGCTTTACGCCGGCACTGCTTGGTTCAGTGTGAACAAACTGTCACAGAACCATAACATGAAGTTTTGGGATGTCAATATCGGCTGGCCTGGGAGGGTTCATGATGCCCACGTATCCACGAACAAGTCCATTTACGAGCACTTTTGCTAGGATGGCAAGATACAATTCAAGATGTGGATGTACTTCATGTGGTACTAGGAGATGGTGCGTATCCACTGCTACCACGGCAAGTGAAGCCATATCCGGAGAGCAGTGGGATAACACTGGAACAATCAGCGCTCAATAGCTGCTTGAGTCTAGCCAGAATGCCTGTGGAGAGGGCTTCTGAACACTCGAAAGGAAGATGGAGGTGCTTATTAAAATGATGTGACTGTCATGTCACTTTAATCAGTGACATCATCTTGGCCTGCTGTGTCCTTTCAAATCAACTCAATTTTTGTGAGTCACAATGAAGAATACATCAGCACTGAAGACGAGGTCCATGATGCAAGGCCAGACCCTGCCGACTGTGAGATCAGTGGTGATGGTCTGACACATATTAGGGATCCGTTGCGTGCTTCATTTTCATGGGCATTGCCTTGAAGTGAAGAGCAGGAAAAATTAAACATTAATATCTGCTACATGCAGCCTTGGATTCATGTGTTATTGTCTTTACCACATGCAACTCTTAGGTTGCATTCCTGTGTTGGTATGTTTGGTGAAACCATACCATTGTTTTGGCATTTGCAGCCTTTTGCATTGCAGTATTGCTTTGTATGTTTTGAAGCCATCTACAATAAATTCATCATTATTTCACTCAAGTTTATTGTTAAAATAGTTGTGATCTGTATTCTCGTAATAATAACTTCAGCACATGTTTGATTGTAAGGGAGGGATGACACGCTGTTCAAACGTGTGTGCAGCATTAAGTAAATTATACTCAGCACAACGCTGAACTTGAAATGACATTTAAGGAATAAACTTTAGCAAAGACATATGGCAGACTCAGGAGAAATGACAGAGGCCAACAGAAATTGGAAGAATATGGCTCTGCATAACTGTGTATTTGTTTTTGAGCTCCTGACTAACAAACTTGGCCATACAAAAATATAACTTGTTAAAGCTAAATTGTATCGCAGGTGAGACCAAAAAGTATTAAAAAAAAAAAAAACTGAAATAGAGCATACAAATTAAAGTGCCAGCTGCTGCTCAGCAAAAGAAATTACAAATCAAAAAAACTTTAAAAATGTCCTCTTTGCTGCTGGTAGCTGCATATTCCCTGTACAATTAATTTGATTTATGTTAAATTAAACATATTTGCATCACTGAAAATAGCCAGCACCTTACTTCTGCCACAAATCTACAATAGAATAATGCAAGTTATCACGGTGCGTAGTTTATTTATTATTTTCAACATTTTATCATTAATCAAATTTATATCAGTGTTAGCCATTCTAGTGTTCTTATCCTTTCTCTTTCATCCTTTCAGAAAACAGCTGAAAAGTCTCAGAATTTTTCTCAGAGTTGACTGTTGATGAAGTCGTCAGAACCAAATATCAATTAAACATTTGGTCTCTTCTTCTCTCTTGATCCCGAAGCTCATTCTGTTTTGGCTACCTTTTCTGGCTGACATTGTGACATTAGCCTGCTGTAACGTCCAGTAATTGGTCTGAAAGTCCGAACCTTCAAAAATAATGGTTTCACACTGGCAACAAACTAAACCATGGTTCAGTTTGATATGGACCAAGACCACCTCTTTTGGTCGGACCAACGAACAAGGTCCAGCTGTTTGGTTATAACTGGAACCCTGTTGAAACAACACAGAAACGTCACAGAAACTAGACCAGATTGCAGTCTAGTTTCTGCAATATGATCAATGAAGCTAATTAAATCAGCAAAGTCAGAAGAACAACTCTCTAGGTTGGCAAATTATCTCTTGGAGCATGTGAATGCCACCAGGTTCTGTGAAATCACACACAAGGACCGTATAAGGCTTGCTGCTGTGACAGGTTTGACTCATGTATTCAGAAGCAGGACAGGCTGTCTTTAACATTTGTATAGTTTAGCGTTGCCAGGCGAGGAGCCCTGCCAGGCGGTGTGAGTCCCCTTTGGGCAATCTCTGAGCAATTAGTAACACTCTGGTGCACGAAGGCACAGCTTTGCTGTAGCAGTGTTTGTATCGCACTGTCGGCGTTTTTTACCGTGTCCTCCGGTGTTCACTCCTGTGAATCGTGGGATCTGATGTTGCTGCGAGAGAACCGGCTTGAGGCCACAACGAGGGGAGGTGACCAGCGCAGCCTGTACTGGTGATTCTGCCTAATAGGTTTACTTTTTTTAACCCAGTTTTTTAGCCCACGTTTTTAAGGACATTTTAGCCATTTTAACTTTCTTAATCTGCATCACCCTTTTAGAAAATATCTGAATAAACCACTTTGTATTCACCCAGTAAAGAACACCATTGCTTATTGCTTTAAGAAATGAATTATTTTCGCTTTTGTGGCTGAATGAGGGCGGCACACCTCTGTTGGCCAGCCACCCCTGTCCAGTCTGATTCTGTGAAGATCAGTTATGTTTCCTTGCCTTGCTCGTAGAACTTCCTTCAGCCATGCAGCCAACCAGAGTATATGACCTGCCTTGTTCACAGTGGCATGTGCATTTCCAGTGTATGCGACTGGCCACGGGATATGATTTTTCAGGTGTGTTAGTATGGACGGAGACTATTTCTGTAAAAAAAAAAAAAAAAAATCCAGTAAAACATGTGTACATGTGGACTATGACTTGCTCACAACACTGATTGTGGTCCATCAGATAATCCTCTGAACACCACAGGAAGGCGCCTGTGACATTAACAGACGGGCCACACTGGATGCCTGGACGCTGCGTGGCAACCGCGTTGCTGCTGCAGCAGATTGCTCCCGATCTGTTTACATCGAGTTTGCCTTTGATAATTATCAATAAATATGATGACGTGATTATCTTCTAGCACAGATGAAAGAGCGAGGAAGCCAGAGGGGGAACGAGAGGGAGCGAGGGAGAGCAAGTGAAAGTGAAAGAAAGACTGGAGAGAAACTGTCAGTCACCAGTTGTGCGTATTCTCTTCACATCTGATGACATATTCTACATACACAGACATTAAAACTGTAGTACAATGCCGGCATAATGTCCAAATGACCGTCTACAGGTCCTTTTCAGGTTACTTTTTAGCGAGAACCGTGTGCATGTTGTGGTAGAAATAGGCAAGAATCCAAATTTCTAGATGACAAGATGTGGCAGCCTCGATTGACGCGTGCATGAGAAGCGCATCTCAAGCATCCAGTGTGAACTGCCTAACCTGTTAACATGGACGGTAAAATAAAAAGCGAGAAGCAACGACATGCAGCCCTGCACACTGCAGGAAATCCCTTACACCATTCCTCTGAACATGGTCCTACTTCCCTACTTCAGACAGCTGCGGACAGTGCACATGGGCTATTACTTGTTTGTTAAAATCTCAATATTGATTTAAGGACAGCTGGCTGGATAGTGTTGCTGTTAAACATACCATCAAAATCATGTTTACTGTTTGTCAATGTCATTTAATGTTAATGTTATACTTGCTAGCGAAACAGTAACTTACTTGCTTGAGCTCAAAGACATTATGAGTGGAGTGGACTTGAAAATCTTCGCCTGCTTAGTCCTATTCACTGGAGTTCGTGAACGTTTCCATTGCATAAAAACCGGGACTGTAGGCACTGTTCAAGGTTTTAGTCAAACCCTCATGTGTTGCCAAGGAAAACTTTATATTTTGATCACAGAATGCAGGCAAATATAAGTGAATGGTCTTTTTTTTTAGAAAGGGGGTTGATACCATAAACTGGATCATGCCCTGCGAGGCATCAGTAATCAGCAATGAATGCACCAGGGATGGAAATTAACTTTTTTGTCCACCTGCCACTGTGGCTGGTAAATTCTAAAATCTACCAGCCACTCAACATTTTTACCAGCCACTTTTATATTTAAGCATTGATGTGTACAGTACAATGCCTAGAAAAATATTTTTCTTGTACAAGACATAGCATAGTATTTCCCAATCAGTACTTATTCAGTAATTATGTGATACCAGTGAATGATCACAGGGGTAAAACTATCCAAGGGTCATCTACTAGGTCGTGAAATAACAGGAAATTAAGTCTGAATAGACAAAGTGGTTCAAAATGAAGGTTAGATGGTCTAATCTATATCAATATATCCCTGCAACTACAGGAATTTACAGTAAGCCTACTACAACCTTTTTAATATGTTCAACTGCACTGGACCCACACAAAGGAAGTGGAAATTGCATCATTAGGTGATTAGAAGATTAGTAGCAATATCTACTTGCTACTATAGTGAGTGTCCGATACATGTTGACGACAAACCGCTCCCGCTTACCTTTATTTGTGCGCCACGATAAATAGTTCCAACATAGATTCGATGGTTGCCAAGCAACGGGGTAGCCGGCTCCATAGGCATATAACCGGAGCGGAGTAATAATTAGTAGCAGTGGGGAGTCCAAGTGAAAGCTTACTAGTGAAGTCCAACTGACACTTTGGTCCAATCAGAAACATATAATTTGGCCGGATCTAACTATAGGGTTGTGGAAAGCGCACTGTTATGCCTTAACCAAGATATCGATCATTAAGATTAATTGGATAAGATCTGACTGGAATGAACCTGCCACAGTGGCTGGTAAACTGATTCAATTCACCCGCCAGCATACAAATTCACCTGGCGGGTGGCTGGTGCTAATTTCCATCCCTGGAGAATGGACACATCGTCAGGCATTGTCCCTTACTTAGCTCTTCATTCGTTCCTCATTTGTTCTTTACTAACTACTCAGAATATCATGCCCTTCGTTACTATATTTTCAAACATCATATAATACTGCAATTGACAGTCTAATTAAAAAATGATCAATTTTCTGGCAAATGGATTGTTAACCAGCTGAGATGTGATTATGGAGCCTCGGCATCATTGTTTTATTCTTTGTGGAGGGCCCTGTGATGACAAAAATTGTCAGTGGAGGGGGGGGGTGCAGGGGGTCCTATTAATCACTGTGGATTATATGAAAATGAATAATATTGTGTTGTCACCCTGCTTGGCAGCAATCAAATTCTGGGACTTTCCTTGCCACCTGCATTACTACAGTTGAATGGCAAGCTCACTGCCGCCATCAATAACACAATAGTTTAGCCTCAGATAAAAATGATAAATGCACTGGCATTCCTTCAGACCCCGATTCAACCGACCATTTATTTTAATATTTCAGCAACTACCAGGCGCTATCGTTAATCACTGTTAGACTGCAGATAGGCAGGGAGGAATCACAGAGAGCGGGAGAGCGGAGGAGCAGGAATGGGGTGACGGACGAGGGAGGAGGAGGACGGAGAAGGAGGAATGGGTTTGGGGAATGCCACTTCTCATTGGGGAAGCTGTTGCTCATCTGTCGTGGGCTCGTTGGGGCATGGCTAAAGGCTCCCGTTCAGTCAAACTCCTCTCCTGTACGCATGACATTTCAATTACACAGCGAGCTCTCATAGCTCTCTCCACAGCCAGATAAGCTGAGACACCAAATGCCACACACAGCATGGACACACACACACACATACACACAGAGAAGCACATGCCCCTGCAGGGCTTGTTTGAATGGATGTCATTCTGGCTTGTGACAGGTGAGAGCACTGTATGGAAACACTGGCGGAAGCCTGACTAAAATAGATATTAGAATAATGGTTCCATTTATTAGCATCACTTTTTATGCACTATATATAATGTAACATGATAAGACAGTCACACTAATAATAAGGATGAAAAAAAGGAAAAGTATGCCACAAAAGGGTTTGATTCCAACATAATGAGGCTGAGAAAAAGGCAGGACAGATAATATTAGTGGGTTGGCGCTCTGAAACCATAGGAGTGGAGAAGTGTACCACTGGGGGGGATTCATTTTCTGTAGTTTCATAATGAATTCATAAACTGGCGTTACATAAGTAATCATGTATGATGGGATGTACAATTATAGGGAACTAATGGACTTGCAGAAGAGGAGTCAAAAAGGAGCCGTGACACAAAGCTAACAACTCCGTGAGAACATTCTAGATGGCTGACAGTAGGCGTAATGAGGCCAGATAACTTGAAAAATAACTAGAAGTCACAGGCATTGGCTCCATTATAGTCATTTTTTCGAGGCTTGAATGTTTCAACCATTTTTTTTTTTTTTTGTGTGTATTTGTGGGCTAGCAGTTTATGTTTATGATAGCTTTATGTAACAAAGAGGCATACATAACTGTGAGTAGGGTTTTCATTGGTAACATTGGCTCAGCAAGTAGCAAGTCTAATTTTGTGGTGGGCGCTCAACTCTATGAGAAAAACAGAGGTGAGGTCAACAATATAATGGTTTATAATAACATCAATAATAAATGGTAATTATGTAGTTAGTTAAATATAAGTAAGGTTATTTCACTGTCAGCAATTAATCATATGCTTTTTTAAAACTATGCCACATTGTCAAATAGCATCATCTGTGAAGCCACGCTGCCGGATGAGCTGAACACATTTTATTCCTGCTTTAATTTCCTCAACAAAGACTCAGCTGTACAGTCTACTCTGCCTACAGACAATCGGCCACTGTCAGTAACCCTAGAGGATGTGAGGAAAATCCAGCATAATACTACCAGCACCATGTCTGACAGTAGGTTTGGTGATCTTTGGGTGAAAGGCCTCATCTTCTCTCCTTCAAATATATTGCTGCTCATTGTGGCTGAACAGCTCTTTTTTTTTTCATGTGACCACAGAGTTTTCCTCAGGAAGGTTTTTTCTTTGTCCCTGTGATCAGCAGCAAACATCAGTCGAGCATTAAGGTGCCGCGTCTGGAGGAAGGGCTTCTTTTAACACGGCAGCATTTCAGCTCATGTTGATGTGGACAGAGACACCTGTCTTCCAGCAGCTTCTAATTCATTGCAGACTTGGTTTGTGGTGGTTTTTTGTTCACTCTTGACCATCCTGACCAGTTTTCTCTCAGCAGTAGGTGATTGGTGTTTACTTCCTGATCGCAGTGATACAACTGTGCCATGCACTTTATACTTACAGTTGTTTGAACAGTTGATCTTAAGACCTGTTACTGTTCTGAAATGGCTCCATGTGACTTTCCTGACTTGTTCAAACCAATAATGTGCTCTTTCAGATCAATGCTGAGCTCCTTAGACCTTCTTATTGTAGCGTTTGTGGCTGAGTCTAATGGCTGTATCAAACAAGCCCTATTAAAATGGGCCCAGAGAAGTCCCCAGCTGTTATCAATCAGGATCACTCAGAAGAAGTTAAGAGGCCATGCTACAAAGAACATTTGATTTACACAACTTTCTATAATCCACCAAAATTGGTCATTCAGTTTGTTGTATAGTATATTTTTGATTCAGCAGATTTAGTCACATTTTCAGTTTCAGTCACATAAATTCATTATTGAACCAAACTTCATGAATGTTTCTTGTGACAATCAACAATCTTGCAGAGCGGGGCACAGAGAACAATCTACTGCTCAACGTCAAAACCAAGGAGCTGATTATTGATTTCAGGAGAAGGAGACATAGACACACACCCCTGTCTACGTCAGTCTGCAATCCTGTCTGGAAACATCATACACTGACAAGGTTCATCACGGCCCAGGACAGGTAGGATCTGCAATGATTAACACTGTCCAGAACATCACTGGTACCATCTACAGAGCGTCAGTGACATCGGTGAAGTGAGGCATCTACACTGAACCCAAAGATACTAAAAGATAACACCCACCCAGACACAGTCTGTTCACCCTGCTGCCATCCGACAACAGATACAGAAGTATCTGCTGCTGTACCACCAGAGTACACAGCAGCTTCACTCCTCAGTCGTGAGACTTCTTAATTCATCGTTTGACACTCCAGTTGACTTCACACAAATAGTTCATTTTTGTTATGTGTTGTTTTCCTATGTAGCACAATGAGCTAAATAAAATTTATTTGCAAGCAATTATGTAAAATGACAAATTAATTACTTTGTACCTTCTACCTTCATAAAAATCAAATGCAATTTCATCAGTCTTTTGTAACCATTGCCAAAGTGTCATCAGCATCAGTTGCAACTTAACAGTAAAGCATTTCTTAATAAATTGTTTACAAAACATTGTGTTGTTGTTAACTTAAGTTTAATTGACTTCAAATGTACCATTTATTACTTTAGGTTATCATAAAGTGTTACCCATTACATTTCGTCAAAAACATCTTTCAACAAAGAATAACTCAACATGATGGACAAGGCCTACTGCAGACAATGTGATAGGTTACACTTATGTGAACAAAAGCATATACTTGTTTATAGATTGATGTGTGCTAACCGTACGTCATACTCCAATATGATGTAAAATTCTCAAATCCTGGAATACACACCTGTAGATCAGATTATTATCGGAACCATTTGGAGAAACTGATGGCAACAATACAGCGACTGCATTCTGAGTGACAAGTATCTTTTTTGCCATGTGCACAATTAAGATGAGAAATATGAGTCTTTGGCAATTAGGCCCCATCGTGACGTCATGTTTTAGGAAAACATGAATTGCTGTGAAAGGAAATATTCATCCGCGTTAATTTGTGGCTCACTGTTGTACAGTCATGGCAAGTGCTCCACCTACCTGTCACATACGTTCAGAACATCAGCCAGTTAGTTTTTTTCATGTCGCGTTTGTCTCACCTTGTGGTTGTCAAGACGATTTACCCTGGGGAAAATATGGAATGTCTGCCACTCCACATCCCATAAGCTACAGCTGTAGACTCCTGCTAGAGTCATCAGGCATATAGGCATGCTAATATTCATTTAGTTCCTTCCACTTGAACACAAAACCAGTTTCTCCTCTGAGTTAATCCCAAACTGTAATATCTACAACAGATGAGAGGCCTCAAGTCTGATGGTGGTCGTGTAAAGCATTATTAGCAGAGCAAGCCAAAGATAAGAGAAAAGGTCTGGTCACGCCAGAATTGAAAAATATCGGTTCATCTAATAGTATAGGTTGCCCACAGGGTCCAAGTAATCCTCAATGAATCCCTTTTGTAGAGTCTAGAATTGATAGAATGGCTCTCGGAGCTTTGTGTAACCCAATTGCCAGTATATATGTTAGCAATACACATATCGGGGTGGATGTGGCTCAGGAGTAAAGCCAAAGTCTTGTTATCGGAAGGTCACTGGTTTGATTCCCATGGCCTGGCGTCAAAGTGGTCTTGGCCAAGACACTGATTGAACCCCAAACAGCTCCTGGCACCTCGCATGGCAGCCATCGCCATCAGTGTATGAACGCTTTGGACAAAAGCGTCTGCTAAATGTAAATGAATGAATGAATTAAACATATCTGCAAACCGCAGATATGTTACAACCTTACATTTGTTTTTATGTTGCAACATTTCTGTAAGTTCAATATTATCTTTTATGGTGATAAAAAGCGCTTGGTTAAGGTGAGGAAAAGATTGTGTTTTGGAATAAAATACCCGTTGACACAAGCACAGCTGGAGATGTCCTCACTTCTTGTCATAAATATCTGGTTGTTGTTCCCGTGAAGCCTGAGGTCTCCTTACATATAACCTGTGGTTTCAAATTTACAAATGTTGAAACACAGTATTGAAGTGCCGTCACTGGCTCGGCGGGTAACTCGAACACCTCCAACTTCTGATATAAAAGTCAGGTAATAAACATTAGTGGGAACGTGGTATGACGTTTTTGTACAAATGTCCATTACATGTACACATTTGAACATATGAGTGGTATGCAGAAACGTGAAATGCCAAAATTTCTTCCTGGTGATAGGGTTGTTTTAGTGACATGCTGACTAGCAGGATTACAGCTATGCATGGATGTATCATGATATATCATTGGAGCATTGCGTCAACTCGGCGACCATATTTACTCACCTCCCGACTGTCAGTTGGAATGTGGGCTGTTGGAATCTAGCTTGCGAATGGGACAATAAATTCACACAGTGTACTGAAAGAAATGAGAGGGGGATTTGTCCTCTGAGGTAATTAAATGGTTTGTGGTTTGCTTCGAAACTCTGACTAGATGTTTCATCAGTCTACCTTGGACTCCCTTACATGAACAGTCGTGCACCCCAGGGCAATCCCGGTCCAGTGAGATGCTTAGAGATTTGTACAGTCTCGATCCAACAGCTTTCACAGAGAAAATAATCACACTGAACAGAGCATACGAGCTGCAGGAGATGAGGGAAGTTCTATCATACAACAGGACTGAATTAGAAATGTAATTTTTTTACTCACCATTAACAACACGTAGTCTTAACAGCCTCCGGTTCCTTATTCAGAGAGCATCCAACCAGGATGCAAAGTAAAGATGTTTTATGCAGGCAAATAAAGAGGCTGCACTTGGTGAATAGATTTATTACTCTGCTGGTTGTGTCTGAGACAAACATTATGCTGGTGATGCTCTTCAAAACTACTATTTTGAGGAAATATATTGTCAACCCATGTGTAGACTACTGCAATATTATGATCAATTCAAGGATTTCTGTATCTTAGTCTATAATTTGACTGTTATATTTTAAACTTATATCCGTTCTAATCCGATGTTATCTTTTTAAAAATGTAATTATCATATAAAATATCATACTGCGTGAGCTTCTATGTCAAAAGCTAACATTATACAACAGCGACTCTTTGATTTTGTCATGCCTGACCCCTGCACCACATAACAGTCCCTGCTCCTCCGTGATAACCCTGAACACCTACAGCTGCTTCGTATTTGTCACAGTGTATTTATGGCTCTTTTTTTTTTAATCTTCTGGACATTTTCGGTCCATCTCTTATCTCTTTCCCCTATATGGATGGTATCCTTTCCTCTTGTATGTACGTGTGGTCTGTCATCTTTACACATCTTGCCAGTGTGGTAGCTGTTTTACCTATTTTGGTGGCACCCTGAAGTTGCTGAACATCTCTTCTGGATCTATACACCTCATTAATGTTTACAATAACTACCCACTTACCCCATTTGATTGCTCCATATTGTAATTTTCCTGTTATTGTCTCTGGTCCCGCAGTGGCTCGGACTCATCTGCTGTGAGACTCGACTTGCTCGAGACTTGAAGGCAAAAAGCTGAGGAGACTTGACTTGGTGACCCATAAATATTGAAAGATGCAATATTGTCTGCGGTTTTGCCTTTTGGGGCTCTGCCAAACTGTCATGAATAATTAATAACACAACCAAGAAGCACACAACGTCTCCATAACCTAATATACACTTTCAGTTGCAGCTGCTGGCACTAGAACAGACTGGAGACAACTCTAATTTTAGATGAGAAAACCTTTCATAATAAAATTAATTAGTCTATATCGTTTCCCCTCTTCATACCCAGATTCACATATTTCCCCTGCCTAAAAAATGGTTTTGATGCACAAATCATTCATGAATATGCCAGCTCTTGTCTTTAAGTTATTAAAAGAGCCCCTTTTCATTTTTGTCAAGTTATTTAATATTTAAGATGTAATAATCTGTCCGTGGTATTTATTTGAAAGCAGTTACATTTTAAGCTGACAGCCTGCTTTAGACTGGATTTCTATACTTACCGTGTTTTTGGATAAGTGCTGCGACAGCTTAATGATAAATGAACTTCTAATAGACTGTTCCTGAATTACTGAAACCTACCAGTCGCCCATGTGCGTGATTTTCCTTGAAGAAAAAGAAAAAGAAAAAAGAAAATCCCTCTCAGTCATCACTTGTGACCCACTAAAGGAGTGAGGCGGTGGCCGTACCCACAGAGATCTGCCTGCATTTTCTTATTTCCCCACTATTTTGCTGCTGACATTCCTGGGCGTCAACCTCTGGGCAGTGAGAGAGCCAGTAACACTCGAGGTTGGGACTCCATCTTTGTCTTCATCAGGCTCAGGTCTGCGGGACTGTTTGACCGAGGGCAGCGAAAGCCACACACACACACACACACACACACACACACACACACGGCAGAGCAAAAAGTGGACAACTTGCACTTTAATACAATCTGAAGGGTTGTTTATTCCGGCTTTAGAACGGAACTGCTGGGGAACAGCTCGAAAACACCACTTTATTTATTTGATGTGTTCTCGCGAATCTCCCTTCATTCACTCTCTGGCTCGCACGGCCACTGCTGCTCACTCTTTCTCCCCCTCTCCCTGGGAGTCGGGGAGGAGGGGCACGGCTGTTAAAGTGTGTTTGCCGACAGTAACTGACAAATCCTGCACAGTGTACCTTTAAATGACCTGAGTCCATTAAAATAGTATAGTGTGGTGTTGGCCGGTGTTCTCTCAATATACTCAAACTGAGCGATGTGAGACTGACTTTTCGATTTGACCTTGAACCACTTCAGACTGAACTCGGCCTTCTGAAACATGCTCTGCGACGTACTCACAGCTCTTGCATGTCTTTCCATCTGGGAGATTCCTCCTCTGCTGCCCTTCCTGTGGTTTCTTCCTTTTTTGAGTTTTTCTAAGGTTTGTTATTTGTGGTTATTATAACATCCGGACAACTATTAAACAGATTGTCATGTCAGGAAATGTGGTATTGATATCTTTGGCCACGTGAAGGAAGTTGAACAGCTAAAGCTAAATACTCTTTGTGCAGTGTTCACAGGCTGGTTGGGCCGAACAACCTATTTTCACGTTCATAAATATTGTAGCTGAAGGTTAAATATGTCAATATTTGTTTCTATACCTTTCCACTCCAAAATGCAGCGCATGCAGACTTTTTATGTTTTTGTACCTTTGACAATAAAAGCCCTATACTAACACACACTGCATTACCGCTTATCAGTAACTTAAATTCACAAATTTTACGAGCAGGCCACTCAATAAAATAACCTACAATATCTACATTCATGTTTAAGTTTGTTAGTAGCAGTTGGGCTAATAGTTTATCATCATTTCTGCTTCTAAGTATAAAAAGCTGGATCCTTATCGACCTTTGTGCTCTTCATCTAGCGCCATCATCAGGCCAAAACTTTTATTTGTCCAAAACTTTGGTTCGGACCGATACCTGCACTCCTACTGCAGGTTCAGTCCAGCTGAAGTTCTATCAGCTTCAGCTGTACTCTGTGTTCCACGCTAATTAGCAAATGTTAGCATGCTAAGACATGCTAACACAGATTGATTTGTGATTTGTAATTTTGAACTTCATGAAAAAAACTGCCTTGACTTGATGTATTAATTCATCTGCTACTTACTTATTGCTAGTTACGTACTTGTGCCCCCAGATTCTTGCTTAGAATTGGCCTTCACTGTTACTTTCCTCAGCCTTCACCTACAACCACTATTTTTTAAGCATCCACCATCTGCTCCTTCTGCCCTTTCCTACAGTCGGCCACCTCACTCCAACCGACGCCTCCTACTCTGTGCCTGCTCACTGTCTGCATTTCTTCTGTCTTTTTTGCATTGCAGCACATCCTTTTGCCTCCTAGTTGACTTAATCAATCTCCGTGTGTGTGCTTTTCAAGTGGTTCTCCTGCCAGCTGGCTATCATGGTTGGTAATGCCTTAGTTAGTCAAGTGGTTAATAGTGAGTCATGTCTGAACTTTGGCAGAGGAATATTTCACGTTTTCTATCAGGGAAACCACATCCAACCAACCAGCAACAAACACATGGCACCGACCGGAATCTCTGTAAGCACCTGTGTGGTATTGGCTCAGTGTGGCAGTTTACCTCTAGAGCACTGGTTACCGCTGATCAGATACAGATGTTTCTCCTTTCAGAGGACGCCACTGCCACGGCGTTAAAGGTGCCACACGGCAGAAAAGGAGTGGGGGCTTTTATTTTATCTAGCTGATTGTTGACCACTCTCATTCTGTGTAGGATCAAATTGTAACCCTGGTTTTCACCAGGAGATAAGGACCAGGTAGGTTTCTCTCCTTGCATTCAGCTGTACCGTATGGATTTTCTCATCACTGTGATCAGTATTGTCCTCTGTTTCTGAAATGTCCTCTTTCATGGCATTGATGTTGTCACAGATCTCGCCACGAGCCTCATCGGCTGAAAAGTGAGCAGCAAATTGTGGGTACTGCTGTGTGTGCTGTGGGGACACCGGGCACAAATGGGCTTTCAGGGTCAGGGTGATTGATGGAACTTGACAAAGGCATCTGTATCCCTTGGTATTTTTGGCGTGACAAGCACAAAAAAGGAAAAAAGAAAAGAAAAAGAATGGTTAAGCAGTTAAAAATGTAATGAGCAGAGGAGTAGACGAAGTCTTAATCCTGGAGGTGCACTAAGATTTTTGTGGTACTGAGATATTGTCTTTTTACAGGAAAAAAAAAAAAAAAAAACTTAAACATAAATACACACACACACATTTATATATAAATATTAATATATATATAGATAGATAGATAGATAGATAGATAGATAGATAGATAGATAGATAGATAGATAGATAGATAGATAGATAGATAGATAGATATTGATTATGTTTATGATGTGTTGTTCCTGTATTAACAGGTGAATCCTTCCTCTCGCTGCATTTCTGCAAAACTGAAATGCAAAAGTTCCCGGTCTCCTTCGCCTAGCAGCTGAATGGCCCTCCTGTAGACTGAACATGGTCTACAAAAAGATCTCATATGTGACAGTTCTCCTATTAAAGCTCGCTTTTTGTTCTTTACTTTCCTTTTTTATGGAAAACTATAACAGTCTGTTCTCCTTTCTTTCCCACTGTGTAACATTATATACTATGTATTAATAAACTACAACACAAGAAAACTTTCATCATATGATTTCCATGCTTATAATGGAGTAGTTGTTTTTTTTTTTTTTACAAATCACAATGCTCATCCATATTTATCAGTCCAGTTGCCCCTGGTTTTCTCAATGGCTTGAAACCCATTTATTTGCAGACACCGAATGTGCCGTATCTCTGTTTATATTAGCTTGTGTTACTTGCCAGGAGGTAAGTAGATATCACGGTGCTGATAGGAGTCAGCACCGGGGCATAAATTACACGCGGACTGTTTGGACTTGGCTATAAACATTCAGCAACCGACCCTCAGAGGGGGGGCAGTCCGGGCATAAAACTAATTGTACTATGCTCCTACCTGTCAGCTGATGAATTAATTTCTACCTGCTTATGCTCAGTCGCTGCTGCTAAACACTTCAGCAGCTCATTACGTTGCCACGTGTATCACCCGGGGGACAGAGTCATTTTGCATCCTGTCAAAATTAAGCTAACATGATAAAATCAAAGGCAGCTACACTCTTAGAAATAAAAGTTCCAAGTAGAACCATATAAGGTTCTTCGGTTTGTCCTCATAGGAGAACCCTTTTTGGCCCCAGGTAGAACCTTTTATAAAGGTGGAGGGTTCTACCTAGAACCCAACATAAAGGGTTATACCTAGAACTGTGTGTGTAAGGTTCCACCCAGAACCCCCCATGAGAGGTTCTACAAAGAACCCATACAGGATCTTATACCCATGCTTTCAACAATCCCTGAAGAACTCTTTCTCCAAAAAAGGGTTCTCTGGATCAAAATAGTTCTTACTGGAACCATTAGTGTTACCAAGAACCCTTGAAAAACTGTTTCTTTGGGAAAGGGTTTTTCAGAAGCAAATGGTTCCAGGTACCTCAGCCCTTGTAACCCTTTTGGAACCCTTATTTCTAAGAGTGTATGGCCGAAGACAAACAACATAGGGATTTCCTGCCGGATGAACCAAATGGTTTCACATGATACTGAATCTAGAAATCAACGGACACTATTTGAACGCAATCGTTCCTGCTGATGATGACAGAGGAAAGTTCATGAGGTCATTCAAATCGAAAGGGTTTATTGTCTTGGAATCACGGAGGTGTGGTCTGGTTAGGATGACGATGGTTAGGTTTAGGCAAAAATAAAAATATAAATAAAATTGGTTAGGGTTAGGAAAACATCATGTTTTGGCTTAAAATACCCGTTTAGGTCATCAGAAACACAGCTGGAAATAGTCCTGAGGTCTTCTTGAAAAGATCCAGTGGTGTCACACTTCCAAATGTTGAAGCACAGACTCAAGTTGGTGCAGTTAATGATCTGGCAGCTGTCTCGCCTCTCACTCCACCACCCTCCGCTCCATCTCTCAATGTGACAGTGAGTTAATAAACTTGTAAAGTGAATGTGATATGACATGATATGTTTGTGAAAATGTCAAAACAGTGCGTGGCCTATGACGTACAAATGGGAATGTATCTGCGGTTTGCAAAAACATTAGCTGCCAACATTGTATCCTGGCAACTGGGCTGAAAGATGTGTCACGTTTTTATTCACTTCAACCTCTAAATAGAACAAAACACATTACTGCATTTTGATCCGCCCATCACCTTACAGTTCAGTGTTGTGCTTCAGCGCGGTCACAGTACTGGTACTTAGCAGGTGTGTCCTAGTAGTAATCAGTGTTTCGTCTATATCCATTTAGTATATACATATGTACTTTTGGCTGTACCTTTGGTGTCCCCAGAAATAAGGGCGGCTATGATCTTGTTATCTGAAGGTCGCTGGTTCAATTCCCCTGGTCTGCATGTCGAAGTGTCCTTGGGCAAGATACTGAACCCCAAACTGCTCCTGATGTGCTGGTCGGCACCTTGCATGGCAGCCACCACCATCAGTGTATGAATGTATGAATTACTGTAAGTCGCTTTGGACAAAAGTGTCTGCTAAACGCCCTTAATGTAAATTAATCGCTCAATCTCTTTGTATCGTCGTCAAACTGAACTGAAATATCTGTCCCCTGACATAAATCACACAAACCCAACCTGCACCAGGCAAAATCCAAAGGAAGATTTTTATGACTCACTGACTTTTCCTCTGTCTGTTCATAAGACTTATCGCAACTTTATGGGCAGATTACTGCCATCATCAGGCGAAAAGGTCACATTTGTGTTAATGTTAAAATGTAGAGTTAATTTCACAATAAGCGACTTACAGTAATTCATCCAAACCAGACCACCCTGTAACCTCCAGGATTTCCAACTATGAAGACCAAATATTAAGGCCCTTCTGCCAATATCAGGTCGGAACTGAAACTCTACCTGAATGTTGATTTGATATGATATGTACTGTATGTGTACAGTACAGTAGCTTTTATTTGTCCCCATAGGGAAATTGAGCTGAGTATATGTACGAGCTGTTGACTAATGTGAATCTGACACACCGTTTCACAAGCTACTTGATCAAAATACTAAAGGTCTTGCTATCAAACTATTAAGCTTAAAATATTGATATGGTATAGGGTTGTCAAAAGTATTGATACTCAAAAAAGTATCGATACTAAAACGTTGTATCCGGATACGATACTCATTTTCAAAAGTATTGATACCCCCCGACGCCGAGCTGCTGACGCTGCGTCCTTCTCACTTTCTGCCTTCACACACACACACAGCAGCAGGCCCCTCCCCCTCACTGTGACGTGCACAATAACAACAGAGCATGATGGCCAGTGCTGCTGCAGGAGGTCCAAACCAACCAGGTTTGGTTGAAAATGAAAGAGGGAAAAGTGTTGTTTGGAGGTATTTTGCCTTCGAGGCTGACGTGCACTGAAAGCCGAAGGACGCGGATCGGCCTGTGTGCAAACACTGCTACAAGGCGGCGGCGACCAAGTCGAGCAGCAGGCTACTTCAAACTTGGTGAAACATCTTAAGGACCGACAGCCTGGCCTTTACAGTGAATTTCGACAGGTTAGTGTCTTTTGTTTCAAACTTACCTATTACTGATGTTATCGTGGCTGGTGGCCCGCATTAATGTTGGCCGTGTTATGATTAGCCATTAGCCGCAGCTAGCAATTAAAGGCTGACGTCACGTTAATGATTATAAACAACGTAAATAAATAAATAAATCAGGCACGTAGTATGCCCATATTACGTTAATTGACACAGTGTCAGTATACATAAGCATAGAGTTAATACGTTTACATAAATGTTGGTGACTGAAAAGTGTTATTTTCTCTCTTGAAGACCCAGAATGAAGCAGAGAAAAGTCGACCTGCAACCAAACAGCAACACACACAGCCGACTCTACCATCGGTTTATTTTTTGCACTACCTCAGACCTGAAACTCGTTATCATAGTTGCAGTTTCTTTTTGCACAACTGTTTTTTATTATACATATTTAACCTGTGGTTCTGTTAATTTTTACATGTTGCATTTTTCTTGTTAATAAAAATATTTCTGTTAAATTTGGGGGTCTTTGTTTTTATCCTTGTGGTATCGAAAATGGTATCGAGTATCGAATATTTTCCTGAGTATCGGTATCGAGTTGAACATTTTAGTATCGTGACAACCCTAATATGGTATAAATCAAAGATTAACTCCTAAAAAATAAATGAAGGGATCTATAAGGGAGAAGATTTACCACTCTGTTACAGCTGTTGTTGTTTCCACTGCTCTGTGGCAAAGTGGAGAATGATGCCATGAACATGGGTTCATGTCCGATCTCCCCACACGCTTGAGAACCTGACGGTTGCCGATTCAAGACCTGCTCAGCCTATCTATGCAAAGTGTTGAATGGTAGCCGGAGAGGTGCCACCTCACCTCATCAGTACTACGGAGGCAAAGTCACCTGGTGCCTCATACGGGGCAGCCTACTTGCTCTTAGACCTCTCTATAAAGGCATCTCTATATAGGTCCTTTTTGTGCATGTGTGTGTATTTTGGACCTGTGTATGTAAAAGGAATCAAGAGTGACAAAAATACCTGTGAAGGGATTAATGAAGTAGGTATTGTTTTTCTTGGAACTATAAAAACACTCAATCCACTCTGATTGCACAGTGGTGTCACTGAGTGCAGGTTCTTTTGTTATTTGTCGAAACAGTAGTAGAAATTGGTATTTTGTGCAAGTCGGTGTGAATGAAACTGTCCAATACCATCCAGCTATGAGGCGATTCCAAAATGTGGAACAGTTACTCAACAGTTATGTACTTTGACAGCCAATGTATTGACTGTAACCAAGCAATCGACCAGAGTATACAACATGCTTCCTGTTTACAACAGCATGTGCAATCCTAGTGTACGTAAATGGCTGTGAGATATGTATTTCAACGGGTCCTGTGTGGTTGGAGATTTTTTCTGAAGTGGTGCAAAAAAAAAAATTGTTGTCTGGACTACGATATCTATTTTTCATGAAAATGCCGTGTAGGACTGGGCCTAAAATAAATCTTAACTTCTGCTCGATAGATTTTGACCATTCTTCACACATCAAATCCCCTTAGATCCCCCCCCAAAATCAGGGAACTACCCTTTAAACATCACACAGCTTAGAAGGAACCTCACTTCAAAAACAAACTCACAGAGAGATGATATGAGCCAAAGGAGAGGTCATTCCGAGGCTTTCTTGCTGTGAAGCCGACAGATATTATGTGTTATTGTTATTCCGAGGCTGATCTAATGATGGCAGGTCAGCCACGAGCCGCAACCGTGACTTTAACAAAATAAGTATCTTCTTTCTCTTCAAATCAGTGCTCATTTGCTGCTAAGCATCTCTCTGTGCTCCCCGCTATGTGTCTGACTACCCTCATGTAAAGCCCACAGCTACCACTTAGCCTGTCCAGAAGACTAGAATATCTATCAGTATTATGAAACCAAACCTTTGATCAAAGGATTTGGGATTATCAAGAACTTGCAATTTGGAGTTAAAAAGAGGCAGCTGATAGGTTGAACTGCTAAAACCGTTTCAGCTGACAAAGTAGATAAGGCTCAAGAGGAGTGCTGGGAAGAAATACACAATACCAATTCCATAGTATTTATATATATATATATTGTGTGTGCGCGTGTGCGTGCGTGCATGTGTGTGTGTGTGTGTATGCCTTGAGCCATTTCTGCAATAAGGCAGACTGTCTCTGCTGTTCCCCATTTAACATCCCAATGTCTTCCAGCGAGCAGGCAAAATGAGTGATTTCCATGAAGATTTACTTCAACCGTAATTGGTAGGAAACCTTATTAAGATCCAAACGATGCGTCTTTCTCTTCGGTTATTGCCCAAACACAACCTCTCGCTTGGGCTTATAAATATCCACAGAGATCAAAGACCCCGTTAGAACAGCTCAGAGAGACACAGTGAGCACGCTCACTTTTCTAAATGCCACATTTTAAGGGTAATAGAGAAGATCTCGACACCCCATCGCCAAGGGGGGTGGCAGCATGAAAGAGTAGTCCTCTTATTTATTGATTGTCTTAAACTGTTCAAACTGGCAAGAAATGCAAATGTGTGGAATGGGGCCTGAACCACTATGATGTAGTTAATTAGGGCTGTTAAGGTTCCGTTGGGGGGGGCGGAGGCTGTGGATCCATCACGGCTATATGTCAAAGGAGAAAAGCTGGAAGGGAGGGAAAGGAAGACGGAGAGAAGAGAGAAGCGAGACACTGACCCTTCACTAAGCCTTGCTCGTACTTAGTTACTGTTGCCATGCATTTAAGCTTCCCATTCTGATGTGTCACATAAAATCCAGTTAACAATAATACATATATTCATCCATATCGTCCATATTGCTTTGATGTCACGCTATTTGTGGGAAGCTCCAATGGTGGGATAGTGTTATGCTGCTGCGTTTCAGGTCACACATCTTATAAGTGTATGTTATCTCACAAATTATCATCATTTGACCACTATCCGATTTATTAGCAACTAAAAAGAGAATGATCTTGTAAATCTGGTGGGACATCTGTCCATATTTCAAGGTAAAAAAATACATTTGATAACCTGTTAGCTAATGTTAGCATACTACCAGTTCGTAGCTAACATTACCATTTGATTACATTCGGTGTTTTTCGCTTCCAGGCTTACAAAAATGTGTCCAAGATGTGTGTTGATATTTTAAAATTAATATACACCTCTCCTGTCATGTAACACTATCAAACTATCAAAGTAATGTTAGCTAGGCAGTGGCTGAAGGCTAATGTTAGCTGTTGTGTAACGGAAGCTAATGGCCTCCTTTTTCTTTGTGTTTTGTCCCGGCAATGTACGTGACCTCAAGGAAGTTTGAATGTCACTGCAATCCATCCAATATTTGTCAAGATGTTACAGCTTACTGACGTAGGCAGTAAGGTCGTTACTGAGATGGGGACTTGAGTCTGCAATTGGACTGAGGCGCCACAGAGACTTGAGACTCATGAACAATCTTTGTTTTAAGTCTGGCGAGCTGGCGGTAATTCCCTCTCTCCGTCCCTCCCGTTTCACAAGTGCACAGCCATAGATGATGAAGTAAGCTGCAGCAACAACACAGCTCAACCACAAAGACTCAAAGAATGCAATGTCTGCAGAATCATAATAAAAGACGCTGATTCGACCACATCAAACTTTATCGGGCACCTGAAAACACATAGGTCAGTCAGTCAGTTGTGAAAGCTAACATTAGCATCTATGAATGGTTAGCAAACATGTTTAGCTCAGCATGATAAGCTATCTAACATTAGCTTGCTTGATTAAATCGCTGTTGGCTGAATATTTTGGAAGGATTAGTTTGCCTACCACACTTGTTCACATAGTGCTGGCTTTGCCATGATGGGTAAGAATGGTCAGGTAATTCAGTAGGCCACGTTCTGCAGCCACCAACTGCTGAGCTAAGTAGGAAAGTAGTATGTTAATGTTAGAAGGCAAAATACAGTTATGAACTCTAAAGAAAAGCTTTCATTATGTGTTATTGAAATGCAATAAGCCTGTTTGAAGTGATCGTGTACCAAAAGACTGATCAATGCTGATACTGTCTGCTAATAGATAGGAGTGATATAACACAGTACATGCTTTGAATTCTTCAGATATAGTAATGCAGCGTTCTAAGCAGATCGGATGGCATGCAGCAAATAACAGAACGCTCATTACAGCCATCAGAGACTTGAGACTTGACTTGGACTTGCATGCTAATACTTATACTAAGTATCTCTCTTGTGTTTTTGGTTTTGAAACAATAAAGATATATACAAAATAGATATCTCCAGCTCTTGTTATACCATGTACTGCTCTTGTAACACTCCCATGCACACAGTTCCAGCAAAGCGTGACAAGCCTGCAGATGTTGCTAAGCTATGATGGGACAATGGTAGTTGGAGTAGAGGGGGTTTAGCGAATGCTGAGTTGGCCGGGTGAGGCGGGGAAAATATTTCCACAATTACAGCGGGGTGGGTGGGCTGAGCCGCAGCCTTCAGGGCTCCTCAGACGCAGCATCCTGATAGTCTTCTCATTATGGCAACGTGAGAACATCCACTCCTTCTCCGGCCCCCCAGCTGGGGAGAGTGATGAAAAATATAATGCAGCATCTTAAAATAAATGGACACGGTAGTTGAACCTGAAAGAACTACTGTGTCTCCCGCTAGGATCTCGCTTCAAATGTGTTGTGGTGATGATGCACCACAATAAACACTTTTCAAAATGGATGCGTTTGGGCGTGTATGTGATGATGCCTGTTTCAACATGGCGCAAGGAATGCCTGTTGTCCTTTAGCCAGACTGCTGATGATATGGATTAGCTGTCCCTCTCTCTCTGTGCCCGGCTTTCTCTCTCTTTCCATCTTTCTTGATCACGTACACACACACACACACACACGTACACCTCTGTTTTCTGCCTGCCTTCTTCCCGGCGTATGCGGCCCCCTGGCTCAGCTCGCCAGTGTGGATTATAGCTCTCTCACGGCTATCATGATCTTACACAAACAACATTTGTCAGCTCATTTATCACTGTTCCCCCCCGGTTGTCCACTCTCGTCTATTCATCTACGCTCTATTTCTGCATCCCTGCCTCCGGGGTGAAAATGCCTGTTACCTCCACAACTGAAAATAACCCCCAAAAGTCCCCTCTGATATTTGCGCAAATCTACAAATGTCAGCGGCGATAATTGATGCTCGACTGACTCGCTAACACCCATTGTGTTTCTTGTAACCAGACGGGACGAGAAAGCAGCGCGTGTAAAAGCCGTGACGCCTTTTCACCACTCCGGCTGTGCTGTCACTTGTGCAGATGATTATCCATCAGTCGGTCATGTGATTAATTACTGCGGCAGCAGAGGGACTAAGCAAGCAGGTTGGGAAGTCTATGGCTCACTAGGTCAACAAGGTACACGAGAGCCATTTAAAACTTTGATAAACACCAGAGCTTAAAGTAAACTTCAGCTGTGTGGAGCTTTCACAGCACACCTTAGTTCCCTTTAGGTAAAGTGTGGCAACAGCATAGAAACAGCGCATGAGCTCTCAACACCGATAATGCAACCTTGTGGATGTGCAGTTGGGTTTAACCTCTACTTCAAGAGGGAGTAAACACTAGACATCACCGTCCTTGTCTGTGTCAGTCTCCTCTCTCCCACCCCTAAATTCCGCCAGGTCCGTGTTCAGTCCGTGCCTGATCCACCCTGGCAGCAGAACTGATAGATTTCACTTTAGTCTATCAGTACGTTTACATGCAGCAAGAAATTCGAAATTCTTATCATATCAGACCTAGTTCGGACTTTTAAAATGCATGTAAACACCTTAGTCCGACCTACTTCGGACCACAACGGACATCTCAAAATCGGATAAGAACATCTAGATAATTCGTTCATTGTCGGCATATTAACGCCATGGAGGCTCGGCTATCGTGTCGTATCTTATTTTTGCATTCTGCGCATGCTCGAGATTTTCCACTGGGGCTTTCACCCGGAAGTGAAAGGAGACGTATCATAAGCCGCCGGCGTCCTTCTTCTACCATCACTGCAGCCAAAAGATCCGTTGTTCTTTTTATGTGCATTATCAGGAGGAAAATAATGCCCGTAATGTACGCTACTGTAGCGTCGTCCAGCTCCTCGTACGCCATCTTTGTTTGAATGCCGTCAGATTGTTTATTGTTGCTGACAAGTAGAGGTCAACCGGAAGTGGCTCTTTGTTGAGAGGGCTACAGCGCCACATAGCGTACGGAGTCAGACATGCTCCGGCCACTTTTCCGATTCTCTGAACGGCATGTATACTCAGACCAGTGATCCGGTCTCATGCATGTCATTATCTGATACGATAAGAATTTTGAATTTCTTGCTGCATGTAAACGTACTGTATGTGTGTACTTCCACTGGCTCCGGTTCGTTACATATCTACTCAATTGCAGCTCTGACGCAAGGCTTCCATTTCTGCAGGATGCTGGAACACGGACAGGAAGTCAGACACAAAAACAACCTCACAACATCTGGTTCATTTTCAGAACAAAACATTAAGTGTTGACACCCACCACAAAAATCACTAAAGGTCCACCTCAGCTACAGCTGCTACCGACATAGGCTCCATAGCTGGGCTGTAAACCCTGAACAAACAGCTACAAATGAACCTAAAGTCACTTGGCTGACCCACAACTTGTTTGGACTTGACCTAGCTGCTGTCTCCACATCAGCACTGCAGTGTCACAGCAGACTCTTGACTAATACTGGATTTGGAGGTGAGAGCAAAAAGGCTAAGCATGTGTCCAGCTGCCGTCCAGAAGTCTGACACATATCCGTTACAGCACAAGGTGAGAGGACAGCAGAACATTTCTGCCCCCCCTGTTGGGTCGCTTTGGCAGCGGATGGAACAAGTGTAATGATTTAACTAACTGCAGGGTGTGTTGGTTCTGTTCTAAGTGGCAATGTAAAGAAATAGGGAAGAGCAAAGCAAAGAAACTGAAGCACCAGTGTTATGTACTGGTGGATATGAGCCTTATATTAGCAGACACAGTACAAAGAGTCCACAGTGAAAAAGTGTGCATCAATAAAAGCAATTAAAGCGGCGACTAATTCATACAGACTGCTGGACCAATCTCTTGAAAGGGGCGAATAATAGGTCCCTCACATCATCGTGATGGAATAGTGTGTCGACAGAGGTGCATCTCATTTGTCCTTCCAACCTGAAGTGATCGAACAGATATTACCTTTTGGGAACTTACAGTGTGTCCTTCAGTACGAGACAGCCACTAAGAGGACTGAACCTCTCTGATACCTCGATAAGAGAGATGAAACTTTATTGATTGCCGCGGGGATATTGGATCATTGCAGCAGCGCAACAGGGATAAGGAGCAGAATGAGAATAAGATGAGTAGACCTCGAGCACACGGAGAGAATCGGTACAAATAGTTGAAATGATACAAGCAAGCATATATCCTTTAAGTACTTTAAGTGGACCGTATTGATTGGAAATATGGATTGACATGTATGGTTCAAGCTACAGTTGATGTTGCAATTTGAAAATGTAGACGATGTCAGGACCCATAACTCAAAGTTATACACTTTAAGTAATTACAGTATGAATTTTAGATTAAAAGTCTATATGGGGTGAGTGGATTGCTTTAGATTATACAGTATATCTATAGAAGGTAATGTAATCCAACTGTACTTCCACTGTTCCGACCTTTGTGAAGCTGATAATGTTCTGTTTTTATTAAACCATGCAGATCTGTTTATTAAACTCAACGGTCATTTCAAGGGATATTTGGTATGGTGTGATTGTTGATGGCGCTATATTGAAAGTGCCTCATATTTAGGCAAGCAAAATAAAAATATGCAACCAAACAACCCAAAATCTATAAAATAATAAATAACAGACAGTAACATAAGTTATTACACCTCGTACCCACCTACTTCTGCCTGAGGTCGTTGGTACAGCTCATAATGCATTGAGCGAAGTGAACATTTTAAGGGCTGAGATAATTATCCTGCGTTAGCGACGAGTGTGCGTGGTGGAACATCTTGCTTTTGTCTCAAGGAAATTGAATCTAATGCAACTAGAGCACCATTTTTAGGGCCGCTAACCCAAAATGTTCTGCAACAAGTCTGTGAATATTCTCATTCATCCAGGTCATAGTTATCTCAAGGAAATTGAATCGAACGCAACAACCAGTTGCGTTCGATTCAATTTCCTTGAGATAACTATGACCTGGATGAATGAGAATATTCACAGACATCTTGCTTTTGGTTTCAGCAGCGCCCATATAAGGCTCAAGTACGTTATTTAGATGTTCGGAGTCTTATTTTTCGTGATACGTGAGTGGTTCTCGGCAAAAAATAGACCTAAAACCAACCTGTTGAGAGTCATATCGACTTCATACCAACGTTTCATAAGAGTTTCATTGTCCATATCTGTAGAATGACACACACATGAAGAGAGTACCTGCACATGCAAGGTAGTAGTAAAAATAAATGAAAATTGCTTCGGTAATGTCTTTGGTCCTGTCTGCTTTTTTGCATCTAGAAGATGGGAGAATGAGGGGTTGGACTCTTCTGTCATCTGAACTTGATGAACTGTCAGTAAAGGTGTCTTTTTCTCGATGTTCTTTGGTTGTTTAATACATGTACCTCAGGCCCTTGTACAGTATGAAGATGGCAACAACCTGAGGTCCCTGGCAGAGTGTTACACATCAAGGGAGTCCCAACAACATCCAGAGGGCTTTACAATATGTACAAAATGTGACTCCCTTTATTGTAAGACCTTTGAAAACTGTTCATGCTCTATTTCATATGGAAGGGTTGCGATTTACAAAAACTAACCTGACTTGAGAATGTATTTACCCGTATGGAAACAAGACCGTACATACAATCATTTTTGGGACAAGAGAAACTGGTGTGCCACAGTCTGCTCTGCAGCTTATATCCACTGCTGGCTTGTTTCTACATTCCCAGTCCTTAACAGTGCAGAAGAGAAGTGCCATGATGCCTACACTCTGGTCTGTGGTCAGTTGTTAAACATTATGGCGCTGCTGAAACACCAACATGAGGCCAGGATGCGTCAGGTGGCAGCTTCTGAAAAGACTGGCTGTCCTCGCCGTAACACACACACCCTGAACACCCTGATTCACTCCCATCCAACACATTTAAGCATCATTTAGACCTCTGAAAACCAGAGACAGCGTCAAATAACTTTGTACAACTGGAGAAGATGTATTTTAACAGAAGGATTTTAAAACATCTGCGCATATTTCAGCAAGTGTTCCGCAAAATTGCTCCAGCAAACACATGGCCAGGCTGCCAGGGGGAAAAGGCACATAGAACACACTGGACGTCTGCACTCTCATATATCCACTGTGAAAAATGAGTGAAATGCTGCCTTTTGGATGTGAGCACAGTTCTTATTGCCCAGATGTTGAGTTTGTGGCCTTGCCCACACCGTTTATAGGGTCTGCAGAAATGCGCTTCTTGGCATCCACCTCCATGTCCGACCACTTTGTTTAATTTTTTCCTACTTGATGAACCGACTGCATCACAGGCGGCTGCAGCCATCAGCCTCTCAGACTTTCCTTTTGTTTGGAACGCCGCTGCCGTCCTCCCCACGGAGCAATATGTCAACGTTCATGAAGGTTTCACGCCGACCGTGTACGGTTTATAGTGGGAGTGTAGGGGGCAGAATTTCGAGGTGCATATTTTAAGTTGATTCTTGTTGATTGACATTCACCCACGACGCAGGGTCGAGCTCACGCACCCACTTCTGACGGGTGTGTGCGATTACGCTTTTGGCTTAGCAGCTATATTTAAGAATTTGGCTTAAAAAAACGTTCTAAATAACGGATTTTCAAATCAATTTGGGTTCCAGAAATGTTTTTTGGACGACAAAACTTCACCTAATTTCCACTGGCATGAGGGTAAAATGACTGAACAATGTACAATACAGTAAAATGTAATAAGCATCACCTTTATAGAAATTGGGATCAAATTGAATCAACTCGAATTGGACAAAAATCATCTTCATACATCTGAGCTTTTGTGTCCTTGCAGCTAATTAGACACATGAAATAATAAAAGTGAAGTTGGACAGAATCCTTCTGTAATCACACTATCAAAAGAATTTAGAAAACCTGAAAGGAATAAAGGCACTACAGTTATTTAATTGCGAGAGAGAGCATGTGTATACTTCCTCTACGTCAGTAGCAATATTCTTCTTGGGAAAAAAGAAAGAACTTGTTTGCAACGGAAATCGAATTTGATATAAAGGAAAAGTCACACTAAAATTCAATTTGCGAGCGGATGATCAGCTAGTGTATCCAGCTGTTTTAAAGTTAGTCATTTCTTCCCCTCTCCTCTATGTTCTCATCCTTACTGTTTCAGCCATGTGTGGGTGGCAGGAGTCATACCAGCACGGCCCGCTGCGCTGGTATTTTCAGATTTCAGGTTTTGCGGCAATCTGTAGAATGTCAGAGGATTAATATAGGCGGTAGATCGGCGCCACGCGATGCATCCTAATGACTGGCCAGGCCTGCTGGCGGGAGTACTTAAGTTTCTGAAGCTCCTCGCCATATTAAGGAGTCACAGATGGAATAATTTCATTTGCGATGCCTGCTCCAAGTTTGGAGCCTTTTTCATTACAGAGTGGGGGCGGGTGATGTGGGGCCAATTCATTTTCACACTTTTAAATTCACATTTTATCATTAAAGGGATACCAAAGTGAAGAATTATTTAGTATAAAAAGGATGTTAAGTACTTTTATTTTTAGTGCAGCGAATTGTAGTGTTTTACTGATTCAACTTGAGTAGTTGATTACATTCTTCCTGTACGGTATGTAATCGATCATGTGACCCTCATCTTGCACATCCCCCTCGAGAGACTCGTCCCTGAAATCACCAGAACGCCCTGCATATTAGTTTGCGTGATATCGTTCATTATTGTTTATTGCAAAGTTAAGCGGGGTGAGCTACACGGATGCATGGCCAACAGGCTCGTGGACTCGGCGGCCAACAGACTTTCGTTTTGAAATGAGAAAACCGAAATCGCAAAATATGCTGTTTCCCTTCTACCGTTCAGAAAAAAGGATGTGTCCTGAACCAGGATTCCAAAAGACATGAGCCACTTTATTAATTAAGGATTCCTGGCCGTCATCATATTAGCACATACTCTCACACACACCTACAGTTGTCAAGGTACATCAAACTATGGGGAGCAAATGTGAGGATGTAATCTCCAGTGGAGATGGTGGGAAGAAGTCCCCCTCACTTTGAAAGTTCCAGGGTGATTTTCTTACTTTAATCTCTCTGAAAATTTGTCCAGAGAAAAGATCTGTGCTGACAAAAATATCGATACACATATCGGAATCATGTTCAGCTCAGTATGCATATATTAAGCACTTTCTTTTTTCCTCTCAGGCCACATACAGGCTGCCAAACCTTATTGATAAAAGTGTTGGAAATGTAAGGACAACCTGCAGACACTACTCAGGGCAGAAAAAAGGTGCAGACTGTTTTTTTGGAATAAAAAAGTCACTGAATCAATATTTTTATTTGTTGATATTCTCCTTAAAATGATAATCTAACTGAACACATGTAAAAAAATAGCAATTTTCATGCCCAGCGCACAACGCTGTTTAAGAGCAAATTGTTTTGTACCCAGCTGTGCACCCACGAGCATGTTAGTCTTGAAATGAGGTGTGGTCAGTCGCAAGAAATTACAGAATCGACCGACAAAAACCTGGTCTGAAGTCAATCGTGCGGCATTTCTCCTTGTTTTAAATGTTAAACATTGTGGTGAATATCGAGGCACATTTAAACTCTGGCAAAATGACAGCTGGCAACCAGAGGGATCAGATTTAAGATCCTGCCATTGTGTCCTCGGGCCTCTCCAGTTTATTGCTGTGTGTTTGTGTAGGCCTATGGGGTGTTTGGATGGTTCTAATGCAGATGATTAATTTCTCCATGGGGATGAATAAAGTCGTATTGTGCTCTAATTCATAAAGAACTATTTCGGGCAGGGAACCTGGGAGGTGTGGAGCAGCATTTCTGAGTTTGCCATCCAAACATTTGAGTTGGTGGGGAGCGGATTTATTTTCCCTGAAAAAATATTCAGACTCAGAAAGAAAAGTGGCAAAAATCAACTCTAAAGGACGACTGACTTACCCCAAAATAACAAAAAATACTTTCATCTATATTTATAATCAACTCTATATTTATTTTTCACTGGATGAGCTTGGTTCTCAAAGGAAATTAAAACTTTATCAAGTGAGACTTCTCACAATAGCTAATATTTACAAAAACAGAATATAGTCTTTGGGTAAATTTTATAAGAAAGTCACTGCAATTACATATCAACTCGATCACTTTGTGATGGGATCACATGCTGCATCATGTCTCCGGTGAAGCAAACGCTGCTGTATTGATGTTGGGAGCAGCTGTAGTTCATCAGCAGCCCATACCTTCCGTCGCAGTGCTTGCAGAGTACAGCAGATGACCGGTGTGACACATTCAGGCAAAGGTAATGAATGATGAGAGTTTCAAAAGAGGACACATAGGTTGCTTGCCTGATGCCCAGCAGAAGGCAGCTCCAGACTTACAGCTTCATAGCCCCGACAGAAAACATGCTGCTAGCCTTCGGCCCCAGCCCGGCCCTGGGGACTGTCAGGAACAACTGGCCCGCGGACCTCGAGCTGAGAAGAGCTGTGCATGTAGAAGGAAGGTCAACAATATAGGCTGGGGCAAGACCTGCTCCTGACTTTAAAACAAGAAGCAACGTGTAAAAATCATTTCTGCAGGACGGTGCAGAGAGGCACTGGCTCAAACTGGCTCAAAGCTGGAGGTGGTAGAGAGATTTTTGGTGCTTTGGGGTAAATAACGAGTTAAATGAATCTAACTGACTGGAAATAAGTCATTAACAAAGGCTTGTTTAATTAAAAAGAAAGAAATGATCACATCTTATCAATGCTCCCGAACTCAAATGTCCCAATAAGCTGTATAAATGTTGGCAATGCACATTTTATGCAAACCACAGATATGTTGATACTTTACATTTCTTTAGGTTCAGTTTTCAATTTTCTATTGCGATAATGCTGTGCAGTTTAGGCACAAAAAACACGTTCTAGGTTCAGATAAAGATTATGTTTTGGCTTAAAACATCAGCTTTGGTCGCCCCGAACACGACACGAGATATCCTGATGTCTCATCCAAAACACCCACAAACAAGGCTGGAAATTGTCCAGAGGTCTCCTTGAGAATATCCAGTGGTGTCACACGTGAAACGCAGTCCCGAACAGTGGTCAGTGGCTTGGCAGCCCTCTTGTCTGGAACTCCACCACCATCCACCTCCAGCTCGTGTTATGGAATTCAGATCATAACCCGTTTGCAGTAAGTTCAATATGGAACGCAGTCTAAGACACTTACAGATGTGAACGTGTTGATGGTTTGCAGAAACCTTAACTGCCAACATCTCATCCTGAAGACTGGGGTAAAGAACAATGGTTTGGTAAATGAAATTAAAAAAAAAAGATCCATTCTTAGCAATGCCAACAAACTGAAAGAGTTTATATTACTGAAATGTTCAAGTTAAGTTTGATGATATTTTAAACTCAGCGGAGAACAGAAAAAGAACATTGGATCAGCAATTAACCTCAAACAGACAGTGATGGATTTAGGTGCAGAAAAAATAGGTAGAACTAAGAATTGTTTTTTTTCATGAGTAATTAATTTCCGCCAGTGTTTTAAACCCTTGTAGGCTTCTCTAAAGCCAGCATTTGGTAAGTGTTTTTGTTTTGTTTTTCTTTGGTTTACTTGCCGCCATACATTTCTCCCAAAAAGGCTGAATATTTGGGTAAATAGTGGCAGCATGATCCACTGGTGCTGATCCACATAAACCCCCAGTGTACTGGCTCCCAGTTTATGTCGATTTCAGATTCTTTCAAACAAACATCTCTCTGGTCACTGGATTGGTAGTGCATTGAGTTTCAGCAGAGAAAACTTCCTCGGGTGTCTTTTTAATGTCACCATTTTTTAATGTCAAATAATTAATTAGATTTTTTATTAATCGAGGACAAACCTTTGCATAGCCCTTGAAGGTCCACTGTGTATTTACGTAAATCATTTGGCCCAAGCGGTATATGAAATGGTATGTTATATAATGTTATGTTTTTGTGATCTTAGAATGAAGCTTTTGTATACAGAGGGAGCATGTCCTCTTCCTCAAATGTGACAATCCAAACACTGGAGAGTGGCAACACATGTATGTATGTATGTAATTATTCTCATCCTGCTTATTTTCATTCCTCAGATTGAATATCTCGGGGTTAGGGTTGGTTAATTTCAAAAGATCAGAACGTATAATAATTAGGGCCGGGACTCGATTAATTTTTTTAATCTAATTAATCAGAGGCTTTGCTATTAATTAATCGTGATTAATCGCATTTTAATCGCATATAAATATTTGACCTGAGAACAGTGAGAAGTAATTTTTTTCACATGGATTTTTAGTATACCATTGAATAATGACTGAATACATAAGCTTAAGCAACAAAATATTGTTTATTTTTGCTCAACCAAGTCCAACAGACCAGTGCAATTTTTGCCATTAAGTGTAGCGGAAGTGGGTGTGGCTCCTTGTATTCGGAGTCGGGCTAACGATCCACGCTAGCTGCTATATGTTTTGCATTGAGGTGATACTTGAGGCTCGATGTGCTGCGGTGATATGCAAATTCCTTGTTGCATAGCTTGCACACAACCATGCTCTTATCGACGCTTCATCCGTTCGTTTTTTAAAACAAAATTTCCACGGGGCCAACCAAAGCGGTCTCATCAGCTTCTTCGTTCATGTTCACTGTGGTTTGTTGTTGTTTGAAGTCATGAACGCTACTTGGTGCTCCAGTATAATCGGTCCGCCTGAAACTCGTCCAGTGAGAAAGATTCCGCGGTGAAAAAATAAGTGCGATTAAAACACGTTGTAATGAATTAATCCTAATTAACGCGTTCAAGTCCCGGCCCTAATAATAATCTTTAATTCAAAGGGAGAAAAACAAAAAACAAAAAGGGTGGATGAGCCACATTACTTGGCAAGTTGGTTCTCCTGTAAAGGTTCAGAAAGAACTCATAAAGGAGTTCAGAAAGTCCCTGGTCTGATTACTGAAGTGATCTATAAAAGGCAATCATATTTTATAGGAACTTCTCTGCTTTTGTTACGCGAGAATTACATTTTCTCTAATGCCAAGTGCATTACTTCCTTTCAGTTTGCATTCAGCATTCAGTTTGGAGCTCATGTGCATCTACAGAAGTGTGTCCACTGTCTCTGTACAGGTTTGCAGCTTGGCCAGTGCAATCGATGTAACACCTTCAAGTGAAAGACTGTAACAAAGGGACAAAAAGTGGATCCACTGCAGTGCCTCCTCCCACGGCTCCACTGAATCTCTACGCCTGACTTTTCCTGCCACGAAGGTTTCTCTTGTGGAATAGTGGTTGTAAACATTTTGTGAGGCAGTTTTTCCATAGAGTGGAGCTATGGATGGTTGCTCTGGAGCATAATGATATTGTGCGTTATTTTGAACTAGTACTACTTTTCTATCGGAAAGTAATAAAAATGATTGTTTAGACACACATCGTTGTGAATGCAGTACCAGAGCTGTCTGTGTAAACTGTCATCTTTCCAGGTTTTCCTTGGGGCTTTCCCATACTTGTTGGTCTTCCTTTCTTCTATCTGATTTTCAGTCAGGGTCTTTTTTGACTGAATCCAGGCTCCAAGCACAGAGCCAAATGTGTGATTTATAGTATAAGGCTATGTAAATACATTTTCTCGACAAACCCCTCTGGCCTGATCTCCAGGATAAAATGCTGGTAGAAAACAGTTCTGCCAACAAGTGATATTCACACGTTTGTATGTGTCATACATACCATATTTACATTTCTACAAAACTTCTCATAGTTATGTGAATGAGATATGACAAGACTGCCAAGCCAGTGACCACAGTTCAAGACTGCTTTTCAACAACACAAGTGTGAGACCAATGGATATTTTAAAGAACACCTCGTGACGATTTCCAGCCATGTTTGTGGAGACAAAAGAAATATATTTTTGACGAGAAATTAGGATATTTCCAATCTTGATTTTGGCGATAAATACGGGTACGATAAGCCAAAACGAGATTTGTTCCTAACCCTAGATAAGTGCTAAGTTTAAGCAGACCATAAGCACAGCTTTGTCACAACATTAAATGTAATTTTCATAAACATAAAGTTGGGACATAAACAAATGTAGAGTTTCAACATATCCATGATTTTCAGAAATGGGGAAAGAGAGAGGCCAACATTTATTCAGGCATTTGGGTTTGTAATAGCCCTTCTAAAAGCAACAATTGGGGTTTGCTTTGGCAAATAAATCACTGACTAGAAAGCGCTTTTTCCTTTTTCTTTGTTTTTTACCTGGCATTGAAATTTAAATTTCTCTAAATTGCCTTTCACCAGAATCTCTCTGAAAACCACCAAATTACCCAAAATGGGCCACTTGGTTCAAATTTACATGCCAATCCTCATCGAGTTTACTTGATGAGAGTTAACAAAGTACTTTTTATTTCACTGTCACCAAGAAAATAACTGTTCTTTGCACATTTCACTTTAACTACCACTCCATCATGCAGTCAAGATGGGTTTTCACTCTTAACAAAACGAATATACAACCTCGCAGTCTGACCTGAAGTGAGACTCACTGTGGTGACTGGGTGCTGGTGGGGGGAATGTTGGTAATAATTGCATCCATCTATCAAACCCCAGGTCAGTGTCACCATTTCAAATGACAACATCCTATGGCGCAGCTGCTGACTAGGCCATTGTCAGCAGTGTTATCATGCCGTGTTCTTGGAGCACTGTGCTGGAAATCGTCCAGGGGAAAGAGAGAGGCCAACGGCAGAGGCTCTGGAGTTTGACCTGATGCTGCCACAAAGCCAGAGACTGCAAGATAGCAGCCCTGAGGTCAACGATAAGGCGATTCAGTGCAGTTTAGCAGTGAGGATATAACACGGAAAAACAGAAGAGAATAACAATTGCTCAAATGGTCTTTTAAAACAAATGAAAAAATGCAAACCTAGTTGAGCAGATTTCATATATTCTGCTCATGAAATGTAAAAATGAAAGTTAAATGAGATAAATGTGCTGCTTTTGGCCAGTGGTATTCTCCTGATGCTGCATATTTAAATCCATTATTGTCCCCAGGACGACATGGGAGCAGGCTCGGCTGTGCACTTATCTTGTGCTAATCTTAAATGGTGTTGACAACCCAGAACAGTTGTGTCCATGATCATATGAGATGATAAATCATAGCCTGTCTTGAATCCTTGTAGACTCACTGTCAATTATGTGGTTGCATTTTCCACTAAGAAGAAAATCATTTATCATTTCTCCTCAGGCTTTAGTCATCCACATGCTGGCGGAATAATGAAAAGTTTCATATTAACCCGTTTCAAATAAGACTCCAATTACACACTCTCCTAACTCTCATTTCCCTGCCAAAGGTGATGCCAAATTGTCTCAGCCAGTATTTTCACTAATCTCAAAAGATTTTGTCATTGTAACTCTGGGCAGTGTCGCCAGAAAGATATGAGCCGAGCTTAGAGGTGTGTGTGTTTTCTGCAAAAACTGGTGTGTTCTGAGACAGAGTGAAATATAGAGGAAGCTCTGACAATAATAGTGAAAACTCTTGAGTTTTCATTTATGTTCTTGTTAAATGTATTGTGACAGTCTATTATATCTTTTTGTATTACTAAACAGTTTTAGCCTCGAATATATATCAAACCTGTTAACAATCTGACGACCCGCCCCTTGTGACATTAGGACTAGTTGTGTCAATCCAGTAAAATATTAAGTCCAAAAGAGCATCCAGAAATAGCGGCAGACTGATTTTGCATATGCTGTCAACTGTCTAAATATTTCACTATTTCACTTCATAATTCCATTTACCCTTCGAATTTCAGCCGGTAAGTCAATATCAGCATGGCGACTGCACTCTGACCTATCGCTGACATCTCATTTGACCCAATATGAGCTTATATGTCCTGACTGAAGCCTACAACAGCCAACAAGCAGTTTAGCCAGTGACGTCTCAAAGAGTGCATTATCTAGTTATGCAAGTTTACATAGTTTTACGCATTTTGCTTGGTTTTATTGAGGCTGTTTTTTCCACCCAAGCCCCTGCTCCGACTATTTTATGCACAATGTGAGTGTGAATGAGGAAATGAATAAATATAATGAGCATAATCTTCTGTCACTCCAAGGAAGGGGTATTTTGTGTTTATAAAAAATGGCCTTTTTTTGCCAGCCGTTGGACATTTCCTCAGAAAAAACATGTGACACTGTTTTCAAATTAGAACTCGGACCACGTCAGACTATATGATGTGTTCCCAAGTGTTTCCAGCTGATGGTTTATTTTTCGACCCAAAAAATACTAAGGCAAGAATAAAACCCCTTTGATTTCAGTGTGTTCAAACTAATATAGCTCAATGCCAGTTGCACTTACAGTGACTTCAAAAGAGCCTGATGTTATGTCATGCCGATTGAAGTTCCCTGATGGTTTAAGAACAGCTTTGGAATTGCTTTGGGTATGACTGCGATAGGTGTTTTAGGATGATTTCACATGTGTCCAGGAATGGGTAATTGGTTACTCAAACAGAATGTAAAATATCTTTCGAAGACACAAGTCCTGTTTTAGACAAGTTATATAATCAAATACATATCGAGTGGAGTTCTGCAAAGTCTTTGTGTGTGTAAATCTGAGCACAGGTAGGCATGTTGAAGAGAATATAGTTCGAAATCGAAGCAAAGACGTTTGTACGCGCTGTCTGTCTGGGCATACACCACAACAGCTGACTCTGATATGGATCTAATTTCCAGGTGGATGGTGCTTAACCGATTTAGATAACATTTTGACCTTTCTGACATTTTTGCCAGCACTATTGTCATGCCACAGTGTCTCTGATGAATGATAAATGTTTAAAAGTTAAAAGTTAAAGGTAAATTTGCACATCAGAATGTATTTAAATCTTGAACAATTGAAGGCAGAACACAGGATTAGGAATGGCCGGTTTGAGAGAGTTTCCTGTTTACTGGCAGGCTGTTTGAAGGTGATAGGTGGTGGAGCAAGGCAGGCAGAGCTGAGGCTGGTGGAAGATGGTGGCAGTGAAGCAGTAACTGAGTGGAGTAATCAAGAACAGGGCGAGGCAAGCAGACTGGACTGATGAATCCGAGGCGCTGGAGAGCGTAACAGAGAAAGTTTAGAGACACAAGGTTTGCCTGAAGAGCAGTTGCCACACTGGTGAACGGAACAAAACCGTGAACTGAGGTGTAGAGTCGGGTTTTTGTTGGGCTCCGGAGGTAGAGCGGGTCGTTTAGTAATCTGAAGGTCGCTGGTTCGAATCCCCGGCTCCCCCAGCTGTATGTCGTAGTGTCCTTGGGCAAGATACTGAACCGTAAATTTTTCCTGATGAGCGGTTGGCTCCTGATGGCAGCCTCTGCCATCAATGGGTGAATGTGACAAGTGTTGTAAAGGTCAGTAGACTGGAAAAGCACTACAGAAATGCAAGTCCATTTATGATTTGTTCACTGCAGGTCTTGATTAGTGGATTTAAGGCAGCTGAGCAGGATGGAGCCCGGAGTTCCTGACAGATCACACACATAAAGAGAAAATAAACTGGGGGGATATACAGGAACTCACGGGACGGGAGACACAGGGAACAAGACAGCTAGGTAGATTTCTATAAAAGTGCTGAGAATGTTCATGCTTCTGAGGAGATAAACACTTTTGATACCAGTAACCCGATCCGTAATTTTGTCCAATTTCTCTGTTGGATGTTGTGATTTTTGTAGCCCGTAGTAGCGACTATTTGGTCTCTAGGCCTGTGGGTTTTTTCCCCGGAGCTTTTAAGTGTTTTTCATGTGCATAAAGCAAACATAATTATAGTAATTGTCATAAGAAAGGCAGCTCTTTAGAAGCCATCTATGCTCGACCCCAGCCTGTAAGCTGAGGGTAATAGCAACCGCTGCAACATTATACACTCTGGCAGCACAATGCCTAATTAGTCTGACTAAATAATACAGTTGCGACCAAAAGTCATGACTGTTTTCTCTACAACACGATGCAGCGATTACTCATGCCACTGGGTCTGAAGTGTTGTTTTTTTTGTCAGAAGCTGTCTGTGTCATTAGGTCCAGCAGACGTCTCCATATGAAAAACACAGCTCTCACGCTGATGTTTCAATTTGTAGCTTTCCTCTGCAAATTTAAAGCCTTCCTTTGAGTGTGACATGCAGGAAAAAAATGACAACGGTCTGCCTCACACTGAGCCCATTGAGAACAAATGTAGTGACACGTATTGTGTTGTGTTCATCTGTGGAAGGAACCCACAGTAGAAGAAACAATTCAACAAGACAGCAAATGGGGAGTTAATTGCCAGTTTGCTTGACTTGTAAAGAAAAAGGCTAAACAGAGCCACATAAGTTAATGCAATCTATGACTGCAGAGATGATATCATGTTTGCAAACGGTGCAGTATTGCAGAACTGAAGCTGAGGACGGTGGAACAGAACTGCTTACTGATTATGTTCCTCATCATGTCAGCTCTAGTTCAGGGGTGATTGCAAAAAAAAATCCTGAGCCGGAACTTTTTCCTATGACGTCATCCCCCGTACCTACAAGACGTATCACCTACAGTCAATCTCAGAGCACATCTATAGGCAACGCTACCACAGCTGCTTTATGACAGTGTTCGTGATTCGTGCCGTGACAGCGCTTTTTTCCCGCTAGTTCCACACATTAGCCTCCTTGCGCACAACGTGCAGAAGCATGCACCTGGTTGTCGGAGCTTTTGGCACCGCCTCCCAAAGAGCTTTCCATCGCTACCCACCTCTTCTATCCAAGCCAAGCGCCATTTGTTTTTAATGCCTTTGTCGACATCTTTAGTGTCTTCCCCTGGCTTCATGAATTTGCGGTCCACCCTGACACTACGGTGCGCGTCAACAGCACGTGGAGCGACTGCTGTCTGGCTCAATCTGTTTGGCCAAGGCCCGCCCCCACCGTATTTCCGATTGGCTAGTAGACCTGTCCTTAGTGTAATTGACTGAAAGTTGCGCCTCTGTGAGACCCAGAGAACTGTATGTTAGATCTCTGGGCAAACACGATTTCTTTTTTTTTTTTTTTATTCGCAGTCACGCCGGTACGCCGGAGATCCGGCACAGCGCCGGACTGCAATCAGCCCTGCTCTAGTTTTAGGCAGTGGTGCTATAAGGTTAGAAAAGTGAAGAAGTTTTCGGTAGTGTAGTGAAGTTCAGTATACAGGACTGCGTGGATAGGTCATCATACAAGTTACACAACTGTAGTTGAATTATTTTACATCATTTTATTTCAGACTACACAATCTCCAGGTTAACACTTTTGTCTCTGGTTTGTCTCTTGCAGCAAGCGTTGCAGCATTTTTCCAGGGTTTTTCACCTTCTGGTGTTTACGACCATGTTTTTGGACTCTACTCTGCTTTAGCCTCGCCCTCGTGTTTTGTTTGATGGGGAGAACTGATCTCCTGTGTACAGACCTCACCATTCAAGTAAAAATTAAGCTCTGGAAAAACCCTGAACCATCTCTGAGTTGTGCATTTTGGGCCTATTGAGTTGGCTTTGTCAGATGGTGGTGGAGTTACAGGCCGAGCCAGTGACAGCAGTTCAAGACTGCGTCTCAACATTTGTTAGCATGATCACTGGATATATTTTAGGAGACTTCAGGTTGAAAACATCTCCAGTTGTGTATCTGGTGACAAAAAAATTATCCTTTTTTCGCCTCTGGCCATGTTTGTGCCTGACCTAACCAGACCATTAGCACACTACTGTCACAACATAACATGGAATATTGTTGATGCAAAATAAAGAAATGGAAGGTTTCAACATATCTGTGGTTTGCAGAAATGGACCCAGCCAACATTTATTCCATCAGACAGGCTGCAGTACTACTGACAAGAGACAGGCCACTACTTTACTTACACTTCTGTATATAACATTATAATACCGGACGGAAACTATGTTTACTGCAAAACTGCAGATGATATGGCCTTTTGCTGTTGTTTTGTATGACAGTGATGTGACTAAACTGAGGACATACCTGAACCATGTGACTGTTCTCCAGACTTTGTGTCAGTAGAGCTGTGGCTCTGCTTTAAACAGGAGCTCAGCCATTTGAAAGTCTAACTCTCCGTGTTGCCTTGTTTTCAGGAAACGCTTCCAACATTTGAGTTTTGCTGAAACGACACATCGTAAATTATGACGTATCTAAATCTATTAGTTAATAATAGATTTGGGGTAAGTCTGCAAATGCAATTCTATTTAGTTGATAAATGTATTATTGAGAGTCTTCTGATTTACTGTATCACTACCACATTTGAGAAGCTACACTCTGGTTTCTACAGCTCAGCCTCTGCTTACAACAAAGTCATTCATCGGACAGGAAAAAGTGGATATTTATGTCTTAAAGACTCAGATTTAAACTGAAAGGTTGCTCTTAAGTAACTCTCAGCGTTGTACATTTAATACATAATCACACCGTAGATAGTCTCTTTGCTTGGTGGACAACAAAGTTATATTCTGTTCTAATTTATGTTATTGTATTATCACAGTAATTACTGTAAGTAATACACTTTGTGATTTAATAAGTCACAAGGCACCGCTTGCCAAATGCAGCTTTGATCCTGACTGCATGGCCTGCTCTGATGCAAGTCATCCCCCTTAGATCTGAACTGTATTGTGTTTTTTGTGTGTGTATTGTGTGTCCCTGCCATTTGTCCCCATCTTCTTCTAATGTATTTTGTCCTATATTGTTGTCATCACTTTGGGGTGAAGTCAATTTTCTACAGTGTGGACAATGATGTTCTTAACTAGCGTGCCCTGGACTTTTGCCATTTAAAGGGCACGATCACCCAAAATTCAGCCCACAAAACATTTCTGGAGCTTCACAGCAAAACAGCATTGAAGTAGCTGGGGTCTCGTTTTAAACGTAAAAAATGACCTAACGAAAAAGAAAACACAAAATGGATCAAAAAGCGCACAGCTCGTCTCGACGTGCGGTCACCCTTGTGTACCCAGTACAGACAGGGTGTGAGCTAAAGCTTTTATCTTAGTAACCACAATGAAGATATCAGCTTCAGACACAGTATAAAGAATGCCTTTTCAAATAAATTAAGGATTTCAGGGCTATCAAATCAAATCAAAAACACAATCACATTGCCTCAATGGGCTTTACAATCTGTGCAGCGAACGACACCCTCTGTCCTTAGACCCTCGATTCGTCAGTCGTAGACTTCGATCAGACCGGACAAGCTGTATGGATCCATTTTATTTATTTTCTAGTTGTTTTATTTTTATTTAGAGTTTACTAGAGCTACCTCGGTTGTTTAGGAGAATGCTACAACAACAAAATGTTGGCTGAAAGAGCATTTTTCACAAATTCCTTGAATGCGAAAACTGATGTTTTGTGGACTATGAAACTTCAGCTGTCACCCTATCAGCGTGAGGTGAGGACATTATCACTCACTTCTCATTTTTCTGTGAGCAGCAAAGTTAAAATGTGAATGTTTGATAAATTTACAGACCAGGTTTCACACTATTGCGAATAAAGTCGGAACAGTAACAGGAAAGTCAGAATTTCCGGTGGTATTATTCTGGGGAGAGAGCAAATCTTGTCCTCCCCTCATCACCTCTGCCGAGGTGTCCACAGACCCCGACTCCTGCCTCAAATAGACTTTACGAGTCGGGGACAACAAAGGTGGAAGAAATCGGTTGCTGTCCCGCTGTTTTGGAAATGACAATGCATAATAACGTGCAAATTAAACCGTAGTGTTTATTTTCTCTTGAAACGATCCCTCTGTACGGATCACAAACTCCGCTTCTCGTTCCGCCATAAAAACTAATACGTCCAATTTATATCTCTCGGCTGTCGCGCCGGCGACATCGGTCCTTCACCGGCCAACGCTGAGCGAACGCGCCATGATTTTCGGCTTTCACCAGCACGATTGTGAGACGGTTTTTTTTGATCATCCGTCCGTCATCGAGCACATTTCACAGCAGTAATGGCTGTGTCGGGCGCACACGGGTCCTTCTGACACTTACCGAGGCTCACCGAGGGGCCCACCCATACTGTCGTGATGTTTTTCTCTTCCTCTGCACAGAAACTAAGCAAGCGTCATTAGAAATATTGATGTTCATTATGCCGCTGGCGCCTAAACACAAAGTAATTGTATTTATGAGCGAGGCGGCGCGATACATTACTTCATTTGAGCTATGGGTTTTTTGTCTGGGGCTGATTATTACAAATGGCCGTGTTGAGACTAATCATGGGCACATATCATTCATAAGTTCACAAAATAAAAAAATATTGAATTCATATCCCGGGTAAGCGTCCTTGTCTGTAATCTATAACGGTGAAATATGATTTGCTTGCGGTGTATTTAATAAGGTAGGGCCTGAATATATTCATACACTGAAGCTGAAGCATATTCATGTTGGCACTTCAATATTTTAAAAGCCTAAACGTATTCAGTGTGTTTAATCACGGAATTGTGAGTGTTATTAATGTTCGAGCGCCTGTTTATTGCAGAGACGTGCGTGAGCGTGTCTGAGCTTCACAACCTCATGCAAACAGCGACATCAGCCTCCTCAAATCTCCTCCTCTTCTTCTTCTTCTTCTTTTCCTCCTGTGTGACTATTTAAAATACCATACCACCATATCATCATTATCTCATTTATTTTAAAAATCATACAGCCCTCCTCTTTTTAATGCTTCACATTAAGGACACAAACATAAAAACCGACCTCTGTGAGCAAACTCAACGTGCGCACAAACTCTTACACACTACTGGAGGTAACAGCGTTATTCCTCATCCTGGAATCAGGGTTCGAGTTATAATCTGAGTTCGGTGGGAGTCTCTAAAATAACTTACCGTAACCCAAATGTAACCCACTCCTGGTTAATACACTGGTTTATCTAGGTTCGTAAGGAGCTAAGGGAAAGGACTGCGATAACATACAGGACAGTACACAACAACAAAGTAGGTTGCAAACTGTGTGTTTAGTGAAATAAACTTGCAGGTGATACTTCACACACCATGAATAACAGATAAATGACAATGACATAAAAATGGGTCCTTTAAAATAATAAGTCTGGTCTGTCAAAAAGAGTCAATAAAGTCTGTGTGTACTGTGATCACTGTCACAGTAAAGTGCCTTTCAAATCCACTGTCTGAAGATTCACTAATATTCAAGTGTCCAGTGTTCTTATGAATGTTCCTGGGATATGAGTGAGTGTACGTGAATGTGTGTGACCCTACCACCTGGTGGAGTATTCGATGGATCGGTTCTGAGTTCCAAGCAGGATCACACTGGGAGGCTCGCCATCAATTGGAATGGATCCCCTGAAGAAGCTCTCACTCCATCCATAAGACCTGACCTGTTATTGTTTTACAAACAGGAATTTAACACTTTATCTAATCTATTTGTTGTACAACTATCACTCCAAAGCATAACATACAGTATAATACTTAATGATTACATATTAAGGCCTTTCGTTACACTTCAGTTCAATAACTTTAAATCTCACGTCCAATATCTGAATCATTGCACAATAGTATTATACTATCAGCACACATCACTGTATTTCCTGTAAAGACTATAAGCCGTATACCTGCCACATGTGGCTCTGCTGACATTTGCAATGCCCACCCTCAAGTGAAAACGCAAATACATTTACATAACTCACAGTGAAATGTTTAAACATTCATATCTTCAAAAACAACACAATAAAATGAACATGTTATGGTATTTCAATACCCTCTTCTCATATAACACTGTTAAGTTGACTAATTATCAGCATTAGCATTACCAATTTTGCCTGCCATAAGCAGCTAGGCCGCTAGCATCGACCAACTCAATGACAGGCAGGCTGCTTGACACAGCATACGCAGTTAGCAACATTAGCACCACGCCGCTAGCTTACCGAGAACGACCAAGGAAAACCGGGACTTTCCCGCTCCGGACCGTCCCCAGACAGTTTCACCTATCTTCTATATTGATCCACTGGCATGCATGAACTAAGTTTGAACAACTGTGAACATAACTTGCTAATTCTTTTCGCCTCTTTTTTTAATGCTCAGTTTGCTATGAGTACGTCTCCTCTCTTCCACACACATCCGATCACGCAGGTAGGTCATGACCTGTCAATCATGCCCAGCCAGAGGTGGAACTTGACCAACTCTGTGTTATGACTGGCCCGCTCGCTTTCTCAGCATAGAAATAGTACACCTAGATCAGCATATCGTCGCTTTACCATCATAGAAATAGTACACCTAGAGCAGCATATCTTCACTGTCTCATCATAGAAATAGTACACCTAGAGCAGCATATCTTCACTGTCTCATCATAGAAATAGTACACCTAGAGCAGCATATCTTCACTGTCTCATCATAGAAATAGTACACCTAGAGCAGCATATCTTCACTTTCTCATCATAGAAATAGTACACCTAGAGAAGCACATCTTGACTTTCTCATCATAGAAATAGTACATCTAGAGCAGCACATCTTCACTTTCTCAGGATAGAAATAGTACACCTAGATCAGCATATCCTCACTTTCTCAGCATAGAAATAGTACACCTAGAGCAGCACATCTTGACTTTCTCATCATAGAAATAGTACATCTAGAGCAGCATATCTTCACTTTCTCAGCATAGAAATAATACACCTAGATCAGCATATCCTCACTTTCTCAGCATAGAAATAGTACACCTAGAGCAGCATATCTTCACTTTCTCAGCATAGAAATAATACACCTAGATCAGCATATCTTCACTTTCTCATCATAGAAATAGTACACCTAGATCAGCATATCTTTACTTTTAACCCGTTTTCTTTCACTGGGTTACACAAACTAATGTAGGGGCCAAGATAGGTGAATAAATAATAGCCTAAAGGACTAATTCACACCGGGCAGTTTATACATCTCGACATGCGTCTGAGTGACCACTCTGAAATATACACTTACATCAATGGAACAAATAAATACAGTGTATTTCACAGAAAGAAAGAAATATATTCATGGACGACATTTGCAGAATTAACAAGTCGTCCTAAATGTGTTGTAGACGGCATTTCACACGCAAAATTGAGCAGAGTCTGGTGACTTTCTCCACGGACGACAAAAAGTAGCCTATATTAGTGACTGTTTATTGCATTTGCAGCTAAAATGTGTGTTCAGCTCCCATTCCCTCCCACGCAACTCGAACCCAGAGTGAAATACAGAGCTAATCAGGGCGTTTCCATGACCAAAGTAAATTGCAATACCTTCGGAATGAAGTCGTGTGATTGGATTGATGGGGACAAGTACAGCGACAGCTCTCTAAATTGATCCGCCATGGTTGTTTAGAGTGGATGGAAGCTCAACTCAAAGAAAAGGGGTCTCTCTTCTTGTTTCATGCTTCAGTGCCCCTAACCAAAGAGTTTTGGTGCCTTTATTTTGAAAATTTTAACCGAGCGCTGCATATATATTATTGGGAACGTTTCACAGACTGAGATTGTGTCGTTTTTATGGGACAGTGGCTCGGTGGACTGGTGGGTCTCTAACACATGAACCTGTATGAGCTGTTGTTCCAAAACATCCAAGTTTAAGATTCACTTTACTTGTTTTACTCATTCAACCCTTGTAATTTAGTGTGAGACGAGTAGTTTGTACTTGTTTTTGTGAACGCCTACACATTGTTTGTTTCTGAGGGTCTATCCTGTACCGCAGACACACCAAATACTAGATAATAAAGCTTCTCATCAGGAATATGTCTGATGAAAAAGGTGCTAATGGCAGTGGTGAAAAGGTAAAGGTAGAAAAATAAGGAGAAAGCAAACTAAATGGATGAAACCACGGATACTACAGTGACAGAATCTGTGTATCGTTCGTTCTTTTAATCTTCAATTGGGAAACCAAAATCTGAAAATGAAAAAATGATTTGTTATTTCATTTTTTGTTTATGAATCTGATATTAAAACGTTAATAACGATTTGGTTATGTACTTCGATTTTATGCTAAGATAAAAAAAAAAAGGAAATGAAAAAAAGGGCCACGGGTCGAACTAGATTTTGATGATTAGTTTGTCTGATTTGTGTGACGCAGAAGTTATTGACTTGTTCGTGTGTTGCACTTGATAAGCTTGCAGTAAATTCACCCACCTACAGCTCAGTGTGAAAGAAGGCTCGATTAACCAGAATCACGCAGTGATTGTAAGTCAGTGAATCGACACCATCGCCACTTACTGGAACCTATTTGAAGCTGGCAAGATGCATGCAGAGATTTCCACCACACTAGCAACAGATGAAGTTGGCGTCCGATTCACAGCTTCTTATTGGAATTTCCCAGTCCACCTTTAAAGTGGCAGACCGCCTATAGATGGCGTTGTTCAGTCACTTTCAAACCAGTTCATGGGCTGACTACATTGTCTCAGAGGGGCTAAAGACTCTTTAAAATACAGTTTCAGATTTGTGAAACCTTTATTCTCTTTGTGAAAATACAAAAAAAGGGCCAGTGATGACTCCATTTTTCGCATCGTCGCTTCAATCCCATCACGTCAATTTGTGCCGCCCGGAGCGTGATATCTGCGACTTTGTATGTAGCGTAGTTGGGCGAACAAGGGCTTAAGTTTGTTGCAGCATGTTTGCATTTGTGTGGGACCGCATCCACTTGTCCTGAAATCGACCGACAAACATTACAGAACCAACATTAGCTTTGATGCTAGCCTACGTTCACTACACTCACACTTTTCCATAGTAGAATGAGTGTAAATGTTAGGCTAGGAGGCTTGCATTGTCTGGGTAGTTAGCTAACTAACAACAACCTAGCAGCTAGGCGACTTACTCTCTGGGTGGGGAAATAGCTTCGGATGCCTCGTTTCTTTTTCTGTGGCATTTTCTATCTACAAAGCAGAAACACGGACAAAAATGTTGAGACCAAACAAAATACTGATGTGAGGATTTACTTTCATGATTTCCTGGTGTATTTACGTCAGCACAGTCTGCAACAGCCAGCCTGGTATCTTATCACATGTTCAGTTGGATCAGACGGCGTCCTACTGTGGTAAAGCCAGCCGTGTTTCACGTTTGCTAAGTCAAATCAGCCGCACATTTTTTTCAAGTGCACGAATATACTAACATTTACGGTATTCGTGATGAAACCGCTCTGAAGAGCTGCTGGTAGTGACTGTGGGGCAGACTGCAGTCTCTCAGTCAGACCCATGAAACATAGGATACTTTTACAGTAATTATTCCCGGGAGTGAGCTGAAGGTATCACGATGGTATCCTTCTGGATTTCAAAGTAAAGGACGACGTGAGAATTTTTAATTTTTTTTTTTCCATAAGTAGTTTTGGATTCATACACTGCTGAACTAAGTACTTCCTAGACTACTTGCATACATAATATGAAGTACTCTTACTGTGTACTTTTCGAGTGAACCTTTGTCAAAATCCTGACCAGATCACAAGAATAAGGATATTTCGCCCAACTTTGATGTGCAATAAAAAACTTATTTTCCATAAGTAGTCCAAGATTCATGTACTGCTGAACTAAGTACTTCCTAGACTACTTGCATGTATAATAGGAAGTACTCTTACTGTGTACTTTTCGAGTAAACCTGGGTAAAAATCCTGACCAGATCACAAGAATAACGATATTTCGCCCAACTTTGAGGTCGAATAAAAAACGTATTTTCCATAAGTAGTCCAAGATTCATATACTACTAAACTAAGTACTTCCTAGACTACTTGCATGCATAATATTAAGTACTTTTACTGTGTACTTTTAGAGTAATCCTTTGTCAAAATCCTGACCAGATCACAAGAATAAGGATATTTCGCCCAACTTTGATGTGCAATAAAAAACGTATTTTCCATAAATAGTCCAAGATTCATGTACTGCTGAACTAAGTACTTCCTAGACTACTTGCATGTATAATAATAAGTACTCTTACTGTATACTTTTTGTGTACTTCCTATGCAAACTTACGCCCATGTGCGCGAATGACTCGCTTCACGTTCGAACGCAGGATTAGACTCAGCCGGGTTAGTTAAAGACCACTTTCTCGCTACAAGAAAGATCAGGTGCATCCTCTTGGAAGGAGAGCAGGAAGAACAAGGTGAGGTGTTGCAAGAGAGTCAAGACAGAAGCACTTCGACAGCACAGAACCATACCTGTATTCCAAATCGTTTAACAATGGCTCTGAATTTAGACTGGGATAGGCCTTTTATTATAGTTTCACAACAGGCTAAGTCCGCCCCACTGACGCTGCCTCGGGTGACATCACTTGTGGACATTTATCAGACTTCACACAGCTCCCTCTGGAGATACAAAAGGCTAATTACAACTTAATTCACATATAAATGCATTAATATTCAGCCAACACCAGGAAACTCACGTTTATGTATAGAAATCGGTTGAGTTCACCATGAAAGTGGCAGATCGGAAAATCCTTCTATGCATTTTTTCTCCATGGCTTTATGCATAATTTAATGACAAGCTTAATATTTTGTTGCTTTTTGGATTTTTGGAGCAAAGCGTTGGTACAAGGGATGTGACACAGCTGCCATCGCCATGACACCAATTCCTCCACTTAAATGATTAAAAGTTTTAACTTAGAAAATAGACAGTTTATATCTGCAGCTGTATAACAGTGGTGATGTCACTCCTCAGAGAGAGTCGCAGAAACTTTTCCAACGCTGATTTCTTTTTTTTCTTTTTTTTTTTTTTAAAGAGTAGTCGAAACCAGCGCACTATGTAACCTCTCTAATAAATAGGGAGCCGTCTGTTCGCCAGGCCCTGAGCTCCGTTACATACTCCAATGACAGTCAATTAGCCCTGCTTCTCTCTGCCAGCGCTCCTACCCGAACACGCCGTGGGTGGCCTTCCGAAACGCACACACCTCCAGGAATGTTGACACGATATAATCAGAAGGTTTTTTTTCATCGTATAAATACAGTTCAGCACGCTTCACCTGATAGCTAGATACGGTTAAAAAAAAAAAAAAAGAAATAATCAGATAATCCCCCATCAGCGAGGAGGAGGGGGGGCCGCGTTCGTAATTGACGCGTGTGATGAGACTAATAAGCTCCCCTGTGAACGCATCAAAGAACAAGGGAGAGATAATGAGACTGTTTCTCTTTTTATATAACTCGCGATCGGTTCGCCTTTTTTTCCAGCTTCTCCTTTTTTGCGCCGCAACCTTCAGCCTCTCCCCGCGCTCGGCCGAGGACAATCCGACCGAGGTGCCCCGCACTCATGTTTTTAAAAAGCCGTCCTTACCTTCAATATCAGCTAATGACCTCCACGGATGAGTGGCTGGTACCTGCGACGCTTTGATCTGGCTCCATGTCAGATTGTTTTATTGGCTCGCACTAAGAAAAAGAAGCACTAATAGGGACCCAGCAGCTGTTTTTACTCCACACCGCCAATTAAATGTCATCTTGTTATTTATATATTTCGCTCTGATGACACAAAGGTGTGACATATTGAACAGTTACCCGACATTCATACTGTGAGCAACTTTGTTGATTAGTCTTTGGCTGTTGGCGGTGTGAGAGGACAGCCGTGGAACACCGGTTAATAATTCTGCTTCTGGTGGCCGGGCCTTTGTGCTTCGCCTGCTGCAAAGGGTAATTAGTAAACCTGCAAGCCTTCCCAACAGTGTCTTTGCCCCCATAATGAAGTGTCTTCAAACGGACTGGCGTGGATCGCGTCGGGACATTATACTACAGCGCGGGAGAGGACTGCTTTGAGTTAGTTAAAGCAGGACTGCTCAACCTGGCATTCTGTAATTGAGGCATTAAAAGATTCTAGAAGGAGAAGAAACACAGCTGCGCCGGCCTCTGTGGGTTTTGTCTGACTGCGCCGAACATCACAGCTACAGAGCTGTAAAGTCTGAGGAGCTGCGGGTTTTGGAGAAAATTTTCTCCCGGATAATGAAACAATCTTACACAACATCGATTCAAATAAAGCTGGGGCGCTGTGCAAAACATTGATATCAGAAAATGTGAAAATACGTTTTTGACATATAGTCGATGGGAAACAGGACAGAGACAATATATGTAATGTTTTAGCTTATCAACTTTATTGGTTTTTGTAAATATCTGCTTATTCTGAATTGGATGCCAGCAACACAAACATGTTGGGACAGGAGCAGCAAAAGACTGGAAGTTGTGGAAAGCTCCAACAACACCTGTTTTGAACAAGTTCGTTATCGTGATCGGGTATGAAAGGGGCATCCTCGAAAGGTTCAGTCATTCACAAGCAAGGATCAACACTTTATGAAACACTTTACTGTGTAGAGGAGATGACTACAGGAACACCTGTTGTCAATAAACACAGTTTGCAAATGATTACATTTACATTTTATTTGCCTTTTAAAAAATCTACACTTTAAAAGTGTAGTTTACCGTAATGAGTGATGCTTACGCTGTGTGTCAGAGGAGGAACATAGTAGAATGGAGCGGTGTCGGGATGACGTATTTTTGTAGGCTAACCCTGAAGTTAGCATTGCCCTGGTTCCCTCCACAAAAGGCCTGTGGGATTTTTGATTTGGATTTTGGAATTCTCTGTGACAAACACAGATTTAAAATACTGACACATTTTGCTCATCGAGATAATCTTCACAGATGAACACCACTTTGTGATTTTTGAAGCCTAAATTAAATTTCTAGCGGTAAACGGCTAATGTAAGGCTATAAACAGACTATATCACGGTCACATGTCTTAAACGTCACCGCCACTAAGCGTCTTACTACACAATTACTATACAGGTTTTCTATAAACTGATCAACATACAAGTTGTACATTTAGAGTTAGAAAAGTTTGTAACTAAATTAGACATGTAAAGACGGACTAGTGAGTAGACGAGACTCTGTGTTCGCTGTGATGACGTTTAATGTCCCCGACAACCTCTGTAGTCTCATTAGACACCTGTTAGCAACCGCCGTTTTTAACACACGAAAAGGCTTTATTGTTAAATTGTGGGACATTTAATGATGTATTTTATGTCACAGAAGAAAACGTGTCCATATAGCCTGTGGTAAAAACACACCTTTTTGAAGGCATGTAACCAAAAAACAATTAAAAACCCACTGACTTTGAGGCTAGGGAACAGGAAGTGCAAAAATGCTAACTGATTTCAAGGTTTTAGACGCTACACCACTCTATAGCCTCAATTCGGTGTAGTTCCGTTTGTTACACATTAGAATGTTTTGTTTTTCATTTCATTAGGTTAGCAGTTTGAATATGTTGACAGTCAGCTAACATTGTGCTGCCCAGGTCACAGTGTGTCAGCTAATTAGTGCTAGCGCAGCAGCTTCTCGAGAGTTAAGATCAACGACCTCACATTTAAGCGTGCTGTCGACGGTGGAAACACAAAGCAGATCTCATGTTCACGTAGAAGCTACCGCGGCTTACGTGCAGGTTTGAGAGGCTTCTGTTCTGTTAGTGCCTACGATACAGCACTTAGAATTCATTGTTGAATGTATGAAACATTGCACCTTTACGTATGGTGTCCCACATAGGTCATTATACGGTGCATCAACATTCCTAACTATCCACATTACAATTATTTAGCAGTGTCTCTTCACTGCTTTGTTGTTAGCATGCAGATCTGTCCAGCTTCCCACACGACCTGCCTATGTGTCATTTGCTGTTGGGTCTCAAATTTTCCTGCAGCTTAAGTGGAAACAGACGGATTTGTTCCTATCTTGTTCTTCTAAAGACAGATTATTACTCCAAGACAAACGTGCGGAAATAGCTGAACGTTGCTGGAAACGCGGCAAAATGTAGGTCATCTCGTTGAAGAAAAGGTCATCCCTTCCACAAAGTGCAAGCAAAAGTGGAAATGTCCCAGTTTTGTCTCATCTACAGCTGTAATTAATGATACTCTGGTCCCAGAATGCAGCAACATGAGCCATTACATCATTAAAATTTGCTCCCAGGTACTCTCAGAAGCAATTTCAAATGTTTGTCGTTAACTTATCAAGTCATTTATGGACGGTCTTGCAGCATCCTCGAAGTGGCCTTTAACCACACGTATCCACACCTAACATAAGACCTTTGCAAGCTGTATTTTTGTCAAAACTTCTGACCAACAGTGACCGCTGCTCGTTTGGAGCCAGGACTACCAAGCCCTGGGAATTGTTTTTTTTTAAATCATATTATCTCTGCATTGCATGAATTTCATTTTTTTTTTTTTTTTGCAACATGCATGCATTGTCTGTTGCTGTTTCCGCTCCGTGTTTACTCCGGCATGACTCACCATTACTTCAATATCCGCTTGCGCTTGTTTGATGATGGGTTGAGTGTTGAGGCTCAGCCGTGAAGCCAAAAATATATGTATGCTCCGCTAAAGATATTGGACTCTGTGATATTATTATACAAAAAAGAATAATCTCAATAGAATGAAGAATAGAATCCTTTTTGACAGCAGACACTTTGACATGTCACAGAAGGCTAAACTCGAAGTGTAAATTATACATGAATAACAAAACTCCGTAGAGCTGCTTCAGTCGCGCGCTCCTTGTATTGTGCATGTTGGGCTCACTGTCACACTGTCATGGCTTACTGGGACATTTGAATAGAGCGGAGCCATTGTTAATGTTATTAGCAACACCTGTGCTTTTTGCTACTGTGATAAGTCAAAATGTCTGCTGTGAAAAAGGAAAAATTGTCTGTGAAAGCTTTTGAAGCATCCGTATCTCTGTGGTTTCTATGATTGTTGAATGAGGTGGACTTGGATCACAAATCCAGTCTTGGTCTTGGTCTGTGTTGGAACACAGTGTGCGAAGCTAACGTATATATCCTCCTTAAAGTGTTTCATTGTGTCTTCATTGTATACGCTATGCTAGTTTGAAGGACACAACGTGAATTCTATTGAGGCTGGCTTTGAGATTTGGATTGGTCCCGTGGTTTCGGCCACATGGGAGGGTCTTCAGGCCCTTTCAGACACACCATTATTTCCAATAGCCTGGATGCACCGCTCAGCATGTCCCATACAAGGCCCATACCACACTGTTTAATTAGTGACACACACCTGAGTCAGTTTGACACATTTGTATCTGATGAAGAGCCATTTTTTTCCTCATAATGTGCTTTTTTAAGGCCGTTTCCACAAGTATGCAAAAATGTTGTCCGCACAGTCTTTTTTTTAAAAAATATCTCTGTACAATCCATACTGCAAAAACAATTCCAAGTGCTCAAACATGCAGGTACAGTAGGTGGCAATATGTTAATGTTACGTCAAATACCAGAGGAGATTGTTATGAGCATTCCCAGTGACTTCATGTCGATTGAAATAAAATGATTCAAAAGCGTAGAAAACACTACATTAAAATGTAACTCTACCTTTTGAGGTTGGGTTGCCAGGTATGACGACCCACACAGGCTCTGAGAAAAAGCCGTTTGATTTGTGTCACTATGAAATCGAGTGAATAACAGGAGCAGTTACCAAGAACGGTAAATATAAGGACCATTCCCACGGAGATCGGGACGGTTGGCACATGGCGCCCAATTTCCTCTGGCCTCACGCCCGGGGTGGGAAGCTCAGATGTTTTACTGCTGCGTTCCTGTTTGCAAGTCATTAAACCGGTTCCCGATTGGTCAGCAACTGAAAAGGCAAGAAAGTGAAAATCCGAAGGTCATCGGGCCATATTTAAAAAATCTATCTTTAGTGACCTGAGATCTGTTTGAGTGTGAACAATAGGCCAAAATACAGATACAGTGCAGTGCTTGAAGCAACATTAATAGGGAATTCGGGTTAACTCTGACTATCAGTAATAATTAATGATTACCAGGGATAATTATTATGATAAATAAAAAGATCCAGTTTACATTAGATTACCTCGGGAGCACCACCCTTGAAGAAGGGAAAAGACAGCCAATTCACCAGATCAGTCTCGTAAAAAGGTACTAAACTGTCAGTTATTTAATGTTGTACGAGAGTGAATGTCGCCAACCTCTACTCTGTCAAAGACGCCAAAATCCTTCAACCATCACTAGCTGTCATGGTAATTTTGGTTGTAGTTATTAAGTTACGTATTAATCAGAGTTACAAACTGACAGTTTTATGAGACTGATTTGGTGAGTTGGTTATCTTTTCCCTTCTTCAAGGGTGGTGCCCCGAGGTCATCTAATGTAAACTGAATATTTTTATTTCTCATAATAATAAATATCCCTGATAATAATTATTCTTGATAGCCACATATACCCCAAATTCCCCATGAATGTCGCACAAAGCAGTACAACAGTCACTGCTGCACCAACATACAGTCCTCCATTTCAATAGCAGATGCAGTACCTGGTCTGTTTGATGCTCCTAATGTGATTTAATGTTTCCCTTTCTTGTCATAAGTGGGTCAGGGCACTTAGAGAGTCTGGGTTGGCTTATGAGATCACCGAGATACTTTGATCTCTAATAACCCGGCCGCACACTCGTACTGTATGTTACTGTCTGAGCACATGGCACATTTTGAACTCAGGAACCCCGGAGGTTACAGGGATTCCTACCTGACGGAGGAACAAGAGGAAGAGAAGGCGCAGGAAAACACAAAGGAAGCAGCGTGTGATTGATAATAGATACGGCCCTGTGCCCGTGAAGTAGCAAACGATTTGACAGAAGCTATTCTTGAGCAGTTTTTGTATGCAAAAATACCCTTTCCCTGCCTGGCTTTTAATGTATTTTAAATTCATAATGCTTTCCGGTTCAAGGCTGAGGTCTGATATTTGATGTTGCAGTTGCTTTTACCTAACTCTCTCTTTCCGGTCTCTGTGTCTTAATCTCTCTCTCCCTTCCTCTCTGTGGGGTTGGTCTGTTGGGTCTAGGCCTTTCTAGCCTGTTAAAAATTGAATCGTTTCCAAGGAGGCACTCGGCTCTCTGGTGAGCCGCAAGTTTGCAGCGGAGGAAGAATTAGGACTTCAAAATGCGCGTTGCGTGCCACCGAAGACACATCTATAAACATGATGCAGTCTGATGTTGCCCAAATGTTCTCGCTTCAGTGTTTTCCAGAGTGATGCAAGCGCCACTGCTGTAGAATAATGTGGAGGTTTTTTTTTTTTTGGTCCCACAATGCAAAGCCACAGTCTGCGACAGTCCTCAGACAGCGAGCGAACGTAAACCCGTCCACTGCATATTCATCAAGCTGTCGGCGCTGAGAAAACGTCCGTGCCATTTGGAATGCTTCCCGATAAAGTTTTATCTCGGCCAATTATGAGAATTGAGCAAATTACTTTTTTCAACCAAATTCATTTCAGGTCCACCACCGCTGCAGGACACGCTGAGTGTGCCAGGCGTTGTGATCTCTGGGAGCAAGCATGTCCGTTCATTCTTTGGTTGTTTTTACATTTGTTTCAGTCACTTTGGTGTGGAATTCCAACATCAATATATAAATAACCCATATAAAACTTGACACAAATACAAGTTGCAATCAGAACATAATAGGCCGTACTCATATGGTGGCCATTTCCCTCGGAAGCCCACATGCTGTTAGGTTGATGTTGTACTGCTGTGTTGGTTGCAAGTCATATAAACATAGGAAGTCTGACAAATTGTTATCATTATCAATCTGGCCATATGTCATGGTAAAACAACTCAATTCAAAATACTTTATTCATCTACGGGGGGCAATGAAACATATACATTCATACACTGATGGCGGTGGCTGCCATGCAAGCTGCCGACCAGCACATCAGGAGCTGTTTGGGGTTCAGTATCTTGCCAAAGGACACTGACATACAGACCAGGGGAATCAAACCAGCGACCTTCCAATTACAAGACACTGGCTCACCCCATATTTGATAATCCATTAGCTACCCTGAGACTTAGAGCTAATGTTAGCAAGTATGCATGTCTTGCTAGCCTCTTGCCGCCCAAAACACTCAGTGCTGAAGCAGCTCGGAACACATGTTTTTTGTTTCCGACGTAACTTATATGAACGCTACAAAAAAATATGTTACATTGCTGATTTATCAAGAACGTCTCTGAGGTCGAGACGTTCTGGATAAATCAGTGAAGAGACAGAAAGACGGCTAGCTGAAGTTCCAGTCGAAGCTTGAAGAGATCCATCGCGTGTTAGTCCAGCCTAAATAAAAGCCCAAGATGTGCTTCGATATCTCAGAATAAAATGACACCTTTCCAATTGTATTGTGAAACACTATCGAAACAGAAACATTAGCCTGATGGTATATTGACGATTAAATAATTTTCTTTCCATTCAAGTTTGCCAAGTGCTAAACTAAAAGTCTGTAGTGCGCAGGCTCTGTGGGCCCACAATATAAAAGGTCAGAGTCATTTTAAACAAGGGAAATAGAAAGATTTGGGGTTTTCTCGCCTAAGCAGCTTTAAAAGGAATGAACGGGACTCAGCCTTGATGCTGTATCCAGTTCTCATTATAAACCCATGGTCTATACACATATACAGCGACACCTGCCACACTTCATGAGAGATATGGCAAATCTAATATTTTACACAATTAAGCTCTAAACATACAGAAGCATTTTGCCGCCACACGAGAAAAAACAAAACGACACTATCGCTTCATAACGTTACGTCCCATTGACACAATTTGATGAAGCTTGGGTTGGGACGGGGCGGGGTGGTGCTGTCATTGAGCACAGTGGTGATCAGTATGTGTACAGTAAGGAGGATTTTAGAATGCATGGGGCTGTACAGAGGAAAGAATCAGTCCTCCACGTCCACTCTCACCGCTATTCTCAGCTACTCGCGGCGTCTGCGGGCTGAGCGTAGCTGCTGCGCTGTGACCAGCAGAATAAACTCTGCATCATTATCTCGTCTTTACCATGGCCGGTCCTCTCGCCCACCTTTTTCACTGTCAACAACACGTTTTTTTTCTTTTTTCTCATTTGTTAGCCGGAGATGTCGTGCACATTGGACCAAAACAGATCTGTTTTGCGGCTCTTGACTCCCGAGAGTTTTTTTCTCACTTGCGGCGTATCACATCATGTCGGCCCGGGCCTTCAACACGGCACGCTCGCCGCGCTGTAGGTGGTCGGAGGTCTCGGCGGTGATTTATTAAGCAATCAGTCACCGCTTCACAACTGCTTCACAGTTGTCATTGTTTAAGGATGTGCTTTATCAGTGGGGGGTGGTTTAAAAAATTTTGTGTGTGTGTGTATGTGTGTGACGGTCAGCTGAGAAGCAAAAAAAAAAAATCACACAATAATTTTCTCTTCCTAATTTGTCTTGTTTAGTTGGGCCTGTAAGCTCACCGCTGCAGGTGTAACTAATAACATTAACACTGTCCTCTGTTCTATATAGGTGCCCCAGTAAGCTCTCCCATGTGTCGGCATGCACAGTACAGAGTCCACCCTTTTTTTTTCTCCCCTGACATGCTGTGATAAAAGCTATGCTGATCCTGGATGAGCCCAAACAGTCAGCAGACACAGAAATCAATTTTGTGGACTGATTTAATTGATGAAATAACATCATTCTCAGTGATTAATACACATGTTTGAAAAAAAAAAAAACAACAAAATAGCATATCAGCAAATGGTTTAACTGCTTTAAAGCATGCTGAGCACCCATCTACAACAAACTTACCAAACTGGGTGACTCTCCAACGTTTGAACGGTGGATGTTTATTCGAACGAAGATGCAATTAACGCGGTCCTCGTCCTCCGTCAGCGGTTTCACTCCCACGCGCTGCAATCACCGATGTCCTACATCACGCTGTGACAGCTCGTGTTGTAAGACCTCCCCCTTGTCTGTAAAACGGGCCCGCGTCTTCATTAAATGTTAATCAATCATATGATTAATCACATACAAGATAACATGGAGGACTGAACAGTGCTGGTCCGAACCACGACAGGCGACTCACATGTAGTCCGGCAGTTCTCATTCTCAAAACAACTTACATAAAAAAATTACTTTAAAAATCTTTAAATCATTAAAAAGCTTTGATTATACTGTGTATATATGCAACAAGTCAGAATTCCTTTATTTGTCCTGCAAACGGGGACTTTTCTTTGTCACAGCAGCCAAAGGACAGTAATATTGCAATAAACAATAATAATAGTAAAAACAATATAATAAAAAGATAAGAAATAGAACTCATATTCATTGTATAAACATAATATTGCACATTGTGAACAGTGTAATTGGAAGCAGTGTGTTGTTGTTAATAAATAATAAATATGGGTATGAAAATTGTCCAAAAAAAGAGAAACACATATGTTGATTTTGTCAGGGTGCCACCGCTCTGACATACAGGGGTCTGTATCTGTCTGTAATCGGGTGCCTATCCCCCCCTTCCTTCTGCTAGCTGTGCGTACTGTTATCAAAATTAGAGCCCAGCCGATAAAGGATTTTTAAGGCTGATACCGATACAAATATTTGGTCATTTAAAAATCCGATATTCCGATATATCGACCGATATATACAGTCCCTGACAAAAGTCTTGTTGCTTATCCAAGTTGTAGGAACAACAAATAATAACTTGACTTGTAAATGTTAATCAATTGGAATCAGAAATGACTTATATGAAAGGCAAAGGCCTCTAGATTATGTTTATTATACCAAAATAAAGTTGTGTATCATTCATTGAGTTTTATCATTCAATTAGGACAGAAAGGTCAGATTTTGCATTTTCTTTTAATACACAAACATGCTACAATAACATCTGAACATAAAGTCCGATACCGAATGCCTCATATCGGTCGGGCTCTAATCAAAATCCAACGCTAGCAGCGTGCACGCAGAAACTGGGAAGTTACTCTAACCCCTAAATTCTACCAGCTCCTTGTACAATCCAGCTCCGCTCCGTTGCAGCTCTGCAGGGTTTCTATTTCTGCCGGATGCCGGAGCACTGCGCATCACTTCAGCACAGAGCAGACAGGAAGTCACACACCGAAACAGCAACATAACATCCGGTTAATTTTCAGAATAAAACATTCCGTGTTGACGCCAGCACAAAAATCTAAAAAAAAGGAGACAAATCCAAGCACTTCTTCTAATCCTTCAGTTGAGAATACGTCTTGTTGTTGTGTTTATAACACATACCTATAACTGCAGTCCGGCATGATTGTGTAATTATTGTAGGAACTCCTCGGTCTCGCCAGACTCAAAACCCAGCCGGTGGGCGTTGCAGTAAAACCGTACCGGGGCTGTTCTGCAGAGCACATGCATCCAGTGGAATTCCGGAGTGACACCCACCTGTTTGCTTACAGTGCTAAGAAGCCAACAGGTGTTACCTTTGCTTTTGCAGGGATTTAGCCTTTAATGTCAGGGCTCGCTTTCCTACGCGCAAACCAAGTTCCCCCCGTCTCTGAAGAAGCAGAAGCAATTCGCTGCATCCTGATTTAAGATGCCCACCCAAGACGACTGTGATTGGTTTAATATTTTTAGGCATTATACATCTGGATATTTTGAAATCTCCTCTAAATCAATGTATAAATGATGCATAAAATGACACCAGTATTATGATTCAAGTGGTCCCTTCTCTTGGAGTTTGCATGCAAAAAGGGAGAAAATCACAATCAAGTTAAATTTAGCATCCTTTTCATTGTGAACCAGGCAGCTGCACTCATGAGGTTTAAACAAATGGAAGTAAATAATGGCATGGTAGGCCTTCGTACTGTGGCTTAGTTCTCAGATCCTGAAGTACTGTCACACAGTTTTTAAATTGCATGTGACAAATTATGAATGCTGTCTTAGTTATATTTACCATTGTTGATAGTAAAAATGATTATTATCTTCCCATGGGGGGAGGCAAAGCTACACAAGTGCTCACCAATCGCAAGGTGTAGCCAGTGGCCACAACACTGCTGTCTTGTCCACTCATCAGAGCTTTGATTATATTATTCCCGATATCTGTGGTGATGCACACTTGACGAGTTTCTGACATGAGAGCATCTTGCAGCCCTTGTGTATCTTGTGCATCTTGTGCCCTTGAGCTCTCCTGTATGATCATCAGGAAAAAAAAGCTTGTTTGGAGGCACAAACTTTTCAACTCCCAGTTGTCGATGTACTGTTAAGCTGAGATAAGGCTCACAGGTTCTGCTGGACCACAGATCCGTGGTCGTGGAGAGGTTTCTCTGCAAAAACTTTGCGACCAAGCGTCTTAATGAGATTTCTGAATCTGGCTTCTTCCACAACCCTAACTGGGGCCGTGTGTTTGGCGATGTGTTTTCGAAGAAGCCAGCGTCATTTGCTTCAGGGCCGGTTCCTTTGACGTTTTATTTGGTGTGTGTGGAGATGTTGGAGTTCTTTGTTTTGTAACGGATGGCATTTCAGGAGGTGAAATAAACTTGTTGTACTGCCACCTTTTGTGGCGATGGTTTGGCGGCATATTTTGCAGATAACCATGTTTTGTTCAACGTCTTCCTTGCGGAATCCTAACCACTGCCGGACGATGGATCCAGTGCTCCTCTGAACCAAGTCCTCTGTCTCCATCTTCAGTTACGGTCTCTGAAAACTCATAAACTCGCTTGGCCTTTTCCACGTGCGTATCCACAATCTGTACTCAATGATATAGCCATTTAATACATCTCACGTGGAACAAGCTGCGATATACTGTATCCAAGTCATATTCGATACATCGCCCACCCCATGAAGAAGATGAGGATGGTAATGACGAAGAAGACGAAGAAGTGGATGAAGAAGGATGATAATGATGAAGATGATTTTGACGACGAAGAAGAGTTCTTCATATTTCGATCCAGCTCATTCACCGAACAGGACCTCTTGAGGACGCGGCAAACACTGATGAGGCGTAGAAAAAAGTACCAGTTGACAAGAAAAACACTTGATGTCTGATGGCTGTCGCTGCAGTTGATAGATATAGTGACGTATCACGGTGACTCAGTCGCTGATTGGAATCTCAAGGAAATTGAATCGAACGCAACTGGATTTGTTTTTTGTCTTTGAAGACGTTTCACCTCTCATCCAAGAGGCTTCATCAGTTCCTGCTCGCTTGACTAGGCTGGGACTAGTCCGGCGAGCAGCCTAGTCAAGCGAGCAGGAACTGATGAAGCCTCTTGGATGAGAGATGAAACGTCTTCAAAGACAAAAACCAAATCCAGTTGCGTTCGATTCAATTTCCTTGAGATAACTATGACCTGGATGAATGAGAATATTCACAGGCTCGCTGATTGGAAATAACCCGAGCAGGCACTTGGTTTGAATGTGTGGCAGTAGTAAGAAAAGCTAAGTATCAAGTCTGCAGCCACTTTAGTGTGTGAAACACCACAGGTCGCCTGGCGTCCTGACGCTGATCATCATGACTTTATAGCTGTATATTTTACAATGGAAAATAATAAAAGATAATAAAAGATTAAATGAACAAAACTGCAAAGTGTTTCCTTTGTTCCCTCACGCTCAAATTCCACAAATGTTGTATGTTTATTAGTGGTATTTTATTCTATTGTATTTGATGCTGTTTGTTTCCACAGTACTAGTAGCACAAGTGTTGTGAAATGTGAAAAGTTAATATACCAGCATTTTAATGACACTGATGTTGTCTGTAAAAAGAAAAAAATCTGCATTTTCACCTCCTCAGCTTAAATTCTCCCTGCGGGTGCTGTGACGAGCCTGCTTCACATACTTGTGCCGCTGCTGCCACACAGTCTCCACGACTGTGGCAACCACCAGGGGCTACTGACATGACATGGACGGATGCTTCTTAAATCAAACATGAAGAATAAATAACGCTGAACAGACTTGAACTGCTGTCACAGACCTGGCAGCCGTCCCACCTGTAACTCCACCGTCGTCCCGTCCGACTCCTGATATGAGAGTCGGGTCATAAACTCGTGACGGGAATATATGACACTTATTGGAGAAGCGTCAGAGTGGTACATGCAACACGCACAAATGTGAGTGTATGGGTGGTTTGCAGAAACGTTTACTGCCAGCATTTTGTCAGGTGACTGTGCCGGCTTAATTAACTCAATTGCAAGTGATGAACTGCACAACATGCCACTGTGAGTGCAGTGTGTGAAAAGATAAAAATATAAAAAGCTGATGAATTGGCTGAAAAAGAAAGACAGACATTACAAAAACTAGGCCTAGTTTTGTGTTGCGGTCCAATGACTTTGTTAGCAAAAATCTTGCACTTAGTTAATCTTATCTAACTTACTAAACAGTACAGGTGTGTCACCAGCAAACAACAACCGAAGGAGAGACAAGCCCCATTCACACTGACGTTTGGATGCAGGGATCCTGCGCCAATTCTCCGCCTCCACCTCTGGGTGAATGTCTTGAAGGCGGCGAGGGGTGAAATTTCACTCCGGCACTGATCCGCCTCTGGAGGTAGTATCAGAGGCACAGTATTGGCAAACCAAACCAGTGTGAACGGATAAGCGAGGGCATGTCGGTCTGAAAGTCTGATAACTACACAGGTCCTTCACTCAATTATATAAAGAGAAATGTCCCACAAAGCAACGTTCCATGACCAAACAACAGTAACGTAGTAACTGTAACTGTCTTTAGCAACTTATATGAGGAAAAAAATACTGCAGCTGTACGCGGAGAAGTGTCTGTCATCCTGTCTGTCCTGCCGACTCTTCGTCACATTTCTGCCCAAAAAACAGCGTCTGTCTGGCAAAAAACTTAAACTCACAAAGTGTTCACATCGACGGCTCTGGGATTATGTAATTATGTAAAAACGTAATTTTGTCACTTTCCAGGATGTTTGGTGGGTCAGGATCTCAATCACAACACATTATAACAGCATCCATATGATTATAAACTGTCCAAGGGTTTAGATTGACAGGGGGGACACCTGGGAAACACCTTGAAACCACACCAACGTCATCATCATGACGTGTACCAACATGCCTCTTTAGGAGCCGCAGCGCCGGATTTCTGTGTGAACTACACGGCGGTTCGTCTTTAAAGTGGAGATGCTTCATTCCGACCGCCGCTGCGGCGATAATGCGGCTTCTCTGTGTGAAAGGGGCTACAGAAGAAAACTGAGGAGCGTTTGATCACGGTCACTCTCCTGCTGAGAAGATAGAGGTGGATTTGTGCAATAAAGACCTTATTTTTAAATGCCTTAATAAAACACTTTTGAAAATCATTAAAAAGGACGGACTCGCCCCCTTCAAATTCTGTGTATTATCCTCAGTGTTAAAATGTGACACGTTTTCTTTCAGCACTGGAGGCTGAGCGCTGAGCGCTGCTTTCAGGTGAACATGGTGTCAGTGTCTGGGCTTAAAAGGTCATCCTGCAGAGACGGCGTTCAGGCAGCAGACACAGAATCACTGTTATTTCTAGAAAAAAGGTATCGAGTGATACCGTGACGCCTTCTGGAGTCTGGTCTCTCTTCTTCTTTTCTATTCTAGCAACAGCCGGCTCTTGAAACATACGCTTGTTAACAGTCAAAGGAACACATGTGATCAAGGTGCTGACTCTGATTGAATACGTACATTAACATGAACATGTACATGATGCCACTGCCTTTCAAATGAAACCAACTAGATCACCGTCCATGCTGCCATGAAATTCAGTTCAGCTGCGATACAAGCAGGAAAACAAATATGTGGAGTGTTAGATCCATCAGAATCAGCACAGAAACGTCTGGTATCCTTCAGGTATAGGGGAGAAAATGCTCAGGCTGGTTTGCATTTCTTTAAACCAATCGCGTTCCGCTTTGTCAAACGAGGTGAGGACCCGAATGCAGACGCACACAGGAGGCAGGAAACAGGGGAACCAAAGGCGAGCTTTAATCAAATAAAGCTGAGCGATACAAAAATGAGGAATGCAGATGAACCAGAACGAGAAAGCAACGAAAAGGCCGAGACAAAGTGCAACGGAAGCAAAGTACAAATCGAACGAGAAAACAAGGAACACAAAAGCGGAAACATACCAAACGGGAGACACTGGAGAAGGAAGCAGGGTGGCAACACGGGGGAAAGGCAGACGGACATGGAGGAAGACGGACCAAACCGAAACGAACTGACAGGGACATGAGGGGGGACAACGACTATATGCGCAGAGACACTAACGACGGGACGAGGAACAGGTGGAGTGAGGAGGGAAAAGGACAGGTGAGGGAATGAAGGGAAAAACACTGAGAGGGAAAGAAATGCACAGGAGGAACTGAAAAGCAAGAGTGGACACGTGAGGGCGAAATATCAAAATGAAACAGAAACAGACACTGAATTATAACAAATCGCCATCGTCTTGGGCAGCACCTCACCCGGGACGTCGTTTTGCAAGAGGCTCACCCCGGGATTAAAATGGTTGAATCCCCGCTAAAGAAAAGCTGAGAGGTGCGAGCTTGTTAAAGGGATATTCCGGTGTAAGTTTAATCCATGGTCTAACACACCTTGACAGCGAGTAAGACTCCCCCTCGAGAGGTCAAGTTAGCTGACAGCTAGCTTAGCTAGTTTTAGCAACCTCAGAAAAGACTGCACGATAACAATACACTGCAGGTTATGCGTCCAATTAGAAACCGCCATCAAAAAGCCACTCATAGCCACAATTAAAGGGATATTCCGGTGTAAATTTAATCCATGGTCTAACACACCTTGACAGTGAGTAAGACTCCCCCTCGAGAGGTCAAGTTTGCTGGCCGCTAGCTTAGCTAGTTTTAGCAACCTCAGAAAAGACGGCACGAAAACAATACAGTGCCGCTTACGCCTCCATTTAGAAACCGCCATCAAAAAGCCACAATTAATGGTCAGAACAGCACCAAACTTCAGCAACAGTACATGTACAGTCCCAGCACACAGTACGAAGCATCAAACATCTGCTAGCTTAGCCGGATTTGTATTAAAAACACAGCACAACTCACCCTCTCCTCCAGCAGCCTGCCTGTGTGGGGAAGCCCTGACGAGTCGATTACCGAGTGCAGTAGATTTCTGCAGCTCAAGGATGAAAATGTATGATTATTACTCCATGGGAATGCTCAGTTCTTATTATCAAGAGCCGACAGGGGAAAGAACTCGAGTCACAGAACTCGAGTTCTTTTCCCTCAATGATGATTATTACTCCATTACTTCCGTTCTTTCCCCTGTCAGCTCTCGATAATAAGAACTGGGCATTCCATGGAGCAATAATCCTACGTTTGTATGAGTGTTGCAACTCTCGCTACCTTGGCTGCGACTTCCACATGCATCGACGTCACACTTAAGCCCCCCCTGTAGCGTGCTAATGGCTAACTATCAAAATAAGCGGCTGAATTTTTTTATTTAATTTTTTTTCTCACGAAGAAGGAATTCATTAGGCTAATTAATTTATTGTGTGTTTGCGCGCGGGGCTGCGGCCTCGTCGCCGTCCTTGCCCTCTCCCGCTTGTCATTTTTTTAAGTGAGGTTGTTGGTTATGATTACACTGTAATCACGCTGTGCACAGAATTCATTAAGGGCTCTTGAGTAAACAATGGTTACTTTAGAATCCAATTAACTAAAGAAAACAACACTGCATCAGTTACCGAGACCACGCTTGTCTGTGCTGGCGGGGTCCACACGCTGCGAGGAATAATATCCGCTCCGCACGGAGGGTGCTAAAAAGAGCAGCGTCTGACGAGCGCTCCACGCCCGGGCGCCAATCGCATGGGCTGACTTCCCTTTGATGTGCGCGCCGCTCGAGTGCAAAGCCTCCGTGTAGGAAGAGAGAGGAGGGGGGGGACTTAAGGATGAGTTTATTTGGCAATCATTCCGTTCGCTCATAAACAGAAATCCTTCTGATGTGATTCTCGCGTGGCCGGGGTTCGTTTGAAATATGATTTGCTTTTAGAATTGGCTGCGCAGTCGGAGTAATAACATTTACAAAAGGTCACGATGCCGCACTGTTTCCTTGAGTTATTCCTCGTGCTGACTGTGCACCAGGTTGTTGGACGCTCCGTCTACCGAACCTTTTAAAAGACAGCGTCTGCTTTGAAGGCTCGGTGAAGTGGCGACCTCCAGGGTCAACAGCTCTCACGGCCTTTTTTCCAGCTGCCTTTACATAACTCTACAAGTCCGTCAACATTGATTTAGGTGATTGCATTTGCTGTGCTAAGGGTCACTTTTACGATACACGTATAAACTGATGTGGTGGATATTTCCTGATGCCAAAATAAAAGCACAACTACACTCGATTTAGCGCCTATTTATCGAACGTGTCAACAGTGAGATGTTCTTTTTCCCTCCTGGCCAGACCTGCTGAAGTAGTTGAGGCTGACAGCCCTGGAGATGATCCCAGCCCGTCTCTGTTGTTGTGGACACTCGCTCCAGGGTTTGCTGAGACACCTTGTGCTTCGTTACACGCTGCCTAGCAGGTGTCACTTATCTGACAGTGGCCTCCCGGAGGTACACTTTAACACCGCTCACATTCGCAAACTATTTAAAAATGCACAAGTAATATCAAGTTGAAGGAACGCTCCACCAGAAACGAAACTTTCTAAAGCACTATTAATTGATGTTTCATTTCTCTTGGGAAACAGACTTGTAAGAATGTAAGCATTCGTATTTAAAGGAGCACTTCACCTGTTTAGCTTTCCGGTCCTTCAGGCTCACCATGAACCGTCTGACAAAAAGAATTCCTCAATCAATCAATCAATCAATCAATCAGACTTTATTTATATAGCACTTTTCATACAAATAAAAATGCAGCACAAAGTGCTTTACATGATAAAAATAAATAAAATAAAACAGTGAAACACAAGACCAAATACAGACAGACAGACAGACATATGCACACACACGCACACATACACACACACACACACACACATATAAACATACACGCCACACAGTGGGAGGACGGTAACTGAAGCGCTATCTTACTGTTGACATGCTGCAGTGAGGAAACACCAGAAACTGGATAAAACCAAATAAATCAAAGGAGCTAAAAATAAGTAAAATGAATAAATAAATAAAAGATAAGAAATTGATAAATACTATTCATTAAAAATAATAACAGTGATAAGTCGACGTAAAGGTTAAAAGATGTTAATAAAACAAAAATCAATTCAAATCTGAATTAAAATTTGCCTTGTTACAAGGAATAAAATTATAAAATAAATAAGCTAAATACACAGATAAAGAATTAAAACATATCAATAAAAGAATAGAATATTATAATAAAAAACTATAAATAAAATTTAATCAAAAGCTAGGCTAAAAAGGTGGGTCTTAAGTTTGCTTTTAAAAATGGGATGCAGCAGACCCATGTTTCTATTACACACATTCTTTCTTGTCAAAAAGTTAGCGCCAACATTACCCAAAATGCAGCATAACTGCATTCACAGATTTGGCTGTGTTGTGCTGGAAGTGCTCATGAAGTACAGTATGCAGTCTGTAAGAAGCAATTCTAAGAAATGATACGGAATTAGGTTAATATTGGCTAAGTAAGAAAGTACTATATATTCCTCAGCCCCGTGCTGAGTTGGTCACGATGCTGACCACATCCATGCTACGCAAATAATAAACTTTTTCCATTCCAAAACTTTTGCATCGTGGGAAGACAACTACAGCTTTAGACTTTTATTCCGATAACACATTGACAACTTACTTACTTAGGTCATTACGTTCGATGCATTTTTAGCAGCAGGGTTGAAGCAGTTTGCGTGCTGTTTATGTGCTCCGTGCGCTTCATGTTATACCCCCTGGTGCACCGCACATTGTGAGGGAATGCTGTGAGTGCATTAGGCTGATGAAAGATCAACCCTAAGCACCAAACTGAAGCTTCACTTTATGTTTTTTTTGCTACGATTTAAGTAAGCTTTTTCTTCTTTCTTTTCATATTACCATTTAAGAAGTAGGGATCTGCTTGTTATAATGACAGTAGTGCATTCAGCATTCAGAGTTAGATCCTTTACTGTAAGATCTGATGTAAAATATTTCTGCACGGAAATGTCTCAAAACAACTTGACCTTTGTGGTAGATCAAAGTTGTGTACTTACATTATCCCAAAATGTTAAAACCGGAGAAAATCCTCAATATTACTTACGGTAACGTGTCGCTTTAACTTCCGGAGAGAGTCAGAGAGGGAAGAATTAAGTCGGTAAATGAGACTATGCATAATGTTAATAAAACTTTAAAACATTCCCTCATCCCCTATACAATTGGTTTTGTATAGTGTTCTCACAACCAGCGAAGTGAGATGGACCCCAGGATCATTTGTGTTTATTTAACTCAAACAGCCAGATTACTTCACGTACATTAGCTGTAAACTGAGGAGCATCGACATGCACCAAAGGTGTGTGTATGTGTGTTGAATTCAGGTCGACCTCTCACCGAACTCAGCACTCAGCAGAGACTCTGGTTCTCTCTCTTCTTCTTCCCCTCTCCTCTCTATAACGCTACATTCATGAAGTACGTTTCCCCTCCAGCCCCAGTCAGCGGTCAACATTGCAGAACATAAACACCCGACAGTGGAGGTCACCTCCGCTGATCACTGCTGCAGTCAGGTCGATAAACAGGAGTGAAGATAAATCCATTTTCAAATCCCAAAAATTGAAAAAGTAATCTCTGAGCTCTCCTACCATTGGTAAATGGCTCCAGATCAGAGCAGAATCTGACATGATTCTGGGTGCTTATTCTTCCAGGATGGTCTGGTTCTGCACCGACTCTCTCCTATAGAGTGTCCTGGCTGTAAGAAGATGAGCAGCGGCTCTTCCCCACGCAACACTCTAACAAAACACTTGTTTTGTTTTGATGGATAGCGGCAGAAACTGTATTGAAGTAAGAAGTAAAAGAAATCTCTCTTTGAAACCCAACACTAACAGTAAATGGTTGGGGGCCACTGGCTTTATCTCTAACAGAGCATTGTGTTTCAGAAGCTTATCATGTGTTTCTAATGTTAAATCTTCACGTGAAATTAAAGGTTTCAAATACATACTTTCACGATCCTGGTTTTGCGTTTTCATTTCTTCCTATCGTGTCATTTCCCCTCCTGTTTTCTTGCCGTCCACACCTGCTCTGCGCTTCCCTCTTAGGCCTCTTCAAGCTTTTTTCCAGCCCATCGCCACCCTGCCTGATTCTAGTGTTTTACCCGTTTATTGCTTACTGATTACCGGGTTCGGTTTGAACCTCGCTCTCGATTTGCGCTTTGTGTTGTGTTGCTGGTTTGTCCGTGGGCGTTTTTCACTGTCTTTGTTAGTTCAGCTTTAGTTAATAAAGCTGGAATAACACAATCAAGCGCACCTTTTTGTTTCTTAATCACAAAGTGTACCAATATACAGTGGAGTAAAAGTCCATTTTATAGCCTTGAATGCAATTACAGCAAATGTACTTTCCATTGTTGAAGAGTGGATTGCATTTTGGGGCTTTTAGACACATCATTATCACATCATTATTGTATTCAGCGCCAGGGCAAACAAAACCAGTTTATGACCCCGACCCTCTTAATCTCTCGGGTATTCTCTTCCATGATGATTCGTCTCATCTGAATAGATGAATTATATTTACTCAAAGTGTAAAGACAAACAGTGACGAGAGGCTATCATTTTGTTTGTCCGGCGAGCGCGCACACCTCTTTTGTTTCCCCCCCGGTGCTGCTCTTCTTTGCCTCCGAAAAACAAGAGAGCAGACAACCCAGAGTTCACTTTAATTAGATTTAACATGTGTTCTTACAGAGAACAATACGTCTCATATCATTTGCATGACAATGCCCTCTAATTGTGCTTTTGCTTAATTCGTTTTTAATAGCTAAAGCAGCGGCGCCTGATTATATTCAAAATGGATCACTGTCAAAGAGTGCGCTCCTCTCTCTCTCTTTCTCCTTGCCTCTTTCTTCCTCTCTCTCGCTCTCTCTGAAAATTCAACCCCAAATGGCCCACATGGAGAGTTATTCACAAGTATCATTAACCCTCCTGACTCTCCATTGTGTTGTTTTCCCTTGGGGGAAATGGAATCCCTACTCGTTTTGATGAAGAACTGCAGCGGCTCCTTTGTTTGGATCCCAGATAGAGGGAGGCTGATACTTGATTGTGTGAATGCGGTTGTGCCCCGAACTCTGAAGTAAATAGGACTGGGTAATGGTCACTTCTCTTCAACTCTCTAAAGCCTTCTTCCATTCCCTGCGCCACTAAACCTAAATAAGAGGCTGCAATTTACACCGGAGTGAGGGACTTGAACAAAAAAAACTACTCGATGCTTGTGGCTGAAGGACTTTTTCTCAACTCCCAGCAGCCTTGTTGTTTTGGTCAACTCGGAGTAAGGAATCCTTCAACCATCGTCCGCTCTCTGCTCTGGTCTCCTGACCTGGGCGTGTTACGTTTGCAGGAAAGAGTCCGAGTCTGGAGTCTGACTTCAGTTAGCTCAAAATAAATAATACAACAAGAATAAAAGGGGATAGAGCTGATTCTGCTTGATGAATTTAACAGCTTGCAGGCCGCCAAAGTGCCATTACACCATAGGGATTGAGAGACAAAGTCAACATACTGTAGTCTGTGTATATGTCACAGGTTTCGTTCAGACTAAATCGAGCGTCGCCGTGATTAGCGCTGGGTTGTGCGGCTGTGAGGGAGGACACAACGGGGTGAGTAATAGTATCATCGTTTGGTGAACTCCTGGACCTGGACAGTGCCCAGTTTCTGCTTCCAACTTGTGGACCACAAACGCTGCAGAAGGAGAAAGCCTCGTTGGACGAGCACTGCTCCTCCCCTGCTGGTTCTGTCTCCTGGCAAGCCCAATGTTGTTCGAGGCACCGAGCAAAATAATAGAAATTTAGAGCAATTTGGCAGAGCTCTGAATGTTTATGCATGTGTCTTTTTATTCTGGCCAATATGATGCTATCTGTTTCCCGCTGACACCAGGGGATGCCCCACGGCGGATCAGAACCAGCCCAGAACAGCCCAGAACGAGAACTGAAAATATGGCCTCACCAAACCATATTCATTGCTTTTAAAGTCCACTAATGTTGTTATCACTGCCAAATGTATTTCATTATTTACAAAGCATTAAAAGCAGTTTTCCCTAAACAGTTATTTCATAACATCATAAATAAGATGTGGAATAATACGCTGACGCATGAAGTGACTCATTGCTGTATCCCTTCACTTTCTCTTCCCCTGTCCTTCTTTGCTCCGAGAAAAACAGGAAAGTAATGCAGTCCTTGTTACCTTGCCAAGAAGGTGATGTTTTTATCTGTGGCTGTTGGTTGGTTGGTTGGTTGGTTTATCAGCAGAATCACACAAAAACTACAGACCCTAGGATGGAGGATGGGTCTCAGCCCGCATTAGACACCCTTAACTGTTGGTGCAGATCTGGATAAAGGGACAGATCCAGGATTTTTTTTTTTTTGTTTTCAGACATTTTTGTTAATCTCTCTGAGAAAGATACATGGATATTGATGAAAAAATCGGGCGTATTCAGGTGGCTGGTATCTATGAGTGAGGACAGATTGTTGTAGGTTTAAATTATGGTTAACCAGTCATGGGTGGTTTCAAGTGTTGAGTGATACAGGGCTATAGACTTTGATATTAGATTAGGATTTTAGTTCAAACTGAAAGCCATTACAATGTTATAATGTATAATGCTTCATTGTCGTATTTATCATATCCTTAGAGTAAAAACATGTCGCCAGCTAGCTTGCTCGCTTTGCTTACTACCAGAGTAGGGATCAAGAGGCAGGCATCAGGAAGTGGAGAATACAGGCACGTCGAATGTGTGCCATAAACCCTGCCTAACACAAAACATTTTTAGCATAAAAGCTATAACAGGCTATATTTTAAGTGTTGAATTATAATTTTGTGTTAATGGCTTGAAAAGCAGCAGGTAGTCTGACTGCTGGCCAGTGTGATGTCCGATTGCGATTCTCCAACAGTTCCGCATTCTGGTCCACATCACCACAGCCTAAGTTTTAGCCACAGCATCTGGTTTTGTCCAAATAAACCCACAAGTCCGCGACATACAGCTGGTACTGAAGAGTGTAAACCACATCAGCGTCTAACCCAGCATCCAGTGACATTTGCAGGTATGTTTACGTGCTGTTTCATGTGCTGCAGCTGAGCAGTTACTTGGCTCTCTGGTCCATTAACTGACATTAGCAGCCCACTTTCCATCTGTTAAAGTTTGTTCAGTGCCTTGTTCAACAAGCTCCGGCGCTGGACAAGACACGAGTTCACGTTAGTAAAATGGATAAGAAGAGGCTTTAGCAGGAAATCTATCACGGGTTGTTCTACCACAAAGGCTTGTGTTGTGTAGCAGGCTGCTGTATTCGTTGTTGATCAGTATGTTGGCAGAACTACAGACAGAAACTACTGCTTTTAAATGAAGACATTTGTTTGGCTGCTTGGAAAAAAGTTCTGTGCCACTGATGGATGACTTGACATGAAAACAGCGTGACATACATAAAACAGTAGCAGATATTTGCAGTTTAGACAATGTACTTGATGGATAATTGTGCTGTTTTCTAAGGGAGTTAAATGTGTTTTTGAATGATGCTGTTTATGATCTGTTAGTGAGAGGTTGCGTTAGGTGCCATTGATGGTCTTTGGATGCCAAAAATTCAGTCTCAGTCTTTAACATGATAATTTTACATCCACTGAACTTTGCTACCCTCAAGATTAAGAATTTAAAGGATTTGTAATTATTTTAACACATATTTTCAACATTACTGCAAATACATGGTTGTTGTTAATGTGGCCATGGAAATAGGGGAGTAGCTGACAACGCCACCCTGGGAATTGCACCCAGAGAAATATTCACCAATGAACTAAATTAGAATTTAGCACACATGTTCGTCGACTAATGGCACCAGAGACGAAGTTCCAAAAGTAGTTGTATTTATTTTTCTTTTTTTAAAACAAAGGTTTCACATATCACACTTGACAATTTCCATCGCACTGCATGAGGGTAGGGAAGAGAAAAAAGTTAACAGGGCTGAGGCTTACCAGCAGGGGGGCCAGATACCAGGGACGGAGGGGGAATCCAAAAGAAAGACACCAACCAGTCACTCGTGCTCGCACATACACACTGCAACACCGGATCAAAAGATGGCGAAAAAATAGGACAAAATCCAAAAGGGCACACGTGAACAACACACTCGGGAAGGGGACACCACCACCTAGGGGATCTAGCTGCCTCCCTGCCGTGGGCACTCAGCACCTGGAAATAAAGAAGTAGAAAAGAGGTGAGAGAATGTACAAGCAAACCAAACAAACTAACCATAAACACACAACTACACGAAATGACCAAGCTATGGTTGGGTGGCTGAGCAGATCACTGATGATCCGCAGCTATAAGAATGGCCTCCCACCAGTGCTAGCACCAAACTCACAAAGTGTAGCTCACAAAAGGAAATAAATAAGAAACCAAAAAATGGGGAATTGGCCAGCTACGTGATCACTAGTGATCCGCAGCAGTTACCAAAAGGCCTCCCACTAGTGTCAAAAAGAAACCATAAACAAAAAGAACCAAGCTACCCAACGAAAATAATACACAAATAACACAAACCAGGCCCAAAAACAACAAAGCAAAAAAAAGATCTTATACATGCGTGATAGCCCACTGGCTATCCGCAGCTATGAAAAGGGCCTCCTGCTAGTGGTTTAACATAGGCAGGGATAAAGCAAACCATAAACGAAATCCCCCAAATTAAACCAAAACTTCCCCAGGACACACACACACACACACAGACACACAGACACCCTCACACACAGACACCCACACCAAGACGAGACAACAGATAACCAAATAACTTTAAGAAGTGTGGCTGTTAGCGTCTTCACCGCTATCGTCCCGGCAAGTGGCTAGCCCAGGGCAGTACAGGCCGATTTGCAGGTAAACCGCGGGTGGCAAAAACAGCAGTCGACACGGACCCAATCGGCAGTACCTAGAAAGCATACAGGTCAACCCATTAGCGCTAAACATAATGCTAGAAACGAAAGCGATAGCGATCCAAGATAAGGGATACATACCAGGAAGCTGACAACTTCCTACTTAAGCTAGCGGGCTCACGGAGCTCCGCTGAGTGTTTAAGTTCGGTAAGAATCCACACCGGAAATGTTACGCGATCAATGATCCAGCACGCATCACTGACCAAGGCCGAACACCACCAAGCAGCAGGTGGGAGCGCTGCAAAGCGATCACAGTGTGAAGAGAGTAAATCACCATGCTACAAACAAATCAGCCAGAGTCAGAGCGTACTTAGGAAGAGCATACATACATACCGGTAGCAAGGTGACGGGAGGGGCGTAGCAGGAAGTAACGTGGAGACAAATTGTGGAGCCTCCCGGCCCAACGCTACCTCGGAATAAATAGGGTGATGACGCAAGCCATTGGCTGATACGGCCCTAATCATTATCAAGGGCTCTGCCCCCCTGTGTCTCACCACATTAACATCACCAGATTAAAATAATGAAGAGACAATCCCCTGTTTTATTGCAATCCCATCATTCTTTTGTGACTCTGATTACATGTGCTGAAGAGATTGATCGAGGCGAGAAAATCGCCAAATGACACCAAAAGAGGGCATAAGTCGTCTTTAAATAAATGTACAAAAGAGTTGAAGTGTTGGAAAAAGAAATATATTTTCCAGAGGTTTACATTTCTGTAAACTGACCCAGGAGATGCTTTGGGAGGTTAGCCCCAGATTTCACCAGGATTGCTGTGCCCCTACTAGGCAATGCTCGTGGTTCAACCACCCACGTCACAATGTGCTTTGGAAGTGCCCCAGAAGCAGGTCTCCAAGTCTATTTATGACAGAAATGGACAGCCATCACATCAATCTGCACAGAGAAGATCAAGCCAGGCAGGAAGCCATATACAGGAATGGCATAGAGCATCTGGTCAATTGTCAAAGTAAAACATCCTGTGCAGACTTGAAATAAAGTTGGAAATATTGACAAAAAAATATCACAACCATTAAACTCCTAACCCTGTTCACCCATGTTAGAAACAGTCTATACTGTAGTCTATTTCATAAAAATTCAACTTGGATCCAATTTATTAGTTGCTTATCCTACCATTTTTGACATCATTGATAAAATTTTGGGGTGATGAACCTTTTTCTGGCTTGTTAGGGGGCATACCAGAAAAGGTTTGAGAACCACTGCCCCAGTAACACATGCGTGTTTTTTTGAATCCTCATTCACCGTCTGACACATCCGCAGTCCTGATACATTTACCATGTTATTCTCCTGGAAGTTCTCCCTCGCCACTGAATTTGCTGAAAGTTTTGACATTCCGGTCCATCTACAGAAAAATACAGAGCCAATTTCAGATGAAGACAGGTCAAGGTTTACAGGCGTTTCATTATTGCAAAATAAAATAGCAAAATAACAACATGACTATGTGTGGACAGAATTTCATCATGCTGATAATTCTGACAGGCTTAATCTCTTCCTCCAAGGCTTCTTAACAGAAAAGAACCAAAACGGAGACATGAAAATGCCCTTTTATTCTCATTTGTTAAATTCTGTGAGGGAAAAACGACGCTTCTGGCAATAGGTAGATGTATGAAAGTTTAAGAGGCTTAATTTTGTACAAGTTAACCAAAGTGTGGGTAAACTGACCCAACAGACCTGCTCCTCTACCAGACATGTTGACCCTTTGTAGAGACTGAATATGTCATGTCAACAGTACAAAATGATCCTACATGAAACCTACTGCACTCTTCTGGCTATGTTTCACATAATTGCCTGCGTGACTGCCTGAAAACCTTAGGTTTCAATTTAGGATTGCATTGGAGATATGTCAATAGCTTTAGAGTTTCTGGAGTCTTTGGTAAAGCATTAAATACCACAGACGACAATGATGCATGTGTGAGAGAGTACTTCTACCCTGAGAGACTGGTGACTAAATGCCAAATTGCATCTGATGGTCACCAGAGAGTCCAGTGGGGTGGAGCTGGTGAGCCGCTTCAGTCTTCATTGACTTAATTAAGGAGCTAAAGATAGATACTCAATACTCAAGCCACACTAAATCTAATGACAGTGACTACACGGCAAAGATTCCTCAGTCCATGGTCAATAACCCATAAGACATCCTTTACCTGATGTCTTTGTCGGATCGAAAATGTAGATAAGGTTGAGCCAAATGATAGATCCAAAGTCCAGCACCCCCGCAGTACTCTTGCTGGGTCAGAGAAGCTTTGACAATAACATCAATATAATGTGACTTTTACATTGTAATGTTACCTTTGAACAAACGGGATGTTGACGTGGTGTTGATGGTCAGCTGATGGTGGGGTTTACCACACAGCCTAATCCACTCTTTACATCAGAATAAATACAAAGTTTTTTATTTTCTCGAATAAACACAACGACTTCCATAAGTCACTTTGACAGGTCATACAGTGACATCTTTTAACCATCTTTTTTTTTCTTTTCAATGTTGACAAACCAGCACATAGCACATATGAGTCTAACAGCAAATGGGACAGTTGACCGAGGTTCACCAAGCTTTCTTAACTGTTAGTGGAGCACAGAGCAAAAATGGACAGGACTTGAGTTACACCTCGCTTCTATCCCCTTTTTAGCTGTGCCTGTGATATAGCTCTATGGGTGATCAATCAGTTGGTCCAGCACTCTTTCCAAAATGAAATATTTCAATTACTACTGAATAGATTGCCATGAATGACAAAAAATGGGCAAGACATTTTGTACAGACTGATGGCAGTGCCCAAAGGCTTCATCCTCTTGGCACGACCATGAGGACATCTGCGGTGTTGAGTGAAATCTCTCAACAACTATATCCTCTAGTGCCATCAGCAGGTCAACATTTATATTGGTGACAAAATGATTTAGCTTTAAATACCTCTGTGCCCCAAAGAGCAGCTAGCACAGTGTTAGACTCACGGCCTTGTTTTTATTTTCTCTCCATCATGTCTTTATCTAACAGTGATGGGCACGCCACAGGAACATGGTATGTGCGTTATCTACCAAGCCACCAGACACCCTCACTTCTTCCTCTATGAATAGCCTTGTGTGGAGAAGATGAGTCATCTAAGCCGTCATTCTCTGGGGATGAATGGCAAGACAGCCGGATGTGGACTGAATGGGTGTAACAGCACTGACTTTGCATGCACACTACAGCCAACACGGCCTGCCGCAATATGGGAGCACACACACACATGCGAACAGTCAACATGTTTAATGAGCAGGTAAATCTGCTTTTTTTCATCACAGATGAATCAATATTGTCGCTTAGGATAAGATAATGTTATATAATAATAATAATCAGACTGGATTATGAATGTTAATTTGTCATGTTGCTGATGTTTACACAAAATATATGTAAAAGCATACAAGTAAGACACTGAGGAAAAACAACCCAAAGACTTTACTGTGGCTCCATCAGCGTGAAGGACAAAACAATCTTATTCTGCACGTTTGCCTTCTTACGACACTGCTGTTAGCATCTAGTTTCCTATCAACAGCACACACTGCTTTATTGAGTTTTTCCATACTTCCAGTCCAATACATTTTGGAGGCAAATGTTGTACTTTTTACTCGCTACAACAATTTGATGGCTTCAGTTACTGCTTACTTTGCAGAATGCGTGCTGCATCACAACCAAGGTAGCGTGTTTTTAAATTGTTTTATTTCATCACTATAGGAGAAAAAAACACTGTTTTCAGTTATAAAACATTGGATCCATTAATCCAATTGTGTAAAGTATACATGTCATTATTTGTCTATTTTCTGTAGTTGTGGTTACTTTAGTATCCTTATTGCCAGAAAAATTACTTTCGATGCTTCAGTGTAATTACTTGAAGACTCCAGTCCTACTTGTACGTTAGTTTCATTTTCACTTTCAAATACTATTTTAAGAAAATATATATATACATTTTTACTCATGTACATGTTTTTTGTTTCTCTCTCACCACGACCACGTATTTCTAGCCATTCATGTCATATATCACAATCTATATACAGTACATCTCTACTGATGGTGTCATGCTCATCTAAAGATTAACAGTCAGAGGTGGTAATGTGCTAATGAGCATAGCAATACACCTTTTAAAAGCACGGAAGCATGCTGGCTAGTTGTCTCACATAGCTTGGCCTTTTTCCACAGTACTGTGTCAGCGCTGGCGAAAGGTCAGGCTGCAATTCTGACCCTGGTATGAGGGGGAAAACATGAGGCGCGGCTCAACCAGGAAGTGGTGAGGGTGCCCCTGCAAAATGGTGTCTGGGTGAATTTGTTTTGCATGTGGGGAAGCATAAAGATTCCTTGGTTTGTAGCAAAACTGCAGCAGAGCGGTTCCACAACGTGCATGCAACCAGTGGAATTCCTGGGTTAGAGTAACATTTGCATTACTCATTATCATATGATTCAAACAAACCCAACCCACCCAGCCTCCAGCACCTCTTAGCCTCACCTAACCTTAGCCAACTGACTGTAAGTCTCCACCATCACACCTACTGAGCCACCAGCGTTACCACCTGCATTTTGCCCGAGCCTCACTACACCATCCGAGCCACCTGCTGTGCCACCTTCCTGAGCCTCTTCCACTGCCTGCCATCTCTGAATTTATAATAAATATCTTTAACCATCTCCTTTTTCCTTGGTGTCTGCTTTTGGGTCCAACTAGACTATCTGGTACAAACCATAACATAAACAAGCAATTGCTTAATTAAAGGGGCTCTAAATAACAATATGTAGCAATTTACATGCACATTTACATGTATTATTCATCTACTTTTGGCCATATGTGCGTAGATTTTAACGAAAGATGTGAAATATGAGACCTTTGACTGCCCAGTTCTCAGCTGTGGAGCCCTCCATGTGTCTCCACTGAGTGGCGGTTTCTCAATTGGTGTTTTAAAATCAAAAGATTGTAACTGTGAGCAGCAAGTAGAAGTAGGCAGAATTAATCTGTTTTACCACATCTGTATGAACCCAGACGAAGACACTTCTCTGTGGTCTGGCTGCAACAAGTGGATCAGAAGGACGCCAAAATAACAACATTATAATGATGTCTTGTTAAAAGCCTGAATCAGGTTTTATCAGGTCTGTTGACTAGGCGACAAGCAAACAACTTCTAAAATGCTTGTTCCGTGAATGAAGTTTGGATTGATAAGAGCTATGCTGTGCTGAGACATATTTCCAAAACTTAGAAAAACATTTAATCAACCTATGTCTTTATCAAGGACAACAAAAATAGCTTCTATTTGCGACTTTTTGCCTGCCAAACAAGAAAGTGGTTTTATTAAACGGGCAGAGAGGCATCGGAGAGGACCTGGATTAACGGGCATTAATACCTGAGTAGCCCAACATGGAAAACATCTGGAAGAGGAAGTGGCGTAATAGGGGACTTTTCACATAATTTGTGGGAGTGTCCTAAATTCAAAGTCAATTGGGAGAAGATGAAAAAGGAAATAGGAGAAATTCTAAACTTAAACAGAGCATTGGAACCACGTCAGTTGATTCTAGGCAATGTACCTTTAGAGAGGGTTGGGGAATAAAAAAATATCTACGCTCAGAGTTCTTGTGTCAATAGCCAATAAAATGATTAGAATAAACTGGCTTAAGCCTCATACACCCACCCACATCGAGTAAGACCCCCCCTCGAGAGATCAAGTTTGCCGACCGCTAGCTTAGCTAGCAACTTCAGAAAAGACCGCACGATAACAATACATGCCTCCAACAAGAAACCGCCATCAAAAAGCCACTCAAGACACAAATAATGGTCAGAACAGCACCAAACTTCAGCAACAGTACATGTACAGTCCCAAAACACAGTACGAGACATCAAACATCTGCTAGCTTTGCTGGATTTCTATTGAAAAGACAACACAACTCACCGCGCTCCTCCAGCAGCCTGCTCGTTGTGGGGAAGCCGATTACCGAGTGCAGTAGATTTCCACAGTTCAAGGATGAAAATATGTGATTATTACTCCATTACTCCCGTTCTTTTCCCTGTCAGCTCTAGATAATAAGAACTGAGCATTCCATGGAGTAGTACACCAGAATATCCCTTAAAGGCTGTGAACTGTATGGAAATATAAGTTTGACACTGCAACTCCGGACAAAAACTGGACATTTATTTGGAAAGATTTGTTATATTGTGCTTGAGCATATTCTAAACACTTAATCCATGCTTAACATAAAGATATAGGATGGTGCAGGTGTGAGTTCTTTTCCTGTGTAACGGTGCTAAATACTGGCCAAAAGACAGGTTTTAGTTTCACGAGCTTGAAAGCCGAATAAAGCTTTAAAGATCAACCACAGAGGTAATGATCATTGCAGCAGTCGTCTCCGACTCGCTCCTGACTCATTCCTCTCTAATCAGTTGTGTGAAGTTGCCGAGCGGCGCGGCGTGACGCTGAGCGTGGCTTTCTGTTACTGCAAATGAGTGTGTGACTAAATCATTGCTTCCTATTCTGCTCCGACACTGGAGCTGCATTGTTTTCTCAGCCATGGTTAATGTCTTTGACAGTGAGGCAAATAATTAGAGCGTCTTACCTGTTGCCTCCCAATTTCCCATCCTCTAACTCTCTGTGTGGAAGAGGAGATGGGGGGAATGCACACTGATTATCTTCACTCCAGCAAATCCAAATGCATGCCGTGAATGCGAGCACGCTCACTCTGTCATATTTATTCTCTCTCTGTCTCTCTCTTCGCGAGATAGTCATTGCTATTGTGGAGAAAGATGGAGATCTGTGCCGTGCTGTCTGAGGCTGGAATGCCAGAATGCCATGCAGGCTACGTGCTAAATGAGTGAGTTCCAAAGAAAATAATGAACTTCTGGCCGAGGACGCTCTGCGACAATTAGCTAGAACAATGCGGACTACAGTATGTGTGGATGCTACACACACACACCCAAGGTTGGTAACACAATGCAGGATAAGCTGAGCAGAGACAGCTTGGGAGATAGGACATCTGTTGCTGAAGCCTCCCTGGCTCATGGTCTCTCATTGCAGGAAGTCTCGTACTGAAGTTAGCATGCTCACCAGCTCGCCCTGGCCCGTCCTGTCTCCTAATACCACTTTGTACCGACAAGAGGCGATATCCCAGTAGCCCCAGTCATTTCAGCTGGGACATACACCGATCAGCCACAATGTTAAAACCACCTGCTTTATATTCTGCAAGTTCCTCTTGTGCTGCCAGAACAGCTCTGATCCATTAAGGCATGGGCACAAGACTTCTGGGGGTGTCCTGTGGTGTCTGGCATTGGGATGTTGGCATTGGATCCTTTGGTTCCTGTGTTTTCTTGGGTTGAACTTGTTCCCACAGGTGCTACATCAAATTGGGATCTGGGGAGTTAGTTTTTGTGGTTTGGCAGAGTGCATTGCAGTTCTGGGGGGGGGACTGCTGTTGGGGAGAGCCATTGCCGTGATGTTGTATACTTGGTTTTCAGCAGTGTTCGGGTGGGTGGTGCGTGTCAAGTGGTATCGACTCGAATGCCAGGACCCAAGGTTTCCCAGCAGAACATTGTATTTTTACAAGAAGAGCAATGTTATTTAGTTCGTCTGTTAGTGATTTTTCATGTTGTGACTGACTGGTACATATGCCAGTTTTCAATGTAAGAAATAAACAAAACTCAGTAAATGTCAAGAAAGGAAATACTTGTCTATTTCCCTTACTGAACAGAAAAAGAACACCGTCTGAATTCAAATTTCTGTCTTCTATTAAACTGGGACAAGCTTAACTGCCTCACTAACTCATAGAAAAGCACACTTCGTTCACCTCCAGACAAACTGTAGGGGACATATTTAGATGGCATGGTCTTAAGCAAAGCTTTTATAAGAGCGCAAAATTTTAAACTACAGCTGAATGACTACTACTGAAACCACCTGCGTAGGAGCATCTAATGCGCTTTTGACTTTAAACCAGCTATTTGTCGGTCTACGGTGCCGTTGCTTTCTGCTGCCTCCAGATAGCAATCCACCATCAGTGCGCCATCAGAGCAATTTAAGACCAACACACCCAGGGGCGCACAGGTGGGCGCAGGTACATTTGGTATTTACACAACGTGGTCGCTGGGCGTGAAAATGAAAAATGTGTCGGGCTGAACCTAGCAATGACACTTGTGCTCGGCTCTATGGACCCATGTGCTAATACGCTAATGGTAAATCGCTACAGGCAAGGATAGATAGTCTTATGTTCACCTGATGCACGCATGTCCAATATTCACTTTCTTTTTCTTCTGGTTTGGTCTTCATCCACTCCACAGAAAGCTGTCTGTAAATGCTGCACTATTTCCGCCAGCTAGTTGTTAAACTGGTTTGTTGAAAACAGTGGGGTCTTGGAGGTTTCTCAGTGAAAACTGCTGTCTGCTATGTCTGAAAATAAAGTTGGTAAGAGCTGCAAAAATGAACCAGTACACAGTACATTTGCAGGCAAGAAAAAGTGATTTCAGAAAAAAGCTGAAAAATCCTCAAACACTGTATAGAGTCATACATTTCCTTGGGTTCATGACTACTAATGACCCACTTTTTTTTATTGATTTTTCAATAAAGCCTTAACATGGCGACGGGCCAGATTGCACACTGTCTCTTTTATTTAAGCGTCCAACTCCCTGATGTTTCTCAAACATTTATTACATTATTCAGGTAACAAAATGTTGAAAATGTTTTACATCATTATTTTCTGCTTTGACAAAGTTGTGGAGAGTGTTCAAGATGGTGATTTAAGATGGTTTGTAAAAGCATGTAGTGTTGTGATTTGTGTTGTTTGTAAGAGTTTAAAGCTGACTTATGAACCAACAGTTGATTTGGAGTGGTGCACCAACAAGCCTGAAGTGCCACCAGAGATTAAGGGGTGACAAACAGAGGGTCCTTGTAGGTTTTTGCCAGAAGCAAGTGATGGTGTTTTATGCGTCCCAAAGAAGGGAAAATACGTCTTTCTGCAGTTCAGCATGCGTGATACTGTGATGATGATGTTCAGTGCCTAAAATGAGACCGTGTGGACCAGCTGTGTCACAACTACACTGGAGAGTACAGGACAAAGCACTGGCCCCTGGCTTATTACTACCTCGCTGCTATAAATGCACAAGTTTTCTTGGCAACATTTCCTACCCAGAAAAGTACAAGATGCAAAATGATACTGATGTTTAATTTATTCTGAATCAAATGAGTACCAGGCCACTAATGACCCAAATAATGTAGAAGTGTTTGGAAATACGCACATCAGAGGTCAATGCAAGTTCATGTTCTTCCAGTTCTGGGAGTGCTGACGGCAACTGTGACAGTTTTCTGTAAGCTCATCATCATCTTCAACCAACGTCAGAGAGTTAAACCATTATGATTGATTCAATACTAGAGTTAAATAAGTGCTTGGCTATAATCAGTTAAAAATTAAAAAGGAAAAGTCAAACTGAAAATACCAGGCTGAATAAAAGAAATAATAGAAAAGATCACACAAAGCAACTAAAGCACTTTCACAGATTATAAATAGACGTCAAGAAAAAAGCCACAGTAAGTTGAAAACCAGTGAAAAGAACATTGAATATTAGAATTTCAAACTTAATTCTCCCTTTCCACCTCACCGTATGATACTGCAGAAACCTGTGTGAATGGACTGCACTCAAATATAAAAAATGATATGCTATTCCCTTCTTCTGGAGCTGATCCTTTGAAAGAGAACAAAAACATCCAGAGTGTTTTAATATGGACGTAAATGATTGTCTTCAACGGTGAGGTCTTATCCCTCTGAACCAGACATGTGAAAGGAGGATTTTATGTCATTTAGAGAAAGGTGTGATCTTCATGCTGGTATCAGTAGAGACCAGTGGTGTGATACGAAGCTGCTCTCTGTATATGTTTATGTCACAACAGTAAATGTATGTGTGTCTGGATTCTGTACAGTATATGTCAGAATTGTCTGTGGGCTTTAATAAGTGTGATTGGAAATTGTCAGCGGTGCAGATGTAATAAATATAATTTTGTTACTCTAACAAAGTCGTTTTTTTGGGTCGTACTTTTTGGGCCCTTTTCATGCTTTCATTAGACACAACATAAGGACTGATGATATGCAGCAAAGGGCCCCAGGTCCAGTTGGGATCATGGGCAGCGGCGGCAAAGACACAGCCTCTGTACATCGGGTCACCAACTGAGCTTTTTTACTTTTTCTTTTTTACCAGCTGCAGCAGTGTCAGCTGGTAATGTTTCCATCTTGTGTGTGTCATCATGGCAAAATGTGGTCTTGGGAACATCCATTGTAGCTGGAACTACAGCAACTTCTTCGAGTACTTTGGCAGGTGTTCATATGTCTGTCTGTGGACAGATTCTATCAGCACAATGGCGAGCCTGTTCTTGTCAGAACATATGGGTTGAAGATGAAAGCAGCTCATTACGACCCATATTTACATTTGTTGGCAGTGGCTGTAGTAGTTGTTCGGCTGCAAAGTGGAGATGAGGAGAAGTAGTATAGAGAGTGAAAGGTCTGTACAGGGGGGAGGACAGGGATGGATGGTCGAGTTAAACAAGTCTAGGACTTATATTCAGGAGGCCGCTGTTTGTGTCCAGTTTGAAAGCTCTTTAAGTTCATTATTACATCTTGCAACATAACATAGTTAGGCTGGTTTGTGTCATGGTTTGAGTTTTTCGTTCAGTTATTTTCTGCTTTATTCTAAAGTTCTCTCCTCATGTGTCTCAAGTTTTTGCTTCTCGCTTCCTCCCTTTGTCTGTTTTCCTGGCCTTTTTGCTCCTCACCTGTTTTAGTTCATCATTCCCTGTCTATTTAAGCCTTTGTTTTCAATTAGTCTGTCTGTTCTTGTCGTGTGTCTCCTGTGTTCCTGTTCAGTCTTTCTGTGTCAGACCTGCATTCTACGTTCCCTGGCCTTGTTGTACTCCTCATGTTCCAAACTCTTCATTGTTTTAGGTTTTTTGTGTGCATCTGTCTCTCTTTAGTTTTTTGGACTTTTCTTTGTCTGCCTTTAGTTCTTGTGTTTTTTTCCTGCCGACCTAGATGCTGACAATCAACCAACTGAGTCAGTTAAATATGAGGATGTGTTGCGATAGCATCACAACTGTGCAATCACTAAACACGTGTTTAGTTGAAATCAAAATCAAGGATGATATCGAAGATGGGTTTGGTCCAACAATGTAATAATGTAGCAATGACCACTGAGCACTCATAGGTTGGAACGTCATCGTGGCTGGTTTGTTCCCATCACAAGATGGTAGGTCATCCAGTAATTGGACGGTCGCTGGTTCAAATCCCTGGGTCCCCCTTCTGCATGTTGAAGTATCCTTGAGCATGATAATGAACCCTAAATTACTCCTGATGAGCAGGTTGGCACTTGCATGGCAGCCTCTCCCATCAGTGTATGAAGGAGATGATATAAATGTCAAGAACTGTCTCTGTTTGATTTTAAGCCTGCACCTTTATGTTTCATCACAGAAGTGTAACTTTTTAAGTTGCATTCATGGCTGAATAAAACCAAAAGTCACATGACAGACTCCCAATAAACTGTGTGAGACTGGAGCAGAAGGAATGGGCCATATCTGCAGCCACAGCAGAGACGAATGTGAGCAGATTGCAGATTGTGGAGCCTTGTGTCCCTCAGACAGGTGAGAACAGGAACCAACTCACCACTGACTGGTAACATAGTTTTGTGGGTGTCCAAAAACTGTGCAGCTCTCTTTTTGCTTACATGTGTAAGTTTTAAAGTCTAAAACAGATAGAAAGTGTTTCATTTTCAAAGAATTGGTTATTTATTTGTTAAATGTCACACTCTGAAGTCCTTTAGGCATACATTTAATGAGTAAGCTTTTGTTTAAAAATGAGAGACAATTAAGATAACCCAATATAGACTTATTTAACACAGTTCCTCTGAAGTACATTTTAGATAATGCTTTTTTTTTCAAGTTTGAGCTGAACAATGCATTTAAAAGCCTCATTTGGATGGGATTAACATTAGAGGGTGGTGGGGAATAAAACATTTTGTTATTATTATTTTATGAAGGCTTAGACCCCAAAGCACAAATACTGTATAAGGCAACGTTTAATAATGAAGAAAGAGTTAGTTTGTCCTCAAAACAATGTGATTTTATTTATTGTAATTAGCCGACTTACCAATGGATTAACAGCGCCTGTGACACACCGATCAAGGGGGCAATTAAATGACTTAATTCATTAAATTATTTATTTATTAAAATACATTAGAACTACCGCCTGGCGGTTATATGCATCCATGAAGCATACAAATGCCAGACAGTGAAAGTAGAGTGGTGGGTCAAGAAGAAGGGTCAGTATGGTTTTTGTGGTAGTCTGATTGCTTTTTTTATGGTTTAGGTGCATGTTTTGTAATAAATTCTGGATTGCAGAGCTAGTTAACTGTATGAGGGTCAAATGCTTAAATGCATAAAATAAATATCAATTAAATAGGAATATGGGAAACAGTGAAAAATGTTAGTCTTAGTAATGAAATTATATAAGACAAATGGTCAAATTAAGATAGTGTAGAGAAATCCTGCATACCTGAGTTTATACTTGGTTATAGGTAGTTCAAAATGGTGACTGATGGTATTTTTGGGTGAAAATGAATGTTAACAAAACCCCTGGATGTTACAATCCATTACTTTTAATGGCTGACTTGTAGTGATTGTTGTGGACTGTTGCGGATGATGCTACGGCTATAGGGTCCGTTTGTTGTGCTTGGCATTGTCGTCTTGTAAAAGGGTAACAAGTCAATGCAGTGATGTTGTTTTTATTAGCAAATAAGAAAAAATAATTTACAACTGTACTGTCACATAGCCTATTTGCACATGTTGCATGGCATAACTTAAATGCCTCCTTAATATCTGTGCACTCTGATAACTGAAGTTAACATAATAACGAAATGTGATGGCTGAATAGCTTATTAGGTCAACAATGACAAAAATCAGTTTAAGGGTAACATTAAAGAAGAATGCACTGTTTATTTATTTTTAAATGAACAGTGCATTCCCAGAAAGAAAATTCATAAAAGAACATGAACTAATTCACTTGTGTAAAATACTCAGTCATCAATGTCACTTGAGAACTTGAGACTGCTCTTCTTTCGTTGGTGTTTCTTTCTGGTTTTCATTCAACAAGTCAGTAGTCGTTGAAGCTGTTATCATCATGTCATCTAAGGAAAAGAAGTTATGACGCTCCAAAAAATGGATCCACCATTTTACAGACGCTTTTTCCACAATGTTAACCTATGAAAAAAAGTATTTTTGGTTCCCAGTGCATCAACTGACGATGTAATTACACAGTTTGGCAACTACGAAAACTGTCTTCAAAACCTGGCGCTCATCCTGGGGGCCTGCAGGAGGCAGGCTGAGATACCACAAGGGTTATATTTTTAATAATAATTTGACCTGTATGCCTTGCATTGCAAGTGATAGACGATGTGCGCGACGCAGCTGGTGGCGCCAGAGAGCGGGTGACTTGTTGTGGTAGTGGACTGACCACTGAACCAGACAGCCCAGGGACGGGGCGACCTTCATCACAGAGGGCAAAGGCAACACACTCCGTATCTTACAAGAGTGTGTTTAACATGTTTAGCTAAGTGCAGCAGTGATGCCAGCTCTTTACTTTTTACTTTTCTTGCCTCCTTCTTCCAACATCACGATCAGACAGAGGTCAGATTCAGACAGGTATAATTTAAAGACTAAACGCTTCTGCAAATCACGGATGGCAACCCCACCACCAATCTATGAGGAACAATTAGTATACATATATAATAAATATGAAGTGATTAAAAAATGGAGATGATATAAATGCACATAAATTTAAAAAATACACAGGTAAAAATGCAAGTGAATGAGAAATGGGTTGATAAATTGTCAAATGATTTCATTAGCTTAATTTAAAGCCAATTTGATTACATAAGTCATAATATGATGGGAATAGAGTTATGTTTTATCATTGACATAGCACCTTACATTCATCATTTGTTATTCACAACACAGAAAATAGCAATTACCATTTAAGAAAGGTTTCATTAAGGGTAAAAGTAACTGTTTCCCTCAAAACACTTTTTTTTTTTTTTTTAAGCAAATCAGCTTAAAATTATTCAAATCACATTTTTTTCATTTTACATGCACTGTTACCCCTTTGGTTTTCAATTAATTTGAAGTTTTAACAACTTATTTACCTCATCTTTATTTATGTATTACTTTTATCTTCTTACCTCTCTGTTTCCTCTCTTTAATGGGATCTTGACATAACACATTATATTTGAGTAAAATATCAGTGTGGTAGGTCGTGTGTGACACATAGCCTTCAAATTTAAATCAGTTCCTGATATGGATTTATGTTTTTAGGAACATAGAAAAATATGGAATAATATGCAAAAAACTTGAAAAATCATAGAGTAATACAAGACATTTTGTTTAATACACACATTAATCTAAATGTGTGTATTGTATATACAATATATTATGTAAAGATATTTTATAAAAAGTTTTCAATGGGTTCAAATTCTAAAATGTGCTCATGGTGTTTGTTTTGTGTGATATCTGAATTAAGTGCCTTTTCTAATTAATAAATATACTCTACTATCATAAGGAAGCATAGCATGCAGACTGACAGGAGTAATTATAATATTTTTATAGGAAGACTTCAAAAAACAGAATGAGGGTCAAGAAGAAGACTGCTAAACAGTGTGCCTTGGACAGAAGGACTTACATGGACAAAGCTTGTGAGCGGGCATGATTGCTGTCTCGCCCACTCACAAGCTCTTTCCATCATTTCCGTCATAGCCAGAGGGAGCTTTCATCAGGGTGACAGTCGTCATGGCGCGGCTGCAGGGAAACAGTTCACCTGTAATGTTTTGCCGTTTTTCTTGTCAGCAGTGGAGAAGCCGGTAAAAACATGGACTAGTACAGATATCTATATATTTCTGGAAAGTGGATCAAGACTGTACAAAACTTTGTGACATGTTTTTGTCACAGTTGGGATGAGAACACCAAGATACACAACTGGTCTGTTAAGTGAAGATGGAAAGTACTATCTATCGGATAGTAACAGCAGAGATGTTACGGGAATGAACACAGAAAGAGGACACACTGCTCTTCTGGAATTTGAAGATCTGGAAAGAGTGAAACAACACATCGAGTACTTGGTATCATCACTGAAACCTTCCCAGGGATCTATTTGAAGTTGTTCCTTTTAATGTCACACGTCTTGAAAGTGCTTCACAGTCATGCACCACGGAAAACAGCGCACCAATGAAATACTTCAGTGATCAAGCAAGTTTGAAAGAACTGTGTCAGGCAAATACAGTAAAAAGTTCAGATGCATTATGTGAGGGGTTCAGGAAAGTCAGTAAACAGAACTGTGAAAGGAAGACAACTTTGTACGCAACAATGACCACGGACAAAATGGAACAAAACAACCTCGAATACAGAGAAAGAAAGAGACAGAAACGAAGGAACTACGATAGACAACAAAAAGTAACACATGCAGACAATGTCAAGGTAAGAAACGCAGCAGTACGACCAAGAGTCTGCAGGGGAAGTTGCAGAAAATGAAAACAGAAGAAAAGCAGTGTCACGTCATAAGATGAATGATATGTCACAGGAACCACAGCAACAGAGGAAAACGGCATCCAATCACATAGTTATGATGCTATAAGATTTTTTTTCCTGCACAAAAGTGTGTCATCCATATATGTATGCACATGCTGCCATCGTCAGCTATACAAAGAATCTGTGCTGCACTTTACAAAGTGGCTTTATAAGTGAAGCCTTTTTAAGTAAGGTCACAACTTCACTGAAGTGGTCGGTATTGAGTGGATATGCAAAACATGTAAGAATTATCTTATAAATGCACAGAATGTTTGCAATACATTGGATGTAGTTGCTGTTGCTAGAAGAAATGAATGGCCTTACAACCCTTGAATGAAGACTTCTTGCTAAGAGATAACCCTTTACAAAAATAGTAGCACTGCCAAGACGTAAGCCGGAAGGCATCAAAGGTGCAGGGGTGAATGTGCCAGTCACAGCAGAAACAGTATGCGAGAGTTTGCCCCACACTCAAAGCTTCAAGGATTAATACCTTTGAAATTGAAGAGAAAGTTGAGTTCCAAAAGCTATGTTCGTTATCAGAACATCAGACATCATTGCATAAAGATAGGTTTAAACAAGGTAAAAAAGATAAATACATTTTATAAAGGAGTAAGTGAGAACAACTCATGGGAGGAGCAGAGTAAATCAGAGGATCCTGAGACTTGGCAGCAGCTGGTTGGGCTACATACAACTATGCATACAGCAGAGTGAAACAATACTGGACTTACTGGTACCAGTTTTGAAGAACATAATGCATTCCTTGTTGGAGAAAAAAACAAGTGCCACTGAAGAAATTGATGAAGTAGATCAAGAGTCAGATGCCTGTAACACAACTGCGAGGTGTTAAACTTGACACGTGTACAGAACCCTGACCCAAGCCTCAACTCAGACAGTATCTAGAGCATTGCACCTGGTGGAGGAAGGATGCCTGTGGCAATAATGATGGATAAACATTGTAATTAGCAAGCCTACCCCGTTTTCCAGGGGAGTTAGGCTTTCCGGTACATAGACAAGTGAAGCTATCAGATAACATTTATGGAGCTCTTCATATGTCCAGACAACAAACAAGACCAGAAGAGAATGTGGCAGCTGGCATGGTACCAGATCCTAAAAAGGTGAGGAAAATAATCTTTAAAGATAAAGCATATTCCTTTCTGCAAACTGTTGGTGGCTCACCTCCATACTGGCAGACAGTAATGTACAAGCTGCTGGCAGCAGTAAAGCAGCTGGGATTGTTGACATGGTTCCTCACTTTGTCTGCAGCAGATTTATGCTGGCCAGACACTCTGCGGGCAGTTGCACAGCAGCAAGAAGTTTATCTGATGATGAGGTTGCTGCAATGTCTTGGAAAGACAAGTGTCGCTTGTTAGCTTCAAACCCTGTGATGGCTGCCAGGCATTTTCACCACAGGTTGCAATGCCAGTTTTGGAATCTTACCTTGAGTGACTGCAACCCACTTGGCAAAATCAAGCATTATGTGTTTAGGATTGAATGGCAACAACGTGGATCTCCCCATCCCCACTGTGTGTTGTGGGTAAATGGCAGCCAAATCAAGATGAGCCTGAGCATAAACTCCAAGCATTCATCGATCGGTATGTGAGTTCCTCTCTACTACCTGTAAATGACTCTGACCTGAGGAATCTTGTCACAGAGTTACAGAGACACACTCAGTCAGCATCCTGTAGGAAATCTAGAAATCACGCCGTTTCCAGTACCCATGACCCATTGCTCTAAGAACTGTTGTGGCTAATGCTGCAGCCACAGAAGATCTTGTGGAGGGAGGCACCTGTTGAGATTCTGGGAAAAGTGAGAATTGTCTCGGAGCAAGAAGAATGGTTTGAAAGTTTTATTTGAAGCCAATCAGGACATTGCTGTGTGACGGTGAGAATCCTAAGGCAGTCAGGGTCTTGTTTACAGTACCAACAGCGGCTTCATTTAACATTCATGGCACAACACTGCACTCAACATTCCTGTTGTCTTTGGGCCCCATCAAATCATATTACAAACTGACCGATGACGATAGGAAATCACCTTGTGCCAAACTCCACAAGCTGGAGATCCTCATCATTCATGAGGTGTCCATTGCTCTGACCTGCTGTGGGTTATGGACCAGCATCTGCATGAAATCATTTGGAACAGCGCATCATCTGTCCTGGGACAACAAACTACCCAGCTGATGCACTGCATGTTTTTGGGCTCAATGACAAGGTAGACCAGTTTAATCAAAGTAAGTTGTCAAAGCTACCAGGGATCACATGAAAGATAATGGCAGTTGACAAAAAAATGTGGTGTGCTGAGGGATTATCAGGCAAAAAGTAACCCAGGTTATACAGGATGACTGCTCAAGTAATGTTGACTAGAAACTTACGTGTGACAGATGGCCTAGTGAATGGGACAAGTCCAGCACACAGCCAGACGAGGGCTATCCTAGTGGAGTTTGATAATGTTGGAGCTGTAGCAAGGCAAAGAAACTCATTCAACATAAGGCAACATCCACAAGTGGTAGCCATGGCACCAATCGATGTGAAGTTCTGTATATCAAGGAAGAAATCAGGAATGCAGATCACTCGCCAGCAGTTCCCACTAAGACTGAGTCAGGCCACCACCATACACAAGGTGGTGTCCCCGCAAGACAGGATGTCAGATGGCCAGTGCTATGTGGCTATGAGCAGAGTTCCATTTCTTCAAGGTCTGTTCCTGCTAAACTTTGACAGGACAAAAAACTGAAATCCAGTGTTAAAGTCAAAGCAGAGTTAGAACTGATGAAAAAAGACATGCAGAAGGAAACTGAAGTTACACAGAATTCAGACTCTAGGCCTCTAATCATAGCTGTTCAAAACATTGAGTTTTTACCTGCCCACTATGCAGATCTTTTATGCTTACGATTCCTGGAGAACACACAGTATGCCTTACAGCAACACGGCTAACGTCCAGTATCTATGCTGTCCAGAATTTCCAACCGCTGCAAAAAGATCATCAACATGGAGGCGTTGGAGGACTCTGTACCTACGTTAACAAAACAGTACAATGTCGGCCATGTGAACTGGCTTTGAATGACACAGCTGTGGAACCCCAAATCATGCAGAAATGTGCATTATAATTGTGTACAGACCACCCAGCTCGTCAAACACTGTGCTGCACCACATATTAAACAAGTTATTACACTTCATCACTGCAACTGAAAAGCTATCAATCCTTCAAGCCTTCAATTTTGTCAAACTATTTCCTACTCCAGTGACCAGGATGTCATTTGGGTTGATGAGGAGCCTTAACCCAACTTATGTCTCGCCTGAAATCAGCTTATCTCTTTTCTGGTATTCAACTGAAACTCTTCCTTCGTTGATTCCAACATTGTCTTCTCAGCTGTACTGGTGAGCAAATGTCTCCAATCAAGTGCATTTTGAAAACTATCCCTTTTGCTGTTGACAAGGGGTAGTTTATTGTGTTTCTGCTTTCCTCAGGATCACCTCTCATCTGACATCTAACACTCTTCACAGATAATTTATTGATGCATTATGATTGTCTCTTATTTTTGTTTGTAAAAGAAAAAAGGAGTGTGGTACATTTACTTCAGAACTGAAAATGTTTTGATTGTGAGAATTACATTTCCTTTACTGGACCTTGCTGACCATTGTTGTTGTTCTGCTGTACGTCTATTAATGTTAAAGTTAGTGTAGAGCAATACAAAACTGACTGAAAGTGCTTGTATGTGTTCTCATGCTTAACAAAACCTAAACCAGCCATTTTTGGTAAAAGACAAATGTATAACCATTTTAAAAGACAATGCTTTAAAGAATGTAAGAAGGTAAAACTCCTAAGAAACTACAAAATGGTACAAGGTCACTGCAACCTCACAATATGCAAGGTCGCAGGGACCTTTGACCTCCAAAATGTAGTCAGTTTATCCTTGAGTCAGAGTGGACATTTCTGCAAAGTTTGAAGAACCCGAAAATCCGAAAACATCATGCCTCCGGCCATGGCTATCGCTGGCCCTGCGATATAGAAATATTTCTGTCATGTTCAAGTACATCATGGATTAACATGAATCTGCAAAGAAATCCTTGGAGAAAAGACCCTGTGCCTGTCAGACAATCTTGCTTTAAGTTTCTAATAATGACTTAACCTAGTGATAGCTGTCTGTACATTTATGGCAACAGTGCAAACAGGAAATACTAATAGCTAATTGGGCATACTTTAATGATGCCAATTTGCCAAAATGAAAACAAATATAGGCTAAAACTTAAAGGACACTGAGAGAGCAAAGACCTCTGGCAAGGCTAATAGGGTTATTCTATATGAAGGTTCTTGTAAAAAGCATTTATTAATATGGAATAATGCCTATAAGTCCTTAAAAGATTCTTATTGACAGTAATTAGACATGTAACACATGTATTGGGGTTAACTAACTTACCTATTGAGTCACTATTGTTTTAGCTTGATTAACATTAATAAATACAGTACTATACTGCATTAAATATTAGATAACTATGCATGTATAAACAGTTTTCAAAAAACTCTTATTAGGGTTAGTAAACCCTTAATTATTCACATATTAACAATAACCTATGCTTTCATGCACCACATGGGGTCAAAGATGTAAAGTATGCACAATGTTTCAGCAGTGTTGCACAAAAACATACATGTATTGATAATACATATCTATGATTAGAAACAAATAAATAGAAATAACACAAAACAATTATATCTGTTGTGACCTCACTGTGACGGTTGCAACTTAAAGTCTAAGTGAGCAAATCTGTTTAATGTCATCCTGTGTGCAGTGGCGAACTCTTCCCCATAGTTTAAATAACTACATACTCACATAACTATCATACTAAGTATGATATTGCTACTTTTAAGGGGATTGTTGCACCACTAGTGGCCCTTAACAACGAAAGGGACATTCTGGGTACATGAGAACACAGAGCATAAAAGTCTACATGAGTTATTGCTCAATATAATCACCAACTAGTGTCTTGATATATAGTCACCAAAGTCACAGCGAGACAAAAGGCTTTTGTGCAACCACAAGTTCTGTTTTCTCCTGAAAAAATGGAAGAGGGGCCCAGTTTCAGCCTACATTTACACACAAATTGCAATATATTTTGTAAACTATTTCTTTAAATAGGCTGTGTAACAGTGATGTCTTTTGTAGAGTCTCTGTTTCTCAGTTTTATGTCATGTTGTGATTATACAGCAGTAGCACTTGGCTGTGCCTTTCACCCTGTCCATGTTGAAGAGGCATTTTTAACATTTAACACATTTAACACATTGGTTAATGTTTAGTTCATCAATAAACCTGAATTAGAAATGACCATTGTAAAGCTGCAACTGATGTCTATAAACCTTTGGAATTGTTTGATCAATGGTTTATAAACCATTGCTATAACTACTAAAGGTTTGATTTGTAAGAGTTGGCCACCTGTCGATTTATTACTCCAAGCGATGAAGGACAGCATTGCACCAGAGTAACCACTTGCCCCTGAGGTATAACGTGGCTTGGGGCTAGCTGGTAAAGCATGCTAACTTCAACTGATATCCCTGCAACATTATACATAGATCTTTGACATGACATCAAACTGTTTTTTTAATGTTAGTTAATATCTGAATGTTTGAACCTAAAATCTATACATATTGCATTTTTAACTAAAGTTTAATCTACTATAAACTTACCATTTATTGAAATGGCAGGATAAAATCATCAAACTATTGACTGGGCTGAAAAGATTTTATTGTGACTATTTTATTTTCAGATGAAGGCACCAACACAGTTTAAAAGTCATCAATCCAGTTAAGCTATACTGTAAATATTTCTTGTCTGCTGAGAAGAGAGTCGGCGTCAATTTTGGTCTTTAGCTGACACATCTACATAGTTTATATGGTGATAATATTATACCCATCAGTAGTATGTTCTCTGATGTCCAGGTGAAGCCAAAAAAAAAGACAAAGGGGGGATGAGAACAGCATCCAGTAGATGTCTCATCACTTTTCTTTACTGGGATTAATGCTCGGGTTTTCAGGTTCAAGAGGTTCAATCATTTTAACTTTAAGGTAACCAAAAGGGAATTAGGAAGACTCAAACAAGGACAGCCTAAGGCCAAAGTTCCCACGAGTGATAAAAAAGACTGGATCCGAAAGGACATGGCTTCCTAAGACCGTCAGTGGGATGCCAACTGATGTCCAGATGAAGGCAAAAAAACAGGCAAAAGGAGGATGTCTCATCGGAGAATAACATCCAGTAGGTGTCTCATCACTTTACCGGCATTTAATGATCAGGTTTTAAGATTCAAGAGGTGTAATCATTTTAACTTTGAGGAAACCAAAAGGGAATCAGGATGACTTAACCAAGGACAGCCTGAGGCCAAAGTTCTCACAAGAGATAAAAAAGACTGGATGTGAAAGGACATGGCTCCCTAAGACTGTCAGCGGGATGCCAACTGATGTCCAGGTGAAGGCAAAAAAACAGGCAAAGGGAGGATGTCTCATGACTTTATGGGCAATTAACGATCAGGTTTAAAGATTATTTTAAGAGATTTAACCATTTGTTCTTTTGGAATAATAAAAAGGACTGAGAGTGCACACAGGTTTTAGGAAAATAAATGGAAAATGTGATACTTGTTTATGCAGATGAACCCGCTTTGTGAATGAAATGGTACAGGCCAACAGAAACGAGAATGATTGCTGCCCCTTCATGCTGACAAGTCGCCCGATCAGGCAGCAGGCAATAGAAGGCACAGTCTGGTTAATGCGCTATGAAAATGCCAGGAAAAGAGACACTGATGCTGATAACAATGCGATGCGGGCCAAAAGAAGTCGAACAAAGGTAACTGCAGAAGCTTCTTCCACTGAGCCGACTGAAGCTTCAGCCACCACTTCAATCAATGAAGCTTCTCCCACCGAAGCTCTTACTGATCCCAGTGAAGATACTGCACTGAACGACAAGTCAGTTTTGCTCAGGGAGGAGATTGGCTACCTCTAAAGCAATAGCAATCTCATGATAGCAGAGAAGTTGCACTACAGAACTGGTCGAAGGAATGATTGTCTGTGAATGTTGTTCGAGGCAATGGCAGTGCATGCAGAGCCATGACTGGGCTCAGCTTCAGTGTTTGACTGTCTTCATCGTTACCTTTGTTCAGCTCATCTGGTCACCACCTAAGGTTTTTTCGATGGTCCACTGTAGACCAACTTTTCTTGTGTCTGGTCAAGCTACGCCAGAATCCATCAGTTGCTTTGCTGAGCCAAATACTGGTACAAAGGCAGTCACCATCTCTAACATATCCCACCGTTGGCTAAATCTTCTGTATGCAAAGATCACCCTCCTTATTCACTGGCCTGACATAACCATGATGTGGATGACTGAGAACCTTCATCAACTATTCCTGTAATGTACTAAACACGCACCTAAGCCCATACGAGTCACTCGCATATTATATGCAATTCGAAAACATCTCAAAATGCTTCTTCTTCCAACCCCTCGGTCATCACATAATCTGGTGAAATGGCTATCCAATCCTAGTTTCTGTCCAAACTCAGGCCGGTTTTAACTTTGTCTGGGATTTCCCCCTTGTATTCTCGGTCACTCCTTCCATATTGGAGCAGCCTCAACGGCCTCCAGCTTAAGGGTCCCAGAACACATGATTAAAGCCTACCAATGCTACATCTGCTCCCATTTCCAAGATCTGCACAATGGCCAGTCTTATCTCTGTCTTCGAGGAAGATTTTTGGGGGTCTGCCAGCCTGGGAGCTGCCGTTGATCCCTAAAGAAGCCTTCCCCACACTGCAGCAGCTCAACACTTCACTGACATTGCACTTGTACTCAATTGCCTTCTTCAACATCCTACTCATATTCCACCTCAATAAACTATCATGTATATCTCACTGATGGTGTTGTCCTTGCTTGTGAATGAAGTGCTTTTGAGGACATTTCACAATATCGAGATATATATTAAATATTAAATATATTACAAATTAAAGATATTATATAAAAAACAGTGTTGACAACTACTAACTCCCTGAATTTTCCAAAATCTACTTTACTGCACTGCTCTCCACCCTCCACTGACAGTGGACTCCACCTCAATATCATGTGTAAGTACATCAAAAGTTTCTGATGGATTCTGTTAAAATGAACCTCATTCCATAAAAAAAAAATGCTACAAAAAGATATATAAACTATAAATGCATTTATATGACTACAATTCACTGTTTTAAATGTTGTACATTCTACCTGAAGTTCCTGCTCTGTTTCTGTGACTGAATAGTCTGCGTACTCCACCACAAGCCTCTGAGATTGCAAACAAATTGATGGTGATTAATTCTGTTGGCACACACCTTATACTCAAAATACATAGATTGTACAGATACGTCTGTATTGTTTACATGACTGTGACGCAGTGCCTTAAATTGTATGTATTTTACCTGGAGCTCCTGCTGTGTGTCTGGCACCGCCCTGTCTCTGGACTCCACCTCAGTCACCTGAAATGAAAAAGAAATAATTTGTGATTAATTCTGTTGGGTTTCACTATATTTCCCAACTCTTTGCTGACGCTGAGCTGAATATTTTGCCTACATTCTATTGGATGTTCTTGTTCGTCAGAAAAACCCCAACAGAATTTCAGACTGTGGCTTTGGCTTGAAAGAGTTTGCATATCCTTTAAAAGTGCCAAGGCTAATAGGCAGTTCTCCAGTGGCAGGCAGCATTTCGAGGAAGTGCTGCTCATGTTCATTTATTGATCAAAAATGTCTTTCTGCTCAATTTGTGCTCTTTAATACTGTAGAAGAAGACTGTAGAAGTCTGCTTTAAAATGAACAATAAGGGATTTCCCATATGGAAAGGCAATATTTGTACATATATGTACAAAACATAGATATTGGAAATTGGAACACTTTAATGTACTTACATTTATGTCCAGCCTATGCAAATATGTGTGTTTATGTATGAAAAAACATATGTAACATATATCATTATTTCTAAAAAATATCATATCTATTTGTATAAATATATAATATACAAACTGTCATGGTTTGAGCAGAGAGACGCACCATCAATTCATCAGCTCATCATCCTCTGGCTACATTACCCTGGTCTCCTCACCACTCCAGCGCCAGATTGTTCTGTCACGTTCAGTGATTATACCTGCACTCTCTTGAGCCTCAGTGTTTTGGGGTTTTTTGCAGTGTTTTCTAGTGACCACCAGCTACGTTTTTTGCTCTAGCCAATACGAGTGTTTCTCTCAGTCCGGACACCATCTCACGCTTGTGTTTTTCCCTCTCCTCGTGTGCAGGTCCTTCAGCGTCTCTCTGCTCGGCCCGCAGCGTCATCTGCTCTTCTGGGATCCTTCCTCGCTGCCACCGGACCACTCCCTCCATCCATCCAGCCTGCCTGCCCTCCTCGCTCCCTGCATCTCACTTTTGTTGTAGATGAACACCTTTAGACTGATCTCTGCCTCTAGGTTGGGCAAAAATACTCTTTGCCATACCACAAAATGTACATATATGCATAGAGTATTATGAAAATTTCAGAATACATAGTTATGCTATAATAATATGTATTTACACAAATGTTAATATATACACGAATAACATAAATTGGTAACTTGCAGCATATGCATGTATAAATTCAGCTTACAACCTTGTGTAATTCACAGTCATGTGATTGTAGCCTGTGACTGGACATCTTTATTGCTGGTTTTTCAACAATAAGTACATTGTATAATATCACCAGACTTGTCCATTAAGCCTGAAAGCCCTGAGATTACTCTGTGCCAGCCCGACTGCATAATCACAACCTCAGGCATGCCATCCAAGCAGGTCTTTTCTGGGGGGCAACCACACAGTAAACAAGACCTTGAGATCCACTAATCAGCCTGTGTTTGCACAGATGTGCACCAACATGGAAATAAACAATTATTCAGAGGCAGCCATCTCTGTCATTGGTGACACCAACAGTGTTTCATGTTTCATTTAATGATTTGTGCAGAGAAGTAGGATGTTGAATATGGGCTGAGTAATACTTAATGATTTATCAGAAATGTTCAGAATTCAAAGGTGTCTCCAAAACTATAGGCGGCGGCATAACTGCTAACTGCTGCTGCTCATTACACTCTTTGGTGCAGTTAACAAGTCCCTCAGGTAGTCATAGATTTAGTTGGCCTATTGGCTTGTGGGAGTCTGGCCCTCCGCAACGTTGGATGATGGGAGTCACTGCAGTCAACCAGCCTCCCACTGAACACGACTGGACACCAGACTGGGACTTAACACAGCCTCTGAGACCAACTGATGTCTGTCTGAAGACAGGGGATACGGTACAGAGGTGATCTACAGCGGTTCTGACTGCTATGTAGATCACTTCGACTCCGGGGACGAGGAGACATGGCAGGCAGGGACAGGAGAAGCATAAAGCGGCAGAGGAGACCGAGAGAGTCGGACATCAGCAGCAGATTTATTTGGGCCGAGAGGCCAGAAGTGACTGTGGAAAGACAAACCCTGACTGCTAAGGGGATTTTTTTATTTAGTTTAAGTCCAGTTTGAATCAAGTGTGTTTTATGATGATGTTACCTTGTAACACGTGATGTGACGTGTTGTAGAAATGTCATTATACCATGGTCTGGGGGAATACTCGATTCTGATTGGCTGTAGGGTGTAGATTAATCCCTGGTATATGGACACCTACTAAGTAGTTCCAGTCAAATTGTCTGTTCACCGTCTAAATTAATGCGCTCGCTGCGAAACAATAGCGACGGGAACGCAGTCAAAACCGCTGTTTACAATTTATTTCCAACACTGAGTGCAGTCTGTCAGTCCTTCAGAGCCTTATCCTCTGAACACCACAGGATGGCGACTGTAACACACAAGCTGCAGAAATCACATAAGTGAATAATCTCACATCCCGTTCGCTGTTCAGCTCTCTACTTCAGGCTGCGGCCACAGTAACGTTACACACGGCCGATCATTTGTTCGTGAAAATCTTGATGTTGATTTGGGGACAATGACATGACTGGTAAGCTAGCTAGTCTTGTTGTTAAACATACTGTTAAATTATATTTACTGTTTACCGTAAGCAATGTTATCGACTTTGAATCTCGCTAGCATAGCGTTAGCTTTCTGGCTCACGGACTAGAATATCTCCCGTTGCCAAGTCGTATCTAAGGTCCGTCCTATTTACTGGAAAGGTGAACAATGTTTAAGAACCTTACGGGAGAGTAATGGTTGTTCCAGGTATTAGTCAAACCCTCAGGCGTTACCAGGGAAACTAAGTTATTGCCTGTGAAAAACTTTATATTTTGATTGTAAAACGCATGAAAATATAAATTAATGGTCTTAATTTATTTTCTTTGGCAAGTGACCATGGTATAAGAGGGATAATGCCCTTCAAGGTGTCCATAATCAGGAATTAATGGACTTCGTGGAGGTTCTAAGGCCCCCGCGTCGTCCATTAATACGTACATATCGTACGTATGACACCTACAAATGTGGACATATCGTACGTATGACACCTACAAATGTGGACGTATCAGTGGTTTGCTAAAAAACTGCCAACATTTTATTCTGGCCAGTTGGCTGTAATTGATATTATGTAATCTGTTTCACATGTTTTTTATAGGGATCACATTAGTTAATTAACCTGCACTTCAACCACATCAACCAGCTTGTGTTTTTCTCTTTCACACCGAACACTCAACCTGATACTGCTTCTATTTCTGCCTGCTTTCGGTGCACAGCTGAATATAGACTTTATGTATGTATATATGCCCACAATAACATGTTATATCTTTCCATGAGTGAAAGCCAGTCATGGGCTCCACGCTGGAGGCAAGCAGCCAAGGCTGATCGATCTCCGGCAGTGCTACTGTGTGAGGCAGGCCGGCAGACTGAAGGCCTCGGCCCACTTTGATCTAAGTGACAGGCCCGAGAAAAACATTTGGCTCTGACGGAAAACACTAACTCAGGGAAAAGTGCGCCTCATCCCTCCTGCCCGTGCACGCACGTACAGTAGCTGTCTGCGCGCTTTAACGCGGCCCGTTCCCATCGCCGGCACTCAAAAACCACAAGTTGCGCGAGGAGAAAGATTTCCTGTCAAGAGAGGAGTGTGTGTCTGTGTGTGTGTGTGTGTGTGTGGATGCACCTTTTTCTCACCTCAAGCCTCACTTCTCTTCCACTCCAGCTTCTCGGGGATTTCTTAATGACATTCCACGTGAAGCTTTCCTGTGACCCGTCAATCATGAAAGTTAAAACAAAAGTGCTGCACACTTGTCGTGCGGCGGCGGGGCTCTTCAACTAATGCCTTTCCCCCCGCTTCCAGAAGGGCGTTCGGATAAATTCCTCTTTCAGCCGAGCAGACGCATCCTGCAGAAATCACTTATCTATCATTCTTAAATGGCTATCCAAATTTCACAGAGAGCGGTCGGCATCATCTCGTTAAACAGCCACACAGTTCTTCTTTTTTTCCCCCCCTCTTTCACCCCCTGTGGACCGGCAGGCTCTGCGACAAACATCTTAATGGCTGCATTTGTTCACTTCTTCCCCTCCACAACGTCATGAATTTTAAATGGCTCCTGTTTAATTTACCGCTGCAGAATGTCGGGGTATTTTGCAGAAAACGCTGAGGGCGAGCGGAGGCTCTCTGTGGAAGGTGAGAGGCAGCGCTTGATTTGGAACTCGCTTTATCAGTCCGCACATGCAAGAATGTCTGCCATTCAACAGGTAATCAGGAACGGTAAGAAAACCCGAGGCGAATGGGAATATCTCAGAGGCAAAGTCACCTTGGGACCTCCATCTGTTACAGCATATGCTCAGCGTGCACCTGTCTGCATGGAAAACAGGCATGAGTGCCGGTGCATTGTTATTTGTTATTGCTCTTTCCACTCCCACACCTGCTTTCTGGTCTCCTCTGATACATCGTACAGTCTGATCACATCAAAGCCTTCTTTTTCTGAAACGCGATTGAAAATGTTACCTTATTGCCATCTTCGGTAATTATTTCACCAACCGTGGAGTGATGTGAGTGCAGTTCTTAACCTTGCTACTTTTCGAGGAGAAGCAGGGGGGAACGACACGCCTTAGTTCACTCAGAACATGTAGCCAGGATTTATTAAACAATAACACAGAACCAAACTGCAGAAGTAATATTTCCAATAATTTGGCGCAAGTCCAGTTGGCAGGGCTCGAGACCGATGGTGTCTCGTCATCCTGAGGAGAGGAAATGCATTTAGGACAAACAGAGATTGTCTCTGGGATGAAATTAGTTTTTGTATGTATGTACAGAACGTATCTGAACGTAACTGAGCCCTGCCACATGTAATGAAGATGGAGAGATGGCCAAAAAGCAGCCAAAGAGGAGAAGGTCAGAAGAACAATACTATGACTATGATAAGGCAAGGGCGAAGACCTGTGTCAACATCGGTGAGGCTTTTTAAAGGTGGAGACCACTGAAGTTGCTGTATTTCTGCTTTACTGGTAGGCAATTTAAGTGTTGCTAAGTTTTCGGGTTTCTGAATGAGCATTGATTGAACTGGTGTGTTTTTATTTGAATTCAAATTTCAACAGTCTTTCCCCAGAATCAATGACCATACATTTAAAGCGGTGCTTCGTTCAAAAGCATTTTTTATTCTATTTGTATAAAACTCTCTTAACATCAAGACAGCAATCGCATACAAAAAGGACCAAAATCCATGGTCTGTGGCAGCAACAGGGCTGTAATAACTTCATCCATTCAATTTTAGCGTCCCGAAGAAATTGTATGGACAGCCTACCTGTCCACCCCACACTGACTCCGCCCATCACTAATTGCGCGTGACCGGAGTCTATTCATCGCACTGCTGAAGTGATGATGTATCCGATTCTTTGCTTTGATCAGAGCTTTGCACACTCTTTGCATTCTCTCAATCAAAACCATGAATGAGAAGGTGTGTCCACACTTTTGACTGGTACTGTATCTCTGACAGATACAGAATATACACAGATCAGCCACAACATTAAAACCACTGACAGGTGACGTGAATAACATTGATCATCTCATCACAATGCGATGTTCTGCTGGGAAACCTTGGGTGCTGGCATTCATATGAATGCCACTTGACATGCACCACCCATCCAAACACTGTTGTGGACCGAGTTCACCCCCTCATCACAACAACACTACCCGATGGCAGTGGCCCCCCAGCAGGACAATGTGCCCTGACACACCACAAACACTGCTCAGGAACAGCTCGAAGAACATAATAAAGGGCCCTTGGTGTTGACCGGGCCTCCAAATTCCCCTGATCCCAATCTGATTGAGCCTCTGTAAGACTTGCTGAGCAGGTCTGATCCATGGAGGCCCCACCCCCCAACATACAGGACCCAGAGGATCCACTATAAAACACCCTGGTGCCAGACACCACAGGACACCCTCAGAGGTCTTAAGTCCACGTCTTGACAGGTCAGAGCTGTTTTGGCAGCACGAGGGGAACCTCCACAATATTAGGCAGGTGGTCATAATGTTATGCCTGATCGGTGTATGTATACATGTGTACTTCTTTCATAACAAGTCGATTTACTTTATGTGCATGAATGTGCTCCTTAGCAGGGAAACAATATGAAAAGGAATGGCATCGTTTCATTAGCTGCACCAAAAAAATGTTCAAGTACTGGTCCTAGCAGTCACATGTTAGCCTACCGCTTGAGCCATTACATATTAGTAAGACATTTTTTTTAACAAAATAGACTTTGCATTTCAATTCATGATCTGACTGTCAGCTGACCACAGTAGAATGTGGGAAACAAACAAAGCACCTACCAATCCCTTTAAATAATCACTTGCAACCCATTACATAAGCTTCCCATCACTCACCTCACCCCAGACTTCTTCTTTTATTACATAACAACAGTTCTTTGTTGTCTATAAGGGAACAAACATTATTATGCCCCATAAACACATTCAGATGTAACTTTATCTCCTGCAAACACATTTCGTTTTCCATCCTTATCCTGTTTTCTGTAATTATTATAATTTCTGCAGAAATTATGACTTTTCAGTCCAGACAGACAAGACAGAAGAGCTTGTACACACTACTCATGAAATACATTGTTAAAATAATAAAAATGTCAAACAATGTAAATTACCCTGAAAGTGACATTTTGCTAACCCCCCAGAAGTAGAATTGATGAATATGAAATGACTTTAAATGGCGCAATTCTGATGTAACAGAGGCCATTTCTGGTTGGTGTCAGGAAAATTTGTCACTGCATAAAATGCATTCAAAGTTGTGGTGTCGTAATAAATTGAAAGTAATTTCAAGGTCCTTGAAAAGCTGTATTTACTGTCAGGTGTAATTGTTATATTCTTTCCAGAGAGCAATCCCTCCCAAAACAGTAAAGGACTGTGACAGCACCGACAACAGCAGCTTAACCTGTTGGCCAACACTGATCTGTGTTTATAAATCAGTCAAGAAACCCTCTGGACGTCCTTCTTGCATATGGTTGTTTATGCTAATTGTACTGTATATTGGTGGTGTTAGAGAAAAAAAGCACCAGTAATGTCATGTGAAATCCTTCGAACTTGAAGATCTTCTACTCGACATATAGAATAGAATATCTTTATTGTCATTGTAACAGATACAACAAAATTAAGTGCAGTCCTTGTTCAGTGCAAAACATCACATCAAGCATGTCATAATTTCTGAGAACATCCGCTCCTTGACCTGTCGCCCTCCCACGTCCACTTCCTCGGACACTGCTGGTTGCCCTCCTGTTGTCCTCTCTGACGTGATGATGTGCTTCGCTCTGGCGAGTCCTCGTCATCAGAGTCAACGATGCTCTGATCGTGGAAGCATGTAAAACATCATATTATCATGAGTCCAATACAATATTCATGTTCGCCTGTGAGTCACTGAGGGTAACAACAAAATAAATAAATGTTACTTGTAGTTAGATGTTGTGACGAAAACGATGCAGTGACACTCTTCTTCCTCACCATTCGTGAGGACTCGGACTCCGTCGGTGGTATTCGGAGTCGTCAGACAGTTTGCGTTCATAGTTTAGGGGGAGTGAATTGGAGGGAGGCCTGAGGGCAGGGGGCGGGATTTACTGGCTGGATACTTTCACAATCTAGCCTGGGCTTGACAGTTTCTCCATCTTACCAACCCCAGCTTTAAGTAATGTTTCGAACGATTGCATACTGTTCATGATGTCTTTCCTTGCAGATGAAGTATCAAGTAATTAGCTATCTGCAGTTTTGAGGTAAAAATATGATGGCTAATATTTTTTACTGGAGACTATAGATAATTAAAAGGTAAGAAAAAGACATTTTGATTTTGGGATGGTTTACATTCACTTAGGGACAGTTAAATTGTGTTTCAGGACGATAGTGAAAAAAGTTAGTCTGGAGCCCTGTCAGATAGTTCAGTCTTGTTCTCCTTGTTCTGTCCATGAAATTGGGATATTCTTATTCAGCCAACCCAGGCTGGAGGATGGTAAGAAACACAACCTCACAATTGTGGTTAAATGGTGTGATTGTGATTTTGGGCTATATATATATAAAATTGAATTGACTTCACAGTCATAACCCTTTTTAGCCATTTGAGGTTAACTGTCCTTTAGTTGATCTCAGGATTTGAAAGTGTTGACCTCCATGACAGCCTGTGGCCTCAGAGATTTTTTTGGACCAACCAACAGAGCAACCTATAGAGCTGCTATTAAAAGCTGAAACTCATGCTTGTTTCCTTTAAATTGCCTGTTGTGTGTGCTTATCCCTATGAAATGATAGAGTCATTGATATGAGTCATTATGACTTTATTTTACTCAAATGTGACTGTAAAAGGTGTTTGTTTCATATGAAAAGCATAAAAACAAGTTTGGGCGACAAAATGACAAGCATGGTAAATATACGTTAACGTCACTGAGTTCACTGACTGTTGAATGTTGAACATAGTTCTCGAACCCTCAGCAGAAGGTTGACCAGTTGCTCCTCGCAGTATGTTTTTGAATATCTTTACTCCACACCATTATCTTGGCACTTACTGTATCCTTCCTATGTACTGGTGGGGCATGTTTCGGTCTTCAGTGCTGATGGAGTTACACACCAGTTAAACTCCAGACTGATCCAAGTTTAGGTACATCTCAGACCTGTTTGCGCTCCATGCTACAACTGACCTTTTCTGGTATTCATAGGAGGTACTGAGGATCTACTGCATGCAGCAGAGCTTCGGTCCAGTCCAGCATAAAATCATTTTGCGATGCTGTGCTTTCCACGCATGAGAGACTGATGATATTCTGCCTCAAACTTGTGTGTGCTGTGTCCCTTTCCAGTATTTGGTTCAGATTTTTATTCACACTCCATTTAAAGCAGTTATCTGGGAGCACTTGACTTTGAATGTCAGTGTTTTCATCCAACCTAAAGTACCAAACAAGCATATAAAAGTCAACTGCTCTTTACATGCCTGATGTGGACCAACACCGAGGATTTTGACACTCGTTTTTAGAGTGGACTGTCAGCTAATGGAACATGAAAGCCGAGCTTGAAGTTGCTGTTTACAAAAGATGATTTTAAGAGTCAACCCCTCCAAGGTTTGTATTTCAAGACGGAATAGAAGACCCGGTGTTAAGCATTTCACTCCACTGTTTGCAGGTCAGTTGTTTAGTTGTGGTCAGTGTGCAGCTTGGGCTGACTCCTCTTTTCACCGTCTCATGTGAGGAAGAGATCCTGCTTCAGCTCACCGTCCTCAAGTCCTCCGAGGGCCACGAAATCATAGCTATCCTCCTTCAGGGGCCTCCTCCTTCACAACTATTGAACGCTTACATGCGAAGATTTCCCAAAGGGAGGACTCCTACTACACTTCACATGTTGCAAGCTTCGCTGATAAAGGGCACAACGCATCACACCCTCAAGTGTGTTGTCAGAGCAAAATGGATGCCGTGTGAATATGGTCGATGGGACCACTTCGGCTGGCATCCAGGAAACAGTGAGCACTGTGAACTTGTTACAATCCAGTAGGTGTCATCCAGTCATGCAACTCACATCAATGTCAATTGCTATAAAATACAACAATGCTGCCAGCAATTGTGATTCCCAACAGAACCTATCTGGTTAAACCAATGGGCAGTATAGAAACAGATTCTCTTAGAGACACAGTTGATCTAAGCCCGTGACAAGCCTAACCAACCAACATATTGAGCATTCATGGTACGGACATTAATTTAATCATACCTGTAATACCTCATGCAAACTGGACACATCCACAAGCTAACCATCAGTACTTGATTGAATAATAAATATATTGTATTGTATAACAAATCAAAACTACAATCTCAAATGCAAACTTATATGTGATCTCTCTCTCTGTGCACACCAGACTGACTCATCTCTCTGTCTGTACAGACACTTGATTCAGAAGTAATTGTTTTGTCATGCTGTAGTACACTGTTTGGAAGAGCTGATTGATTTTTCATTTTCACACTTCTGAGAGCACAACTTTCTTGTCTCCACTTTCCCTGCCTTTCACAGAGGCTGAGTATTAAAAACCCTTCTTCAGCTATAATGCCTGTTAGGCTGAAAGAGAAACTTGAGAGGCTGCTTATATATTCTCCCGGCGTTTGTGGAGTTAGGTGTGATGAATGGAGCCTCAGATGTACCACCTATCTGTGTTCACCCCGCACAACAGGGGAGCATTATCACTCTGTTCCGAGCTGGTCGAACACACTCCCAGTTTGTTCCAAACATCATTTTGCAAGCTGAACACACTCTGTTCCATCACAGCCTGTTGTGGCTATCAGATAATGGGGCTTTTGTGTGGATCAGGTTTTGGAATATCAAGGATGATCATTACTTCTGCGTACAGATGCCCTCCTCCTGAGTCCTTCAGAAGAGGAACATCGAGAACCCGTTTTGGGTGACCCTTTCATAATACCAATCTGTTGACTTATTTAGCTAACAATGAACTCATTGCATCGAATCATTATTGGCTGTGAGTTTGACTGTAGTTACCCCTCTAGCATCAGTTGATGAAGCGTCCCTCTATTGCAGTAGTATAGGGAGAAGAAGTCTCAGGTTGGGATGGTTGGGTGGGTGGGTCATACACTGGATTTTCCCTCCAGAGACTGTTTTCTGCGTCCTGTTTCTGACCAGTTCAGAGTGACTTGTTTTTAATTCATGTAACGTAAGTAAGTTAATGACGTCACGAACGTAACTTGGCTTGAGTAACATAAATTACATAACGTATGTCACAAAACTGAACGTAGTTCAAACAACTCGCATTTGAAATGTTTATTAAACTTGCAAAACATGGCTAGAATTTGGCGTCAAGGCCCGGACCTCGCCGATGAGCGAAACACCTGGAAGCAGAACAGAAAGGCGCAGGAGATTTCTGTAGGAGCCAAAGACAAGGGCATTAGCGCAAAGGCAAAACTATCGAAAACACGAAATAATCTAAGTGTCAAGAAAACGGGGTCATCCCTATGTTCCCCGGGTCTGATGTTCCCCCTATGTTTTTAGAAAAAAGGTCTTATGTTCCCCGTTTTTCCCAAAAAGGGACCTATGTTCCCCTGTAGCAATACAAACCGGGGAGCAGGTTAGGGTTAGGGGTTAGGGTTAGCCCGTAGACCTACATAGGCCTATTTGCCATGGAATTTTTCAGTAATGGTGGAAAAACAGACCGGGGAACATAGGACCCTTTTTTTAAAAAAGGGTCCTATGTTCCCCAGTCTCATACAAAGAGGGGAACATAGGACCCGGGGAACATAGGACCCGGGGAACATAGACACGCTCCCAAGAAAACACTAAGAGCGGCACTCTAAAGTCACGGCATGGGACGTAATAATCTAGCGCCGAAGTGGTGGAGAGACCAGGTAGAAAAAGCCAGGGGGTGATGAGCTGATCACATACAGGTGTGCCACTCTGCTGCTGCTGCTGCCACGCCCACAGACACACACAGGGAAGGAGCAGGTGAAGGAGAAAGGCAGATAGGGAGAACTGAAAAACAACCAGACCTGCCACAGAAGCACCGTGACAACACTGTCATTACCGAACGCAATGAATTTCCTCATTAATAAGTATTTGACTGGGAGGTGCAATGATTAATACACTGTGCGATTTTAATTTTCAGTCCGGAAGAATTGTCTTCTTGGTGAAATGAAAAGGTTTCGTAAGTGGATTTCTGGATTGTCTTCCAGCAGACAAACGCTGCCGGTGTGGTGAGATTGTGCAGTCAAAGATGGTGGAGAGTTTTCTTGTTGCTGAATCCCAAAAGGACAAACTGGCTGGCAGGCCCAGCGTGCCTGAAGAAATCAATCTATGGTTACTATTGTGCATTGTGAACAAGTGTCTGCGTTTGCTCGTCCCAATAAATTTCTTATTAATTGTGTTTATCGTGTCGTATGCATGATTTTCTTTTGAATCAGCTGTAGGTTTGTGTTGGGTGTCACAACAAAAGCATCTTTACTTCTCCTTTCCAGTAGTCATTGGTGATTGGTGTCCCAGCTAACAGCTAGTTGCTGGGACTGTCCCAGAATAATCTGATCTTGATTCAAGTTTTGAGGTTAGTTTGTTTAAAGGTGCAATATGTAAGAATTGATTTGTTAAATTCATACTCCCAACAAATTGGAGGCACAATATCACCTGAGTAAACACTCACTGTGGCTAACTGTTGCTGTTGCTAGCTAGTTGGCTCAGTTAGGGATGCAGCTAGCAATCCTTAGCGTATGGACCAGGGTCTGCTATCTGCTTGTAGCGCTGTATTCATCATATACTGATCTTGTACTGTAGCTGAGGCAGAACTGAGCAAATCCTTGTCATCACACATCCAAAACAGCACCTCAGTAATTGCTCTCAGTGCATTAAAGGCGTTAACTATTCTGTACGCTTTTCTTCAACTGCTTTAAGTAACAGAACAAATCCTGGATGTTGTATATTGCATAGTGATGTCAAACCAGGTGTGGTGACCTGCGAGGGTTTGAATTCGCAAAAAGCTACGTTTGTCCAGCGCTCAGAGGCTGCCGGCTGTAAGCAAAAGGGGTCCGCAGATCATAAAAGCCAGGGTGAAACATGATGAGTCTGTAACTGAAATATTCATTTCTATTAATGCATAATTTAAGTTTGGGGCGTACGGATGGATCTTTACAGTCCTAATTTACTCCATGTTTCTGTGGAGGAGTTGCACGTGTCTCATGCCTGTAGAATGGCAAAGATCAAAATTCAGATGAAAGAGAGGGCAAATACAACAGAGGCAGTCTTTAGACGGGGGTGATCATACTTTAGATTGTATATATATAAAATCTTTTTTCTGTTACTCTCTGGTAGGGTTGAGCTCTCAGCATACTGAGTCAGTCAGTATTGAGTATGGAAACTAGTATGTGTAAACTGGTCATGCCACTATCTGTACTGGGATGAAGGAAAACCATCACTGGGTGGCTGGCTGAAGGTTTTTATTTAAATCCATAAAGAGCTTGTTCTATAAATAGCTGTTTTAGTGTTGTGATCAAAAACATTGATCTGAAGCTCAATTCTGAGTCCGTTCAGGGTATCAAGTTCAGGCTGAAACTAACTTCTGGTTAGTCCTATCCATTCCAATTACCGATACGTTAAATAAATTACATTTACGTTTAAGATATTGGAGTTGGTTGAACAGACAGACGGATACAGATAGTGTGTCCACTCACAGGTGGCATTCGTCAGGGAGAACCAAGATACAATCCGTCCAGTTAATAGATACTTGGGTAGCTGACATGGATTTTTGGATTTTGTATCTGTCATTATACAACCCTGTGTTGTATAATAAATATAAAATATATAAAAAAAATAAACTAGTATAAAGAAGACAGAGAGGAACTTTTTGAAATGAGCATGAGCCACGTTAGCCACTGTGGATCTGCAGCCTGTGGTGTCAGAGTCGCAGGTAGGAGTCTGAGTTAAAAAAGAAGAGTGATACGGAGCCAACATGTCCGTGGCAGAGAGGACAGAGTTAGCCTCTGTGTGTGTCTGAAAGAGAGATTTCTGTAGATGTATCTCCCCAGCCTTTAACCCTCTTTCAGAAAAACGGCATCAAAGATATAAGTCAATGAAGGACCTGTGTTTTTAATGTGATTACACTGTGGGGAGGCAAACCAGCTGATGTGACCTCCACATCCTCCTTCGTATAGAACAGACATCTCAACCTTTTCATTTACCATGTTCATGTCCACCTGAATTACAACAACAACAAAAAAACCCTTCTTTCTCACTCCCCTCCTGTGGTGAATGAAACCAGATTAGAGGAAGCTGGCCACATTTTGATATCTGTGTTTGATTTTCTGCTGCCACATCAACACCATTGTATCGAGGTGAATAGAATTTTTGTTTGTGGCGATTAAAGCATTGTAAGATTCTCGGGATAATCCCCGGAACACGCTGTCAACAATTTTCCCCTCGGGAATAAATAGTTCCAGTGAAAAAATGTTGACAGTGTGTTCTGAATGTAGGTGTTGCAGCCGAGACGCCGCTTTCATTTCGTAATGCCGACATGTGTGTGATGTGGGTGAATGGGTAAAAGTGTATGTGTGAATTCAAAGGTTTGATCTCTTGAAAATGTGTTTTCACTGAGCAACACACTTACTCACACATTATTTGGGGTCATCCCTATGTTCCCCGGGTCCTATGTTCCCTGCTTGGGGAACATAGGACCCTTTTTTAGAAAAAAGGTCTTATGTTCCCCATTTTTCCCAAAAAGGGACCTATGTTCCCCTGTAGCAATACATACCGGGGAGCATAGGACCCTTTTTTTAAAAAAGGGTCCTATGTTCCCCAGTCTCATACAAAGAGGGGAACATAGACACGCTCCCCATTATTTTTTACATACAGATGGAACCTGTGATGAAGTTGTAATGTATTAAAAAGAAGCTCAGATATTTAAAATGTGGATTTTGTATATCTCACTGTTGTATTTACGTGACAGCATTTGGTTTGGTTATTTTTCAGAGTACGATGACAGGAAACACGCGATCATCAGAAAGGACACGCTGAACTGGGTCCAGCAGCAGGCTTTGTGTGTGATGTCCTCTGTGTGGAAGAAATGCACTTCACTTACAGAAGCGTTCTATACCCCCTGACTGTTAGAGGAGAGAGCATCCATGTTTTATGTGGATATCTCAGTCATCATGGTAAATGTAGTTAATTGAGGCAGTAAATCCCCAGTCCGTGGTGTCCTGAAAGAGAAAGTTGGGTTATTAGGGTTTTCCTGCGTGTACCGCCTGCAGTGTTTCCACACATTCATTTATTTGTGGCGGTCCGCCATAATATCAACACTGGCCGCCACATATTGATTTTCTATTTTTGGAGCTGCAAGTCCCGTTCTCACTCACTCACGACAGCGCACCCGTCAGTGAATAGCATGATGTTATATACTCTGATATAGTGGATGGTGGTGTGGTTTTTAGTAAGCCAGTAAAACCAACGGAGAAGAGGAGGAGGACTATTTGACGCAGTCGGCTTGATCATAACTTCCTCTGCAAAGAAGACGGCTGGCCTCATCGTCGAGATCAAGCCCCAACAAAGAGCGCCAGGCCTTGAAGCCAGTTTCTGTCGTGGTCAAGCCGTGTAATTACATTGTCATGTGATGCACTGGGGACTTTTTCCCAAAAGCTAACATTGTGGTAGATGTGTCTGTAAAACGGTAATAAAAGCCTCAAAACCCCTGCGAAATGACTCGTTTTACTGACAGAATTTGAAACGATGTGAGCAGCGTTGCCTCCCCCTGAGCCTCTTATCGCGCTGACACCTCCTGTGTCCCCGTGACACACAGCTGGCCTTGTTTGTGTGACGTCAGATTAAAGGATGATACTCAAATCAGCTGTCCAAGCTAAAGTACAACTGAATCATTTGATATTTTCCTAGAAAAACCTATCCAGGCATATCCGAGTAGATTTCACAAAAGACAAAGATGGCGACCAGTTTCGACCCAAACCGGGTCTTTCTCAGGACGTGTCTGGAAAGAGAGTCAAACAAAGTGAGCTGCCGTGATTCACTATACAGTGGTGAGGGGGCAGAACAAGGAAATCATATAATGTAGGCAAGAAAATTACTAATCACAGTTGTAGTTATTTCATTAAAGTAAAACTAAACTCATCAGTACAAAAACACAAAAGTCAGTTTAATAAAAAAGGTTGGAAGTCTATGTCCTCATTCAGACCTGGATATATCACAGCATCAAATTTAAAGATGCAATAAGTCCCTCTCTGAAGCCGATCACCTCCACTAACAGACTGCTCCACATGCTCAATAACCTCCAGTTTCAAAAGCCTACCTCTGGCATTTATAGAGACACCGGGCGAAAACAATTAAAGTTTAGTTCTCTTTTTACGTTGTGAAGATTTAAAATAGTGAGGTTGCAGTCTGTTTCATGTGTTTTTTTCCTCCCCTGCTAATTCACTCAGATCTTTTGGATTAGTGTTTGAGCTTGTCGGTAATCCCCAGTGTAGTTGCTATGCAGCCGTAACACATCTGCAGCAGATGTGGCATTCGAGTGTCATCCACTGTCTCAAGGTCCCAACGGTAAATTATTTACATAAATAAAGCAATATCGTGTGAACAACCTGTGAAATTGGTTTTGTAGATACAGTAGGTGCCGGGATGAGGAATGCAGAATGTTTGATGAACAAAGCAAACAAAAAATGTACTATACTACTTACTTGCCATCGAGTACAATTAATGATAATTTCACCTCTGCAGTTGCTTTGTTGGTAGCCTTTCGTACACTTTGTCAAATGTTCTTAAACTGCTATTCATGAGGAACGAGAGCCCTCGTCCAGTGAAGTTGGAGAGGGGACATAGCCTTCACAGCAAAGGTGTATTTTCTTATATATTCATATAATTGAATAATCATAGCAGCAGGGACTCAGAATATATACAGAAGCAGATTCTATATTGTGAAGCAGCAGAGCAGAAGTCAGTGTTGGGTGTTTGATTGAATAACTACACAGGACAGAGCTCGTCTTCCAGACTCTCTGGGTGTTCGTGTGTGTGTGTGTGTGTGTGTGTGTGTGTGTGTGTGTGTGTGTGTGTGTGTGTGTGTGTGTCCCCGGTGGAGCAGCAGAGGAGTGAGTGTTATCAGCAGCTCTGCTGAGCCTCAGCTCCTGATCCCCAGCAGGCTGATTATTATGTATACTCTAAACAAAGCCCACACTTCTTTCCTCAGTCCTACGAAAAGCCACCCGATAAGAATACTCAATCCAATACCCTCACTTCTGTCACTGTTTCCAACACATTATGCATCCCTGGTGAACTGTGTTGATGTAACAAGCTACATAATTAACAAATTACAGTTATATATTACTTTAAGCAGTTACAGAGTTGTATAAAGTGTTTCTAACGTGTTTTTGGACAGGCCACCTGTCTAATTCACACTCCAAACAAATAGGGGGCAGCATATCACCATAGTAACTGCTAACTGCTGCTAACTGTAGCTGCCGTTAGCTAGCACTGGGAGACTATTGGTGTTTTAGTCCGCTAGCACAATAGCTTTGGACCGTGGCTAACTGGATAGCATACTAACTTAAACAGAAATCTCTGCTACACAATATATACACGTCATAATGTAAAAACTGTTATTTACTCACATTGTTTTGATTATTTTAATGTATTATTTTCTGCTATTTATCAATTTATTAATAATTATTTTACATACTGCACCTTTAGGTGATTGTTTGTTATTTGAAAAAATGTATTCACACCAAGCCAAAGAAAAATCCTCCAATGAAGAACTGTGTTGAACCGAAACGGTTTACGTCCATTACTTTGACTTCATCACAGAAGAAAGAAGTATAAACACATAATAGTTGAGTCGTGATTATGAACTGAGGAGCTGAAGAAAATAGTACAGGTTTTCAAGTACTCATTTATTGATCCTGTCTGCCTACCCATCCCTGTCTCCAGGGATATTCATTTATTTCTGAAAGGTCAAGGCTTTTTAATTGTTCCATATCATCATCCCACTAGTGTTATATGAGCGAGCAATCTTAATATAAAGTGGTAACCGCTGCATGTGAACGTATGAATTGGCCAGATCTGCACTCCGGAGGAGAGCCTTCATGAGGCCATACAATCCCAACCACCACTGGATTTGTAATGAAATGCAAACAAATTAGCTTCTGCGTTTTGATTAGCTGCTATGAAACAATATAACCCTCTTCCATTTTATGTCTAGGTGTACTTTTTTGATTATTTTGGTTTACAGAGTGAAACTTTTGCACACCTGTGAATCGACAGGTGAGCAGGGGACCAATGGCCGACAAAATCAAGACCAAAAACACAGAACAGTGTTCGCCTCACTGGCAATTGGGGTAGGGTTAGGGGCAACTGTAATTAAAATACTGATTCTTGATTGCAAGTGAGGTGAACAGTGGGCAGGAGCGTTTGTCCTGTGATTATTTAGTGTGGGATGTAAAACTCTACCAACAGTGATATTTTAAAGGAACTTATTCCTGTCAAATAAAATAAACTAGTTATATTTAATACATTACATTATGGATGTAACTTGCACAACATTACTTAATTTGCTTTTCATCCCCTGGTCTCTATGAGGCCCAAAGAGAGGATGTTGGTATGTATATTCAGTTTAAGGCAAGTTTAACAGATGGAACAAGCAACATGTTGGGCTCGGACCAAACTTCCAAAAGTCGAGGTAGAACTACACCTACTGTATGTACTCATGGAGGGCTCGAGACTAATGCTGGCCTGCCATCATGGAGATGATTGGAAATGTCCTTGGGACAAACAGAGATCTTCCCCAGGATGAAGGGGATTTTATGTATGTGTAATTGTGGCTTAGCAAATGACTAACTGAACTGAGCGCTGATTTCAACTGAATTTCATCCTCTCATGCTGTTACTTTAGGTAAAATTACTGGCTGGCTTCTCGTCACGAGACCAGCAAGAAATACGGTGCGATAAAAATCCAAAAGCGTGCAGTGAACTCGGTAACAGCATCATGATAATGCCTCATTGGAGCAACAAATCCATGTCTACATCAAAAGCAAGAAAGCTAGTTGGCTAGTAGCAGGTGGTGGGAATCAGATTCCTGCAGTGTGTATGGCTAACAGAGCTAACCGCTAATGGCTAAATGCCAGTGGAGCTAATTAACTGAACAGAAACTGTCCGTCCTGCTTTGTGTTTTGCCTCGGTTAGCTATTAGCTCTGAGGAACATGAAGCTTTAAACAGTAAACTGCAGTTTAATGTGACAGCACAAGTCGTGTTTAAAGTAAATCACTGAACTACTTCGGCTGAGTACAGATTGGTGGTGCTTCAGTGGATGCCAATAGTTTTGACCTGCAACTATAGATTCTAATAACAAAGTAACGAAACAACAGTTTGATTTAGGAATGATTTACATTCACTTCAGGATGGTTGAAACTGTCGTTGAGGACGGCAGTGACAAAAGTTAGTCTGGAGGCCAACTTTCCCGAACATAGCAGCAAACAAAGCAGCAGAGGAGACTGCTGGGTCACATCAGGCTGCTGCTGAGGCTAGAGGACAGAGGGAGGGGCCCATGCAGCTCCTGGCCCCTTTATATTCTGAAGGATGGCATAATCAGACCAGGCCAGGTGCAAATGAAAAGGAATTCAGAATAAATGCTGCATTGGACTCACGGGGGGTGGGGGGGGGAGTCACGGACTGTTCAGAACAAAAGCCCCAGTGTGGTAAGCTAAAGACTATTAACCCTGCTGGATATAAGAGTGTACAGTACAGTTTGGTGTTATAGCCTGCACTAAGGCAATCTGTTGTATCTATTTGAAGGAGTAGCAGAGACAAACTCCGGGCTTAGAATGCAGCCAGTGTATCACAGAGGTCAGACATTTCAGCTATTCACTCTTAAAGGAGAGCCTCTATATAGTCACTGCTGCACAATGCTCTTCTGACACGAGAGTTGAGACCCACCCGGACCTCTAAATCAGAGGTTTTGTAGCGAAGTGTTAAGGTCTCTAGCCAGATGTGTTATTTCAGTCGAGTTGTTGGGTGGCAGCCCCTTTACTCATCTCCTCTATATATGCATATGTGTGTGTGTGCACACCCCTGTGTGTTATGTGAGTGGAAAAAAAGAGTTTCCCCTTGTGAGATTATAATAGTATATAAAATAAATAAATAAATAAAAATTAAATCAACTCTCACTAAAGTAATCTACATGGATAAACAGCAGTACAGGTAAGAGGAACACTAACTTTTGATTCTGGTCATTTTGATACCATGCCATGGATAAAAACACTTTTTTTTAAAAAATATTAACAACAAAGTTTGATAAGAGAGAAAAACTTTATCCAATCTAAAAAAAAAAAAAAAAAAACTACCTGTGATAACATCGTCAGCCAGTTTTGGTCGGTAAGAAAATAACAGACGTATAGAGGTTGAGTGAAGAGGTGGAGAGGCATGTAATTACACTGAGAGATGCCTTTTCCCTTTCATCTGTGTCTTCACCCGCTGTACCGGCGCACAGAGGACTGAGTGCAGAATTGGTTCTGATTCTAAATTATCACGGCAGTTCAGTGCTGTTTGAAAGATCTGTCCGTGATCCTACGGCATGAACTCTTCCACAGCATGAGATGGATGTATTGTAGCAGCCTAATTTCTGGAATCCCAACCTGCATAACTGCATTTTCAAAAGCTGAGGCAGAATGTTGATGAATGAACATTAACTTATAGTTAAGAACAAGTTTACTGCCTTACGGAGGAAGGAAACTTGTATTACTGGTATCAGATCGGTCACAGAACAAAATACAGGGATGAGACGGCAGGATAATGTCAAGCCGTGTTTGCAGCTACAAAAAGCCGATGTTTTAGATGACGGGACATTTCCACACGTACTTTTTTGATGGACAAAATAGGTATTTAAAGCAAAAGCGTGATCTTTTCCTCACCAAGTGGTTTTTGTGTCTAAACCTGACCAGATCAGAAGCACACTGTTGTCAAGAGATAAAACAGAACATGTGATCTAAAGAAGCACAAAGTTTGCAACATAGAGATATGTAAAATAATCAGTGTCAAGGAGGAAAAGCCTGGATCACCGCATCCCTACCAATAAAGTCAGATTGAGCTTATTGTTTAAATCATTATGATGGTTATGGGGTTTTAGTCCTGGTCTGTGATATGAACACCCAATAGGTTCAATTGACCACAACTGTAGTTAATGTGAGAACAAAATTTGAGTTTGGCTGAGTTGAAGAGGACTTTAGTCGATTTTAAAAAAGCCAAAATCTGAAGGCCGTTACATAAACGAGGCAGGATGTAACCACACGAATGGGTCAGGGACAAAACAAACACAACCACGGCTGTGATGAGACCTTGGAGAGGGAATTCGAGGATTCAGACGTTGATTGATGGGTCATAAAGGTGCGGAAGTTTTTTTTTAACAACTGACCTTGGGATGTTGGCACGGAAACAGCAACAAAAGGTTATGGAGAATAAAACACTTTTTCACAAGGCGACACAAGTAGTCATGATGTTTTAAAGCAATAGCAACGAGCGGAGCTGTGTGGCGTGCCTTGCGAACAGTTCACACTGGAGTTTAAAGCTGCTTCGGTAGGCTGGTATTTCTGTCGATACATCACTTGATCCGTGTAAAAATATACAAATTACTTCGTTTTGTGCGACATAAGTGAGAATTCATATACAGTACAATATACATAAAATACTTCTGTATACAGTATATGTGTACGTGCATGTGTGTCACTCTTCTAGGTATTCTGAAGAAGTGAGTTGGCTGGCTCGCAGTGTTGATTAATTTACTTCTGCTGAAACAATCTAAATGTAAATTGGACCTCTCTATCTGTGTCTCCCAGACTATAATGAGAAGAGAATTTAAATGACCTGGTTGCTTTTCATCCATTCTGACGCAAAGTTGAAATTTACAGAGAGACAACTTCTGTGTAAACAAAAAGAAATTATGTATACGAGAGAGCAGAAATCCTCACAGGCTTTACTGGAGACTTGCACAATATAAAGTTTTGTCAGGATGGTGGTGCATCGTAAGCATTTGGCAGTGGTTTGAGTAGAGCTACTGTAGGATCAGCTGTTTCGAAAGTCGGTGTCTCACGATGTTCGTCTGTTTTCGTATGACTAGTGTACCAGCTGACCTGTCTGACTGCTCAACACTTTGGGCAAGAGCAGGGCTCATTATTGACTGCCATGTCATCTGACTAAGATAGTCATGGTTTCAAATCAGTAGTCTTTCCATTTTTGGTTCTTCCTAAGTTCTTCCTAAGGTAAACCTTTCAACCCAATTGCCAGAACAAGTGCTGGCAATATACAAACCACAGATTTTCTCACTCTTACATTTACTTATGTTGCAAATTCATTCATTTTCTGTATGTTATTTTGAGACACTGCTGTGCTTGTGGTCTGGTTAAGTTTAGGCAAAAAAACCCACTTGGACGGGGTTAGGAAAAGATCATTACCTGCTTCTGTCGCCACAAACCTGAATGTCACCCGATGTCTCATTAAAATATATCGAGTGGTTTCCATGCACGTAACACCAAACAAATTTTAATCAATTAAATGTTTGCAGAAACATAAAATGTCAACTTTATTTTGGCAACAGCCTGGCTATTGGTACCTTTACAGGTACTCTTTCACACTATTGTAGTGTGTAGTTAAAAGAAATTAGCCGATTTAGCATCAGGGCTTTAAGCATCCTATAGACACAAAAAGTGCTGCCATTACTGTACTTTGCCTTCATTTCATACCTGCGTAAAACACTGTAATGTATGTAAAGACCTTTTTCTGCCAAGAAACGTGATTGACATATGATATATGCAGTTCCAGTGTAACTCAGCAGCAGCTCAGCAAGCAGATTTGTCTATAGCAGGGGTGGGCAACATTTTTTTCCAGAGGGCCATACTGAATTACAAAATGTACACAAAGGGCCACAAATTGGACAATGGAATCGAAACATTAAACACATAGCGCCAAAATGCAGCACAGAATGAAGAAAAGATCAGGTTGCTATTACCTATTCATGAACATCCATGTGGTCTTAGGGCCAGTGTCCACAGGAGAGCTGAGATGAAGCGTGACTGAAAAAATGCTGCTTGTCTCTATGAGAAAAATATATAATAGGACGTTTTAAATTAGATATACAGTAAGTGTAATAGTATAATATATGAAGTGCAGCTAGTCTGTCACTGGTTCCCTTCATTCCAAACTCTTCAGAGGCCCAACCCAGCTGGCACCGGACATCAATAGACGTTGGTCTTTGATTGGATTCAAGTCATGACATCAGGTGACCAAAACCCAACGTCCATTGACATCTACTTTCAACATCTTTTGACATAGGAATATTGACGTCAAATGACGTTAATATTTTGTTGTTTTTATGTTGTGGTGTCTGGCAACCAAAACCCAACGTGTGTCAGACGTCTTGTACTCACACAACTTTGACGTTGAATAATGACCTTTTTGATGACAAAATTCGAATGTCTGGACAACATCTATCAACAACGTTGATTTGACTTAAGATAGCCTACATAACTGATCCAACGTCGGACCAACATTAAGTTCAGACGTTAACTCGATTTTCATTTTCAACTAAATACTAACGTCTATTCAACGTCGGAGGCGTCTCAATTAGACGTCTCTATGACGTCTAATTGACATCTAGTGCCAGCTGGGAAGCCTACCCACCACAATGTTTAATACATTCAAACTCCTCTACAGTAGATTGTTGGGATCTTACCCAACTTCTCCTCCCAAGGTGGATACTGTCCAGGACCGGTTTCTCCTCTACAATAAGCTCAGAACATTTGCTTATCATACATAGGAGGCCTTATACTTTCAAGCTGTTTTAATCAATATTTTTAATAGACAGAACCATCAACCCCACATGGATGATAACTGCTCAGTGTTATGGACCTTCTGAGTAACTTCCGTGCCATTAATTTGGTTTTGCAGCCCACAAATTCACAGAATGTTAGCCGATAAAGGTCTCTGGTGCAGACCAAAACAGTGAAACAGTGATTGTAGGACTTCCATTCATCAGGATGCCAATAAGGAGACAACAAATGCATGGCCAAGTTGCTCTGTGTTACCTGGATGCAAAAGCAGTTTGCCCTGATGATGTGTCTGGCTTTTCAAAGCTGTGTAATGGGAAAGAAAATCAAGTAATGTATTTTTCAACATTGTTTGACAGATTGCAGATTGCCTTGAAATTTGCTGACGTTATTTTTATCTCGTAGGTAGCATAAAGACTTTAGGGGGAGAAAACTGAAGCAATGGTAACATGGGCAGTGTTACCAGCACAGAAAAGCACCTCCATCTGTATTATTGTGTGAATATCATTGGATATTATTATTCCATACGTTTTACTCTGCCACTACAGTATATTGTAAAAATATGCATTGGTCTGGACTGCCATCTCTCCCATGCTCCCTGGGTGTGTTTGATATACCGCCGTACCTGTCGTTTCACGGACTTGCTTTATCTGTCGCATAGGCAAGTAGGAAACGCTCGCTCGAATGATGCCAGAGAGACACACATCACTCGGACCGTTCTCCAAAAAACTGGAACCACGTCAGAATATCCTCATCCGACACCACCATCTAGGGCCGAGTCAATAAACATTCTCAGCGGGAAAGCATCGATATTTCGTTAGAGGGTGTGATGGAGGCAGTGCGGGGCAGAAGACCCGCTGAGTGCTGACTGGAACTCCTTTGGATTTACTTTCACTTTCAGTATTCACCGTCTGACACGAGACACCTGACCCCATTCCCCTTATCCATCTTCTCTATCCGCTTACATTTCACCTTGTGTTCCTTCCTCATCGTCTCTTTTTGTCTCGCTGACCACACTCCTTCACCACCCCTCCCTGTGTGTGTGTGTGTGTGTGTGTGTGTGTGTGTGTGTGTGTGTGTGTGTGTGTGTGTGTGTGTGTGTGTGCATGCCCTGGCCATACACACACATTCCCGGGGACAAAAACCAGGTCCCCAAGTTGGTTGCACTTCAGTTGTTTGGCCACTTAAGCTTGTGCTAAACTGAATGTCTTTATGTGGATTTGTTATTGGGTTTAGCTTGCGTCTAAACAGGTGGAGGTCAAGGGAAGCCTCCAGACAATTCATGTGAATAATCAACGAAATGTCCCCAAATATGAACCAATGTTTTGTACACAAGAATCTAAGAATATACTATGTTTTTGTGCATACAGACCTCTTGTAGGCAGGCTCAAGGCTCAGCACTCTGCAATTCTGTCAAGTTTTTATTCGTTTTTTATCATATAAAGAAAAAGAAAAACAGCAAGAAAGAAAATTAAAAATAAGTGTAGTGAAGGTACTGGGAAAATGTTTCATAATAAATCTCAAATGTAGTTCTCATGCGTTAAATTGTATTCCTTTCGCAGTAATGAAGTATAACATTTAATTCCTCACGATCGCTATGAGAAACATCCAAATGTTCTTAGAAGTTTAAAAAAATATGATTTCTTTTTCTTGTTTAGTTGCCAAAGTGCAGAGCATCAAGCTCAATGTCGGCACATTGGCAGGGCAGAGGTTCTGTTTATATTTACTTGGCAGAACACAATTCTTTTTTTCTTCAAACATGTCTCTTCTCGTACAGTAATAACAGCTTATCTGCCTGTCACGTTCTTTTTGAGGGATACCTCAAGGCTCTGTTCTGGGCCCGTAGATTTACCCTGTTTAATTACCCACGGTTTCTACAAATTCCATCTTAAAATCACAGCCACATTTGCATTCCAAAATATAATATGTCCAACTTGCAAACCGACATCTAGAATAGCGCTGCTGTGCCTGTTTTAAAAATCTTTCTTCTATGATGAATATAATATTAAGGTACCGTTCAAAATGTCAAACCTTGAAATGACATCTATACAGTTGACTGAACACACTTTTGGCTGGATATGCCTGCAAAAACCCCACAACTGCTTATCTTATTCAAAAACGTATTATAAAACTTATAATATTTTTACTTAAGTTCACAGGTGACCCACTTTCCACACATAGATCACTGAAGTTCCTTTAATAATAAACCCCATTGTCATTTTCGTTTTTTTTTTAATCGATCTGGAAACTCCATATTATAGCTACTGCTGTCGTTTTTAAAGGCACTGATAAGAGGCCTCCTCCTCCCCTGACTGAGGACGTTTGACTCTGGTTTGCTGATAAATTGCAGCTGCTATTTGCTCCTCTCTCTGTGGGAAGAGACTATGAATTAACTTCATTAAAATTCCACTGGGCTAGATGACACCTTTTATTTAAGGTCTCCCATTTTCTGCCTCCCTCCCTCCCCTTGCTCTTTTTTCTTTTTACACAGGGGAGATTGATTTGAACTTTAATTTGCCAGCACAATGTCACAGCGTCTGTTTGTGAAATGAGGTCAAGGAGCTCAAGTTGTTTTACAGGATCAATACGAAGAGATGTAATGTGATAAAGGTAAAACGCTGGACCTTGCCAATACTTGCTGGCCTTCAAATACAGACCTGCTATGGAACTATTTCTCAAATACATCACAGTGATATAAGCACGGTTTTCTCATTATTTGCCTCCTCTGTCAATGGGAAGCCTCATATCACCCTCCATATTTTATTCAGTGACTATGAGGGCAGCCTGTCTGAATGACTGAACCGCAGACGGCGAGAGCACAGAGGAGGGTTTCAGGGAATTAAGTGTGTTCCTGCCGCCTTCAACTCCAGCAGCAGAAGCTCAACCTGTGGGATGTTTGTAGTGCGAGTTGTTGATTGAAACAGACATGCTCAGCTAAGCTTGAGAGAGCACCTGGCGGATTCACTTATTACTGCCTTCATGAGGCTTTCTACTCCCAGTTGACCTGCGGTAATTCACACACACTCGCATACAGTCGCGGTAGCCAAGGTGCAATCTGCAATGGCGTTGTCTCATTAAATCTGATCCCAGCTTACACCTTTTCACGATGCCGTTGCAGTTTTAAAGTTGTCGATGGGTTGCAGGTACAAGGTACTCCACATTATGTGCTTCTATCAAGTGGGACCACACTTTGTACCGTTCCAATTAAAAGCACACATTTGCATACACTGTTTTTGTGAAGTCATCTACGAAACCTGACAGTATTTTAACAGTTATGTTTGGGTAAATAATGTCTTCATGTAATAGAAACAATATCACATTGTTTCATTACTGAGAGTTGGGGTAAGCTGCCAGTGTGACGCAATGCATACTTGTACTGTAATTACCTTGGATTAAAAAAGTTGTGTCCACAATGTGGATCCAAATAATTTCATTTAGGTAACAACTTTCTTCTTCAGTTTTGAAGCATTTACATTTTACATTTTAGGGCATTTATCAAACGCTTTTGTCCAAAGCGAGTTACTTACATTCATACACATACATAAGGAGCAGTTTTGGGGTTCATTATCTTGCCCAAGGACACTTCAACATGCAGACCAGGGGAATCAAACCAGCGACCTCCCGATGACAAGACTGAAATGAAAAACTTTAATAACAAAGCCGTGTCCAAACACACGATCCAAAAATGCATCCAAAATGCATGTGCAAAAGGCGGTCAAAAAGAAAGCTGGCAATAACAGGGAATAAAAAACAGAAGGAGCAGGCAGGGGCAAAGTACACAACCAACTCTGTCATATGATCACCTTGAGTTAGGTGATGATGTGAAGGTTCACAAGTCGTAAACGTGGGCATCTTTCTTATATGTCCATTATGACATGGACATGGCATGAGGTGGGATGAGCAAGCAGACATTACTACAGGAATGAGAAACCTGTCTTCGAACCCTCCTCCCCTAAAACTTAGTCAGTCTCAAATTTGCTGGCAGTTCATTTCAGTGAAGAACGGGGCTAGACATTCAATTTCAGTAGCAAATCGATCATTCCCTGTTTTCTTCTTGCAGAGTTCAATGGACTAGGAGCTCGAGGCTCTCAAAAACCACACCGGTTTCAGAGAAACAATACGAGTATTGAGTTCAAGGGCATGATGAACAGCTCCTTCTTACTACAGAAGTGTCAAAATACGGTTTGGTCAGCAGCCCACTGACCAGGCTGTCAATAGTCACCCCTCTAGCATCAGTCCTTGAAGCACCCCTGTAGTGCAGTAGTAGCGTGAAAGAAGTCCCAATCAGTGAGTAGTTGGATGGATCATATAGTGGACTTTCCATCTGGAGACAAGGGTTTGCATCCTGTTTGTTGCCACAAGTGATTTCTTTTTTTAATGTGAGTTAGCGTACGTAAATGATGTAACTTGTGTAACTCACATTGCGTGAGTCACTTTCATATTTTAACCAGTAGTAGATTTTCTTAACCCTAACCAAGTAGTTTAGGTGCCTAAACCTAATCAAACCAGGGCTGTTTGGCAAGCTAAAAGTCCAAAGTCATAATATGTCACACTATGTGAACTGTTTGTCAGCAAGCTTTATTTTGAAAGTCTAACTGGACCTTGTTTATTATGTATGATTGATTTGATAACGAAGCCTTTATTTTGAAGATCTAACCTGTAGTTAGAGCATCGTAGTTTGAAGCTTAAAGCCACTGACCAAGCTGCCATATTTGATATATTCATATTTACTGGCAGTAAGGGGAACAAACCAGAACTGACAGGGTGGAGAAACATGAATGAGCAGAAATTAAACCAGATCCGTTAAAGAGACTAAACGGTTTCTATTTGAAACCAAACTCTATCAAAAAATGCTACCACTTTTAAGAAACATTAAGCTCATTTTCTCCCACCTTGCTTCCATTTCCCCAAGTCTCCACACTACTTCATATGGACTCCAGGTGCTGTTTTGATGTGAAAACTCGATTAGTTAGTTGGTGAGATGAAGAAAACTTTTCATCTTCAGCTCTCAGCTGAGGTACATCTCTCTGGATTGCAATCACTGAGCGATTGTCTGGCAAGGTTATGATGTGAATACCAAGCACCAGCCCAAACTTTCATCATTAATAACCACGCTAAGGATTGATCTGGACAGAGATCGGCCAGAAAATATCCTTGGGGGTGCTGTTTGATCTTCACTAACAATAAACAAGACATCAAGTCCTGATGCAATCTTCCTCTCACCCCACTACACAGACGTGTTGGGCTAAATGAAATACTCGTATGATATGCAATTCTCTCTCAGTCTTACTAGTACAGCTCAAAATGTACCATGTGTCTTTCTAGCTTGTGTCACATGAAAGGTTCACCTGGCAGCATGACTGTGCTCTGTAAATTCCAAGGCATTGGTGTGTTAGATTAGATTAGCAAAACTGACTAATATGCAGGTGCAATAAGAGGAAAGCCCAGGCTCTGAGTAACATGAATGTGCTCCTTAACGTCATGTCTGTCAACTCATTATTTTTAGATATTTCTTGTATGAATATATTTACCTTGCAAAGCAGTTGGGTTTGTGAGATCAAGTGATTTTGCAGATCCATCTTGCCTGCCAGGCAAAGGGACCAAACCACGGTGGTTTAGACCAATCAGGATCCTATAATGAACTACAGGCCACCATGGGGGGTGGGGGTTAGGTGTGATAACCAGCAAAGAGAAGTGAGTGTTCATTTGAAAACAACAGTCGCTGCTCCTCCAGAGGTTAGCATAGATGCTGTTAGCATCAGCTGTATCAGAACTGGAGAGTATATTTTATTGTAAAACGGTAAAGAATGCACTAAAAACTTTAGGAAATAAGGAAATAGCCCGTTAGATAACTAATTCTTGTCTACTTTGTCATTAAACAGTTTATTCACTGTGGCCCACTGAGCTCCCTCGCTCTCTGATGGTTGAAAACCAGAAGAGAAGCCAAAGAGGCCGGTGTGTTTACCTGCAAAACTACAACTTAAAAACTGCTGCAAAAAGATATTACCTGATCGACTGTGTGTGAATTAACAAAGTCAAGCATCGAGAACTCAACCAACAAAGCCAACCAATCAGAGTAGGGTGGGGTTTTACGATGAAATCATTTGGAACCATAATAACACGTCAGACTGCTTTTGAATCTGCTTCAGTGAAAGGTAGCAGTGAAAATGTGGTATGGAGCTTCACTGATTTGGGCATTCTCTCAGTAACCAAGCACAATTGATACAATAGCTAATGAAACAGATGCAGTCCTCTGAAAAAAGTGGATAAACCAATGTATTTTCCACATAGGTGAAGTGGGGAACTAAAAGTGGTATAATGGGTGCGACAACCACGCACTTGCCCTCTGTCCCTATGACCTCTTCTATTCAAAAAGGCAGATTGATTGAGTGCTCTCAGTCACAAATGTGACGTAGATTATCGTCACAAACAGCACTAAGACCTCACACACTACTGAGAGGTAGAAGTTCCAAAGCAAATGTAAAAGCCTCTGCAGTCCCTCCGTCACGCTGAGAACAAGGAATGTGGACCCAATGCAGGGTACAGCAGGGAGACAGATCAGTGGCAGAAGTTCTATTCAAAAATGATATCAGGAACAGGCAAACACAACAGATGACTCAATACAGACTCAACTAATGACTGAACTTCAAACAACTGAAGATTTTTGTAATGTTCTCACACTGATAGCCTCAGCCTGGGTGTGATCAATGCCCCAGAAGCCTCCTGACACTCTGCCACTGACCGTACACAATTAACATATATCTTTTCCAGGGCGTTAGCTGAATGAAGAGTGTCATCCCTCCGGACTCATAGCTCTGCTCTCCTTCAGCCACAGAAACACCCACAGCCTCCTGTCTGCTGCAGCTGCACTGTAACATAGTTTATCCAGACCCTAATGTGGTATTGTTTTACTCTGTAACAGGTGCAGTGTGAAATGTAAGCAATATACAATTCATCCTCCACATGCCAAGGATATATACACCAAATTGCATGGCAATCTGTCCAAACTGTTGACATTCTTCAGTCTTGATGAAAGTGGACCAACCAACTGACTGGCATTGCCATCCCTCCAGCTAACAAAGCATCCACAGAGTCTGTCCTGCAGAAATACTCTGTGGCCCAGACCAACTTTGCTCAAGTGTTCCAAGCTACGAGGCAGCCATGCTACACATAGCATAACTTTTCTCACAATTTTCTCCCAGAATTAATATTTAGATCCAAAAAATAACAGTTGACATCAAATATTGGCAACATACCAAAAGTGGAGAGCATTGATTCTTCAGAAAAAAACTGTTGCATCCATGTAAGGCTGGAAACTGTGTATCATAAGCTAATGAGCATCTATATAGTTGAGTTTACTTTTAATCAGTCAGTAATCCTTCCATAATTCATCCGTTCAAAGTCCTTCCCATGCACTTCCTGACCACTGCTTCAACTGGCAAGTTATTTGTTCCCTTCATCCCCCACTAATCCAACCATGCACTTCTCCATCCATTCATCTCTTAATCTATGCATCCAAGTCTTCCCGGCGTTCTCCCTGCAGGCTCTGGTGTCATGAAGAGTTAACAGCATTCCCTTTGAATGCCACTCAGCCCTGCCTGGTATAGCAGCCATTGAAGATTATTAGGGCCCTCATTAAAAGATGATGTAAGACCTCCGGAAGGCCAACGTCTGACTTCTACTGCTCTCTATTTCTCTGTCCTGCTTTCACAGACTCACTCAATCACACTTTGACACTCCTCAATCCATCTTTTTATGCTTCCCATAATCTGTAACCTGGATATGCTAATGGGACCTGGACATTGTTGTACTTTCATAAGGTCTAAAACGACTATGGTATTTAATGTGGAAGATGATATATTGCAAGTTATTACTGAAACAGGATCTTTTGGGAAGTTAGACATTATTGTCATCCTGAACTGGTTCATTAACACATTTCAGTCAGACTGTTACTGCATTCCAAACCTTTCTAATTGAGCTGACTCATAACAAAACATAAGTATTCAGGACAGGGTATTCAGGAGAAAACTCTTGGCTGCTGACCTTGGCAGTGATTTTAAGGCCGCTTTGGCTGCTTTCCAAAAATGGACCTAATCGATCACTGTCAGAACAGGCTCGATCTTCATCATATGTTTTTGTTTGTTTAATCGTTTTTGTTCATATGTGACACCTTGACACAATCCTAGGTTTGTTGGTGTCATTCAGCAGTATATGTATTGTGAGTGGTACACTGCTGAAACATCTGATAAGTTTTGGATATATTTCCTTTAGGCTTGAGCTAGGTATAATCATCATAAGGTATGATTATCATTCGAGTAAAATGTGTATTAGTAGTGATCAAGGGAAATCGGCATTAGGTAGCTGGCTGAAGTGTTTTCATTCAGGTTTACTAAGAACTTCTTTAACACGTTCTGTTACTCTTGTGTTGTACTCTAAAAATGTTTAAAAAACATTGATGTGAAGCTAATTTCTGAGGCTTCCCTAAATACTGGTAAAATAGCTGTCTAAAAAAATCATAAAAATAGCATCTTCAGATTGACTTTTATCAATTTCAGGTTAAATTAACAACTTCTGGTTAGTCCCACAAATTCAGGTTTAAGCCCCGCCTGTTCTGTGTATAGATATGGATACAGATTTTTGATTTTTCAGTTGGTTGAACAGATACACATGATGGTCTACCTGCTCGTTCCTACTTTCCATTGTTCTTCCAATTCTTTGCCTCCTGGGCTTTTTCACATCAATGTAGATCAGATGCAGACCCATCTAGACATTATAATTAGTTAGTTTTGTACAAACACAAGCAAAAGCTGTAGGTCGTCCAGTCATCGGAAGGTCGCTGGCTCGAATCCCAGACTCCCCTGGCTGCATGTCCAAGCATCCTTGGACAAAATACTAAAACCCAAATTGCTCCTGCTGAGCAGGTTGGCACCTTGCACCCAGCCTCTGCCATCAGTGTATGAATGTGTGTATGAATAAGTGAGCGTTACAAGTGTTGCAAAGTGTTGCGAGCAGTCAGTTGACTGGAAAAGCGCTATAGAAATGCAAGTCCATTTACTTAACCTGTTAAAAGACACATTTTTTTCGTCATTAAAACATCATTATGAAGTAAATGTTGATGGCACAATGTGATGGACATAGAACAATGAAACCATCAATGCTAATGTTGGTCCCCACTACTGATGTTCCTCCTTTCATTGTACCTGTTTGCTGCTGCATTACCACAGTGTTGCTGCAATGGTAAAAATGCACTTGATAACTGTAGGCGCAAAGGTGGCAGCAGATTACTTGAATCCTGATAATGACAGTGTACCCCGTTTGACCACAATGTGTGGTCGCTGTCCGTATTTCGGCTGGTTGTACTTGCATAAGTCTATAAGTGAAACATTCAGTCTGAGGTATATGTTTACACCCAGCTCAAAGGCAGTACACCCAGATTAACTTGTGATATAACCTTAACCAACGGTGCAGGTAAATGGCATATAACTATTTCTGTTTGAGTCGGCATTGCATATACCCACTTCTATATCTGCTCTGATGTGCATCTTCGTTACATTGTCTGAGGGAACTATAGGTAACTGCATACTTGTGGACACAACCGCCACTAATGCTAATGTTAGCTCCTCTGGGATTTAAGCTGTTATTTTTCTAATTTTGACAATCTAACCTGTGACAGGTTGGTAGCTGTTGTTGATTTTGTTCAAATACCCCAAATGGTAATTTTATGGGTTATTGTTCTTCAGACGGTGGAGCTAAACTAGCTAATGTTTGCTAATGGCAGTTGCCACTTGTTGTCATAGCAATGGTAAACATGACACAGCATTATGGGCTGATGGAACGTGAATACTGTAGAGTGCAGAATCAGACTACATTGTAAATACAGATAAGATCCCTTGTATTCAGCACAGTATGCATGATTTTAGTAGTTAGTAGTTAGTAAACCTATAGAAAGGAATACCTTCTGATGTATTAGAATGAATAATTCTTTGGGATAATTTAGGATACTGTGATTTTGATACAATGCTGTGATCGTTGACATGTATTACTATATATCATTCTCTATTTTTTTTATTTCTGTCATTATCATAGTAACTAACTGATGAAAAAAACAACTAAGAGGTCATCTGAATGGGTATAAGGAGGCGCTACATGTTTTGTAAACGCAATTTTAAGGTCATCAATAATGCTGACGGTTGTTGAGGCAAAAGGCTTTGAGGTTGGTGAAAGGAATACCTGCAGAAACTATGAAGGGATGAAATGAGGCTTTTCCAAATACTTTTGGGTTTTAAAAACTAATTTAATCTGAATTCTATTTTCTAAGAACAGATAAGAGTGGCGCAGTCCATTTATATCCTCACGGATAGGTGAATTCTCAGTCGAGCAGTAGCCTGGCCGTTCACACCAGAAGAGCATTTCTCCTCGCCGACCAACAAGCTGTAGTGCTGCTCTGCTCTTTCCTAATCATACCTCGAGCTAATCTTTATAATAACCTCATGAATTTTTAATGTAAACCTTTATATGTGTTTCGGGATAAGCAGGGCATCACTTCTTCTGCAACAATGAAGTTAAAAGGGCCGTCACCAGAGACATTATGGAGGAGACGAATCACTCAGAATTTCTGAATAGGAAAGTCTGTGATGGCAGAAATGGCATGTATGGCAGACTGTATATCCTGTCCCATCCCCCCAAAAGTTGCATACTTTATCAACGGTACCGGGGAAGATATCAGCCAGTCACGTTGTTGCAGTGATAGGAGCGCGCTTTGTAGTGATTCACCTTTACAACCAATTTGGTGCGAAATTTTCACCTGTTGGGAAAAGGCATTCCAAACTATATTTTGGGGCAAAATCCTTGCACTTTTTAAGATGTTTCTATCACATTTGACTGATGATTCTATATAGTTTTTATGTTACGGTGACCGTAACTGCCTGGGGACGTTGCCAAGATGTCTGCCTGGTGGCAATAATTTCCTATGAGGACTTTGCCATCACCTTGTGTGATGAACTGTGAGAGGGAACTCTCTCCTGCCTGTGTGTGTGTGTGTGTGTGTGTGTGTGTGTGTGTGTGTGTGTGTGTGTATGTGCGGGCGCACTTCATGACCCGGCTCTAAAGTGTGACAAAAACAAGGGAGCTGAAGGCAAACAAATAATTTATTTTACAAAAAATCATATTTTTTGCAACACAAAGGTAAGCTTAAACAAGTTCTGTTTATCAGCAAAACCAGTGATGTGAGTGCTTGTGTGCATGAGTGTGAAATGTAATGTGTGTGAAGGATATTGGATGGCTGAAAAACAAGCAGGGAGCTGTCACATCCCCCTCCAGAAGAATGGGGTCCTGAAAGAAGGTTTACCACCAGGTTACCATGGCTAATCAAATATATATAATTTACATTACATACGTTTCTCGTCTTATCTCAAAGCCAGTGATCTAGAATACACCAGTGGTGTATCCAGCCTAGGAAGCAACTTAAGAGGCTAGAGAGAGGCAAGAGGAGAACCAATGAGAACAGACATTCAATTTGTAGAGCGCGGGATAACGTGTCTGCCACTCGCTTCGGCTCGGTGGGTCGCCAAACAGACACTAATTAAAGCCTATGGATAGCCGGTATCATCTAGAGATGGGCCCGATCCAATCCTGGATCAGGTCTGATGTTGATGTCATTCACTCATCGGATATCAGACGTACAGGGCTGATCCACTTGCCAATCCAGATTCCAGTCCTATTGAACCCGCTGTAAAGTAACATTAGACATGTCACCGATCCAAAATCCACTCCACATCTTACCACGAACCCACAACAACTTTCTGCAACTGCAGTGTGCATCTGAGTGAGCTATAGACCTTAGCTGTTGGTTAACCAAAATGTCCTTAGTTTGGTGATATTTTAGTCAGAAACCACAGAAAAACAGGACAGCAACATGTAATATTATGTAAAGCCAGCATGCCAAGGGGTGGAGGTACGGTTGCGTTGTACAATACCATTAGTAGTCAAGCACCTGCAGAATTTTCACGTGAAAGAGTTCCAGGAAATGATGCAAGCCAACAGCCAAAAAGACACAACCATACACCAGACTCTCGCTGATGCTTTCCAGAGATGCTTCCTTCCTACTCAGTGACCAACCACTGTCTGTGATGGAAAATGTTGGATTTTGCAGCCAGTTGTAGCACTTAGAGCCCAGGTATAGTCTGCCTTCCAAAAAATACATTTCACAAATGGCTATGCCCGAACTACACAACTGAGTGTCATCGCAGTTAGGAGATGTAGAAGCCATGCGCTTGCTTGAAGGTTATTTTGATAAAGTAGATATTCATTTCTCTACAGTTTTGCATTTCAAATATTTAAATTGAATGAAAATGTTACAGCTGTTGCTGCTACCTGTGTGTATCTGAAGCCTGACAAATAAATTCCTCTGGAATACATTTAAATTCAACACATTTGCCGTTTTTTGCTTTTCTAATAAAAAGTGCTGTGTGCTTTATTTCAGCCTCATGATGTAACCTTAAACACAGTACCAACAATATTATTGATAAAATTAAAATATAAAGAGCCCTCCCAGCTGGCACCGGACGTCAATAGACGTTGGTCTTTGGTTGGATTCAAGTCATGACGTCAGGTGACCAAAACCCAACGTCCATTGACATCTACTTTCAACATCTTTTGACATTGGAATATTGACGTCAAATGACGTTAATATTTTGTTGTTTTTATGTTGTGGTGTCTGGCAACCAAAACCCAACGTGTGTCAAACATCTTGTACTCACACAACTTTGACGTTGAATAATGACCTTTTTGATGACAAAATTCTAATGTCTGGACAACATCTATCAACAACGTTGATTTGACTTAAGATAGCCTACATAACTGAAATCCAACATCGGACCAACGTTAAGTTCAGACGTTAACCCGATTTTCATTTTCAACTAAATACTAACATCTATTCAACGTCGTCTCAATTAGACGTCTCTATGACGTCTAATTGACGTCTAGTGCCAGTTCGGAATCTGTCTCAGCAGTTGTGTATCGGAATCGGACTGGGAAAAAATGTGGATATGCCCATCTCTAGAATCATCTCTTCACTTGAAAGAGAAATACTGCCAAATCAGGCTTGGAGTAGGCATATCTGTGGTTCAGAATGTCTTAAAAATGGTTATGGCAAAGCAAAAGCAATCACTATTGGTCACTGTGCATCCTGCCCCAACAGCCAGTTCAGTAACATTCTGTTATCCTTTGTCTTAAAGAATCCAGTCACAGACAGTGGTGAGACAACAGCAGCTACTTGGCCGCGGCTAAATGGCGTGCATGAGACACTGGGGGAAAGGCTGTCCGTTCATTCTTCCACCCTTGGAAAACCAGGGTCTGACTTCTGCTGAAGTCTCATCCTCTGAATGTGAAGATCCTTCTCAATTGTCCCTGCTGCCTGGCACAGATAGTGAGGGGGAGTCCAAGCCTTCCACCTGCTCTCAGCCAATCGCTGAAAGGCCAAAGGGGGGTGGCGCATGTCAGCCTTCCTCAATAAGCAGGCTGAAAGGAGGAAGTGAGCGACGCCGCTCTATACAATCAAAATGAACAATTATTCCTCCTTGTCAGAGTACAGGGAGCTGAGATGTGGCTAAGCAACAGGTGATGTCAGCCCCCCAGCTGGTTACATTTAATTAAAGTATAAAGAAAATCTTCTGATGTCAGCAAGGTGCCATCTGCGACTGTAAATGAACAAAGAAACCACCTCACAGCTTATTGTGAGGCTGCTGTGCTGAAAATGACTAAATTTCTTCCCGTATGTTTACATCGTATTACTTTTAGAAAATGCTGTCTTTCTACATTAGATAGTTTTAACACCCAATTTGGTTTTTAATTAAAACATAAAATCACTTTTGTTTTCACTTCCATCTTCCATCTGAAATAAAGGATCCAAGACTTTTTCTATGCACAGCAAAGAATTATTTCGTTCCAATTTTGAGCACAAATATGTAAGAAAATCCATGTTGGTGAGCATGTCAGCATAATCCATCCACCTGACAGGTGTGGCATATCAGGATGCTGATTAAACAGCACAGGTGTACCTTGGGTTGATCACAATGTGAGGGCTCTCTAAAGTGATCATGCTTTCAGTGCTTTCTTTCAATAGGATCTCTATCTTCCAGAAACCGGCATAGGAACAGAGGGTGAACCACCTCTCGAGCCATGCACAGTGCCGTGAGGAACAAACGGTATCCAGCCAAAAGACACCATAGCCCATGCGAGGGGTTATACCTCAGACTGTGAGGAAAGTCTCTCGGATCAAGGACACTGCAGTCCTGACCCCTCCACAGCTGAACAGTCTGCCAGAGCTCCACCACAACCGCAGGTGTCACCTTCTGCAGCGGCCTCATCTGATCAAGCCTCGTCCAGCCAAGCATCAGGTAAGAAAAGAGGACGCAGGGAAACCCTGGACCTCCTCAAGGAGTGAACTGAACAACAGATGCAAAGTGAACCGGAGGACCAGGAAGAGAGAAGAAAAAATAAAAGACAAGAGCTCGACAAATTCTTGTACTTGTCAAAATGGTAGAAAGAATTGATTGACTTCGTTTTATGTTTAAGAAAGAAACAGAGTATGTCCCTGTTCATTTTGTTCAGCATAGTTGCTTCTTCTTTTTTTTCAAAAGAGAAATAACAAACTCATTTTTTTTTTCTTAACCACATAACACATTAAAAAATCCCACGGCATGAAAACAAAGCTTTTCCCCTTTTGATTTACTCTAACATTACACAGTGAATGGTGTAAAACTAAGATATAAAAAGCACAGAAAAATATAAATGATCGTGCTGTTTACATGCCTGCATAACAGTGGCCATGACTGGAAGCCGAGCTGGTTCTGAAACCTGAGCAGACAGTCTTTCCATTATGTAGACTTACATAATGGAGGAGCAGGGTGTTCTGGCAGAATGTCCTCCTCCACGGCCATGACACATACTGTGTACTGTGCAGGAAGGCACAAGCAAGACTGACCTCAGAACAAACTCCAGTTTCTACCTCAGAACATTAAACAGTGATGCCCTCCACCTTGTTCTCATCAACCCGACAGGCCCAGCTCAATCACATCGTGTAAGGACTGGAACGATTACATAAGCAAGTGATACAACAAATGCCGTGAACATTATTGTAGTGGTTGCTAGACGGTTGCTTCAAACGTTTCCGCTGCAACAAGTGTAACAAATGTGTAGCCTGTTTATCAGCGGCTTTATGGAGCCTTACAGGCTTGACACGATGACGGTGAACATGTTAAACATACGACCAAAGTCCACAAAGGCTCAGTCCTGAAGTCCAGAGAGTAAACATGTGGATTCAGTCTTAGTTGTTGTCCCTTATGGATGCCAGTGATCGAACTTATCGGCTGATAACCATCCGTGGCCAATGAACTGAAGCACCATTATTTTACTACTACAATCCGCTTTCAGTGTCGTAGAAGTTGGCAGACATCTTCATTCTTGAAAACCTAGAAACTGAGTCTAACTGTGACCCTGAACATTCAAAACAACAGACTTCAGATCATTTATCATGGCGGTTCTCCGGTCTCCCAGTAATCTGGTTGCAAAGCATGGTTGCCATTTTCTATTTTCGACCCTTCAGTCGAGAGACAGAGAGAGACTGCATCTAGGCAGCTCACATATGCCAAGTGGTGGTTGTTGGTTGCACTCCAGCTCGGTGGAAGTGCCTGTATGCAAAAAGGTGAAGGCCAAATGCTACTCCTGGGAAATATAGAAGATAAATACAATGACCACATAGACGAGAAAAGGAATCTAACAGTAGTGGAAACACATGTAGGCTATACATATAGGAAATAGCCACCATGTTGTCACCATGTTGATAGTTACTGATTTTAGGGTTTCTAAAGGCCGGCACACACCGGCTAAAACGTCGGACGTCTGAAGCGTTAGGAGAGAGTCGGACGAGTTCGGAAGCTGCTCTGTTCGGTGTGTTCAGCTGTGTCGGAGGCGCGCGGAGGCACGCGGAAGCACGCGGATGGCGTCTGATCCGACTGAACATGCGAAGTCGGCGACTGAGGTTGGACGCCGTCGGATACTCTGATTGTACACTGACTCTGGTTGTTAGCTAGCTGTTCAGTGACCATTCTGATTGGCGGTGTGCCAGCGAATCAGCGCGGTGTGTGGGAGGGGTGGCGGAAGTGACGATGATAAACAAACCACATAAACAGAGACGGCACAGAGTTACAAACAACACTTCGCCGTTCGTTATTTTGGGGATAAACCAACGTATTTTTGAAAGCCATGGCTGTGTGGACCGAGGACTTTGAGGTGGAAGAGAGACCACCGTTATACGACATAACGCAAGTAATGCCGAGCCAACACTCTGTGTGCTTTGCTTTGATAAGCTACGGTCCGCACTCCGTTCCGTCATTTCCTGTTTTTATGTTTTGGGTGACTGGCACGAGACTAGCGCCACCCGGTGTTTAGGAGATTTATTGCATTTTGCGCAGGCGCAGAACGTATGCGCTACTGTGTAGCCGGGGCGGTGTGTTTCAATGCAACTTTTCTGCCGAAGGGGTCAGACAGGAGGCGACGAAGTGGTCGGATAAGGAAGTCAGATAGGGAAGTCGGCCTTGGGCAGTGTGTGGGGGCCTTAAGGCAGCCAATGGTCGTTGCACCTCTCAAACACCGTGTGAATAAAAAGGCATGTTTTTGATTTATTAATGTGCAAACAAAGATTTAGACAAAAAGTTTTAGACAAAAGAATTACTGACTAAAATAAAATGTAACGGTACAGCCCTTTGTTCGTTAAACAAAATGAAATAGTCATGATGTCGCAGGGGTGATGGACACTGGTTTAGGGTGGCTGACACTTGTGTTAATATCTTTAATCATTGTTCTTAAAGGGCCAGTTCATCCAAATACAATTACAAAATACTTTATCACTTACCATCTAATCATGCAGATGGTTTTGGTTTGATAATACTGGACTATCAGGAGTGTTGATGTCTGAAACACAGTGTAGTCCATGTGCTTGCACTTGATGTTCAGGATGAGTGGTTGGCCTCAGCGTCATCCACGGTGAAGAATTTTGTATTCCTAGGGTGAATGTTTTCCTTTCTTAAGATTTCTGTTCTTTTATAATCTTACAAACCGGTGACCTTTTTTGGGATTCATTAGCTGTCAGAGCAGGTAGCACTGGTGGAGTCATACAAAGGTCTATCTGCTTTTGAATAACCGCGTCTAAATATGGAAATATGGATCTATATGGAAATGAGGGAACAAAATGGAAGAATTCAACTGAAGGGCTTGTAATAGCAATGTGTTATGGGACAAAAATGTGTATTCATGACTCCCTGTCCCTTCTTTAACTGTATGACATTTTGCTTTTCAGTGAACAAAGCAAACATGAAATAAAAATTGGACATAACTGCAGTGGGAAAAAGGACCTCCATTGCTCAAATTATTTTACCACCATTCTTTGGGACAACAAGACAAAGATATATTAATGATTTAATGAAAGTAATGGATGTATGTGAAATGTGTTTCACATGGTTTTTCATTGGTTATGAATCTATGATTTATTTGTGACATACAGTTGTCAGTGACTTTGCCATGTCAAGATGTCCACCACTGCTAGTCTTATTGAAGCCCCCTTTACACGAAGGTAAAACACAGATATTTCCATGCGGTTTGGCCTCTCATTTACACGAAAACCCAGTTTTTATCACAGAAAACGATTATTTCTAAAAACTCCGGGCAAAGTGGAGAATTTGGAAAACTCCGGTTATGTGTTGTCGTGTCAACTGGGAGAAACGGGGTTTTAGGTTCTCACGCTCATTAGGCTATGCGCCAGAAAATGCTTAACGTCATGTGAGCGTTGTTTTGAAAGGAACAGGAAGTCGCTCGTGTTATTCGTTGTTGTTGATTCTGAGGATTCTGATTGGCTTGCATGGCTTTATCCTTCTCCCTACACTGCCGCCCAGAGGTTTGGTATAGTTATAATGGCGCGACGGCATATTTATGCGGGTTGATGTAAATGACAACTTTTTTGAAAACGATGTTGTGTGCACAATGTTATTTTTGAAAACGGGGGGGGGGATTCGTTTCTCTAAATACCCTGCTATGTATAAACGTGGACTAAAACTGCAAGAGTCAAGTTTTCTGCTTCGACGTATCTTTATGATGTAAATGTTGATTATATAATGTAATGGATATAGAGTAATGAAACCATCAGCGCTTACTTTGGTGCCCTATAAACCTCACTATCACTATACAACTTTGCTTGCCACCGGTCCACGCAGTCAGCTTGAAAAAGGAAGGTTAACTGGCGATCCATTTCTAATATAGACAAAATATATATAAACTCATGTCTTGTCCTGTGTTGTTATATGCGAGGAAAACTGAAACGATCCACTTGTCTTTGCAAGAGCGACACCGACGAGGGAGGGAGTGGAAACTTTGTGAAATCACATATCACTGTCATGGTCTCCAGAGGATGACTCCTACCGGTTTCCAAGTTTTATTTACCTCTAGTGCCGCTGTGAGAGAGACAGTTTTGTTTCCAAATCGAATCGAAACAGCTTGTCTGTTAGATGGATTCCCATTAAATTTGGTACAGACATCCATGTTCCCCATAGGATAACATTGTAAATATTTTTAATGCTCCTCTATCATATCTTTATCACCCTTTTCATTTTATGAATCTAGCACCATCTTCAGGTGGATATTTTAATTAGTTGCCTAGTGCTAAAACCAATGACATTCTCATCAGCTTCAGAACTCTGCTTTGTGCACGGCGTATTCCAGTGCTCACAGAGCAAGGACACGGCAAACAGAATGAACAGCCTGACTTGTTTTCCTCAAAACTATTACAGATTGTTACTTGAAATCATTTCTGGCTTTTCTGCGATGGAGATTACCGCGTGACAGTGTGAGTTCACGCCACAGCTAGAGGGGCCGCATTGTCCTCCGTCTGAACAATGCGATAACACCTGATACAATCCTCCTTATTCATAACACCGCAAAGAAACCATGATGCAAATATCAAAGGTGTATTATATATTTCGCTTGCATGTGGTGGCTGCCTGTGCCGCACTGCCTCTCAGCTGCTGTTGTGTATCCCCTGTTGTATTTGTTTTGTTACTTGGGAATACATTACATATTCACATTTCTGCGGCAAGAGAATCCTTTGAATATTAGCGAGGCAGGGAGCTGTCTGACTTGATCAAATATTGCCCCGCAGTCGTTTCTTTATACAAGCCAGGGTTTTATTTCTCATTCACTCTGTGCTTTTTTTCAAGAAGGGAGCAGAAAGAGAATATGTACTGTACAGCGTGCGAGTGTGTGTGTGATAAGGGTATGTGCAAAGCATGAGTCAGTTCATGTTTGTACTTGAGCAGGGTGCAAACGGAGGCCCCCCGAAAAAATCTTTCATCTGACTAATGCATAATTAATGTCCGGCGTGTTTGCATTAATTATTACGGCGGTATGGTCGTGGCTGAGAGATGACTATTTGTTCCTCAGTCAGAATGTTTTTCAAACATCTGCGGAAAGGAAACTGTTTGAGAACAGTCAGTCCATTACCTTTTCAATCAGGTATGAAGGCCTAATCCCAACACACCCATTGCTGCTACCATTTGTCCTCACCTATCTGTTATGCATGTAATGGTAGGTTGTCCTGGTCAGGGTTGGAATTTTGTCACTTTAGGGGCAAGGCCATTTGGCCTTCACTTTTTGGGGGCACCAAGGCCACATGACAGGGCACAAAGTCCATTGAGTAAAATTCAATGGTTTTACCTTTCAAGTTGATACCATGACATCCTAATTTATAATAAGACATGGATTATGTATTAAAACATTTTTTAAATACCAATATCAAGTTAATGTTACATTAGAAAACAGTTTTTTTTAAGTAGGGTTAGGGTTAGGTGATTTTGGTGACACTACACTGAATAGTGAAGTTACTGAATATTTCTCCCAGATAAATATCCAGAAATTCCCCCAAATTATGCCAAAGCACATTGCTGGTTGGCACATTATGCCAACCAGCAGGAGACCATTGATGTGTGGAGTGATTTTGGTGACACTACACTGAATAATAGTGAAGTCATTGAATATTTTTTGAATATATTTTCAGTGTTGCACTTTGTAGATGATCCCTGCGCCCTCGTCTCACAGACGGCTGACCACAGAGACCAATGTTATTTGTTCAGCCCGGAGGACCGCTCGTTTTGATGAAAATAAGGCTGTGGTCCATTGTCTACCTTACTACAGTAGGAAAGAGTCGTCGTTTGTGTTTTAACAATGTTTCCCTTAGGGTTAGGGTTAAGGCTGCCGTTAAATTCCCACCCCGGGATAGAAGAGTAAGGTAAAGTGTTCAGGCAAGATTGCACTCCAGACAAACTTTTCAGAGGTGCGCTTCAAACCGAGGGTAATAAGAACTCTTCAATGTATTATGATCTTTATAACAAGCATTAAAAAAACTAGCTAGTTTATATTTTGATGAAATAAACAACATGTTAGGAGATGGAGTATCCACACCTGCCCGTTAGATGGATCATTAGCACAATGTTCATTATCAGTAGCCATGTAAACAGCTTCGTGGGAATATCGTTGTTTTCTCAGTGAGGGCAAACAACAATCTCATTGGATTTGTTGCTGTTATTTACTGTACATCACGATAAGACTGTGTAAGCAGTTTTTAAAGTAAACCTCCATTAACATGTCTTTGGTTCTCTTCACTGCCCCTATTTGATATGCACGCATTCTTTCACAACATCTGCTTTCGCTACGCACAAATTAGACACGGCCATCTGTTACCTGAGAAATGAACTTGGACAATTCTCACCGCGGTTACATGAGGGTTTGCTCTTTGTTTCTCAGAGAACTGTGCTCCTGTTGACCTTTCACAGCCTCTGAACAGTCCTCCAACAGCATTAACAGAGAAAAAAACCTGAAAGCAACTGCAAAAACATCCCCTCGATCCCTGTTTAAGAAAATCAAGATCAAGTTGACTTAGTGAATTACATTTATCATCTATTATACTATACTTTAAAGGTCCCATATTGTAGAAAGTGAGATTTCGATGTCTTTTTTGATTGTACGCTGGTCTAGGTGCTACATTGATACTATCCAGGCATCAAACAAGTTTTCAGCACCAAAATATCAATGTCCCTGTATTGTTGTGACATCACAACTTCAAACTATGACCCCATGACCCCTAATGTGTGAGGGACCCAACACGTGTTGACTCAAATTAAAAGACCTTACATGATATTATTAAAATCACCAACCACAATGCCTCTATCAAACTTGACAACAATGTAAAAAAAAAATCAGATATAAAGAAAAAACCAGGGTGTCAATGAATCAGTTCAAATGAAATGATTAGGTCTCACTCGCTTTGCAGTAGTTTATTTGACCATTATTTTTTAGGAACATGGTATGTATCACTACAGCTCAATACATGTCATAACAATGGCTTTAAGGTGGAGTCCTGCTTTCCACTCTGACGAAAAGAACAGAAAAAGTTTACAGGTAACAGGGCAATGCAACCGGTGTGTTTGAAACAGCGAGTGGAGAAGGTGCCCTCCGGAATATTAATAAGTACCCATATCCATCCTGACAGCGGTGACAGCAGCACTTCTGTTTCATGGATCAGGTTCAGCACAGCGCCCGCTCAGCTCTGTGGTCAGAATATCTCAGAGGACCGTTGACACGTGTATACACGAGCGCATCCCTGCAGCATTGTGCAAATAGATGCATTCAGCCTCCACTGTCACTGAGCAGCCAGCAGAGGCATGAGCGGAGCTTCATGAATGCTTCTGGTTGGACGTGGGTACCGTTTGTTGCACATGACCTCTAAGGAATTCTTCTCCATTATTATCCAGATAAGTGCAATGAACACTGCAGGGTTTTCACAACTGAACCAGGGTCAGCATGTGACACCTTCATTATGGAGAACTGCAGGTACCCGTTAGATGCACGGCTACAGATGACCACATTGACATCAAACATAAAGAATGGGCTTTTAATAGGGAGATGGCCATGAAGCAATCATACGGAATATGCAGCAATAAAATAAAATTTTCTGAATATACAACCACCTCATTAACTCTGTTTTATTCACTTTAGCAGATCAAAAAACTGCTGTGAATCACTGTTTAGCCGTGAACTGGATCCAGTTCTTCTATGCAGTCCAGTTTGATTATATATATTCACTTCTTTATCATAATCGTTCAGGTTAAAGGTGTAATTTGTAAGAATCATCAGTGTATTAAAGCATTCAGTTTAATTTGTGAAATTTGGCGTGATGATCTATATTTGGCAGAGCCATGTGTTTTCCCTTTATGTTTAATGTAAATAGTATCTTGGAAGTCCTATTGTCGTGCAAGATTGAACTGAATGAGTTCTGAGTTCTTGCGAAGTTTCAACATGACTGTTGCTAATAGATGACCTAGTATCATTAGCTAGTTGTCGTGTCGATCGTGGATTTTCTATGCCATTTATTTAACACAAAAAATATTTGTGGATATATTAAATGTTTTTTAATTCATCTATAACTCATGAAAATACATGTATGAATCCTGTGTGTGCTCATTAATATCAAGACCCATCTGATTCTATACTTATAACCTTTTGGGTGTATGAAACTAGAAGAAATATATTCATGTGGTTTTATTTTGCAGGAATTAATGATGAGAGCAATGCAAAGCAGAAAAAAAGGAACAACTCAGGCCTGAAGACAAAAAGAAAAAACAATGAATGTCCTCTAAACAATGTTCTGTCATTGTAATGTACTGTATGTACTTGACAGACCATAATACTAAAATGTTTCAATAAAGAATACAATAGTCCAACATCATCAATAATCCATTTAGAGGATATTTTCTGTGTAAAGAGGCGCTTGTTCCTTAATTTAAATTCTTTATGTCGAAATTGGCATTCTGTGGGACTTGGCGCCCCCCACAGTGTGAGTGCAACACTACTGTTGTTAAATACAAATCTCAGGTTTGTGACAATTTGTCACGAGTAATGTGGGTGCTAACTACAAACGAAACGCGGTGTTTAATTTGTAAATCCAACGGTCCCAGAACACAGATGGTGCTGTCCCGGTGGGTCAGGGGGAGCGAAAAACAGAATGAATCCGCAGGGAGAGGTGTGTAGTAACAGCTTATTAACGTTACTGTTCACACGCTCTCTCCCTCTTTCTCTCTCTCTCTCTCCTTGACTGTCCCTTCACCGCCTGTCGACTCGTCTCCTCTCTGTTTTTGGACGGCTACAATGGGAGGAAATGGAAATAGGGCCGAAAGATCTACTAATAGCTACAGAAAGCAGCAGGCTTAGAAACCAGACGAGTTGCATGTTCTGTATGTTGTAGTAAACATGTATGCAATGCTGCGATCTGACCCTCTCACTGAAGTCACATAGAGCAGAATCAAGTGACAGAGATACCATTCACCCTGTTACAAGACCCTGACCACCAACATGATTTTGAAGCTGTTATTGCAAGGGAAAACATTTACATAATGGTGCTTTGAAAAAAAAAAGGAGGAAATTATTTAATTCAATTCGAACAACTCACCATGGAAACTTAACAAACCTTGAGTTTGTCAAGGTAAAATGTCAATCAAAATCCATTAAGAAGTCGTCCATTTCATTTTTAGGAATAAAGCAGATTCTAAAAACAGCGTGATGGTCTGGCAGTTTTTAATCTTGCATTCTTACAATTTTCAGTTGTTGGGTTAAGTTTGTACAATATCAGGTTCAAAAGCAAACACACGAACGGAAAGAAGATGTCGTGAGCCCACCAAAAAGAAATGTTTTCGCTCCACAACGATGAAAAAACTACAAGAGACACACTGTGTATGAAAGGTTATGTAATTTAAATAAGTGTAAGGGGTGTGTGTGATGTGCAACAACCATCAGCGGAAGCCAACAATTCATTAAGTGCTGAATTAAAGATAAAAAAGCAAACAAAAAGAGTCCCAACATCAGTCCTTTAAACTACATAATTTCAGTCCCACTTGTATAATAAAAATAACAACACACCCTTAATAAAACAGAATAGAAAGTCAAAAACAAACAGAACAGGTTTTCCTGTGAGCGCTGCTGGTTGAGCCTGTGGAGGCAAGGTTAGCTCTCGACCACAGTGACCAGCCCAGGACTGATGTATTTTTAGAGGAAGGGGCAGAGCCTGGGTTGCGGTTCATTGCGTCCACCATGTGCTGATGTGACAGATGACACTTACCTGGAGAGTTGACCAGTTCCATCTGTAACATGTCAAAGCTGGAGCACTGGACGTATAAGAAACATTTCTTGTGTGGACTCCCGGTCAGACCATGACCACCTCTGCCCTTCAGTGCTGAGATGGCACGTGACAACGTTCCCTTCTGCTCACCACTTAATTCTTTCTTCCCTCTCCTCTGGTGTAGGTTCCAGGGAAGCCAGCAAGAATATTTTGAGTAATAGTGCTTGTCAAAAGCTCTGGTTGTCCTTTAGCCATCACCTGACTCGCAACGCACAGAGCCTTTCCGCCATCCCCATGAGGAGGATGATTGCTTTTTTGGGCAATTTCAGTTACGTTGACTCCTTCCTTTTTGGCCAATGCTTGGGGTTGTAAGGGATAGTGGGGCTTTTGCTTTCTAGGATCAGCAGAGAAAATGTGCGTTTATATTCTCGAAAGTAAGTCTTGGTCATCTTTGGTAAGGGTTGGACACAGTACAATTAACCTACACTTGATGTGCGTATTAAAGGCCAGGTGAATCACGCATCATGTGTCAATCCTTGTTGATGGTAATACACCTGTAAACTTGTTTTTTGCCTGATAAAAATCAACAGACATGAAATAGTTGAAGTTGGTGACATGCTGTAGTCAGCCAGTGACTCAGAGGCTGAATCCAAATGTCTGGACTGTGAGTGCTGAGGCCGGTCCAAAACCAAAATTCATCCAGTCCTAAAGACTTTGTGTAGACTTCCAGAGAGTCCGCTTGGGAAACAGACTTCACTGATTTAATAACCCAGAATTGCCCGCAATATGGGACGTACTAGTATTTCCAATTGCGGACCAACAAAAACAAAACAAAAATAACCCTTTATTAATGTGTGAAACAATTACTTGACAGAAATGTGCACATATAAGTCATAGAGGTGATGAAAATGCATGTTATTATTGTGATAGATAGATAGATAGATAGATAGATAGATAGATAGATAGATAGATAGATAGATAGATAGATAGATAGATAGATAGATAGATAGATAGCTTTATCAATCAGCAGGTTGAATGAGTCTGTTGCTGAAGCTGCTCTTAAGCTTGTCCAGAGTTTTGAGGGGGTGAGAGACATTGTCCATGATTGCCAGCAGTTTTGCCAGCATCCTGTCCTCTGCCACCTCCTCCAGGGTGACAAGCTTAGAGCCAACAACAGACCCTGCCTTCTTTATGAGTTTATTCAGTCTGTTTGTGTCCTTCACTTTGGGACACCCAAGGACACTACAGTGAAGAAGATGGTGCTGGCAACAACAGACTGATAAAACCTCTGGAGCATCCGGTTGCAGACATTGAAGGACCTGAGTCTCCTCAGGAAGTAAAGCCGGCTCAGGCCCCGCTTGTAGACTGCCTCTGTGTTTGTAGTCCACTCCAGTTTATTGTCCAGCACCACACCCAGGTATGTGTATGAATCCACAATGACTGTATCCCTGCTGTTTACCGCACTTAGCATTACTTTTTGGCCTGAAAAATCAGCACAGCACAGTTATCTGCAGGCCCATATGCTGTGTTTCATGCCACTGAAGAGGAATAAATCTTACTCAAGCAGGACATTGTTTTTCCGCCAGCCCTCTTCAGACTTGCTAGCGCTAATGCTCTCAAGAAAGGCACAAACCTGACATCTTCAGGGACAGAAATTCAAAACGAGACCTGTAATAATAGAATCAGACCTAAACCTGAATGTGAACCTGTACAATTGCTGGGTCAGGTTTTAGGTCTTAGGGTTCAGGTGGGCTCAAGAGACCTCTGGCACAAACTGGGGCTGAAGTTAGCCAGTGTTCTGTTATTCATGGTGCGGCAGCTGATACTGCACCACGGTTGTAGGGGTCAAGGTACACAAAAGACCTCAGAGTCCTGCCTGTTCTGTCACTGTCACTGAGTGGCCAGAGAAGTTGGCAGGACCAGAGTTTAAAATGCCACAACCCACTAACAATCTGTGGTTATGTGCACAGCGCAAAAACAAAACTCAAAAATATTGTGTGTGTAGTTAATATGAAGAATATGAGACTGTACTGATATCCCATATCTGATAATGTGAAGAATAAATATTAAACCAAGTCACAAAAGTAGGCACTTGACTATATACAAATACTCCAGTTGTGCATTAATCTGAGCTAGGAATGCCTTGGTACCACCAAAGAAGAGATGGAGGAAGCAACTAGACAGGTAAATGGGGTACTTTACTCAGCTGACCATCACTGTGACCAAGAGCAGGACTGGTGGCAGCAAATGGACTGTGGAGTATTGTAGACTTTAAAAAATACATTTAAATTTTGTGACAATTGGTAGTACAATGGAGAGCAAAGGCAATGCTAATCTGATCTACTCAGACCTAAATGGTGTCACACGTTCCAGCCACTTCCTCCAGCAACATTCAAATTTGTCAATTAAATCTGATGGCAAGAAACACGAGTCTCATTGGTTTAATTTCATTTTTGAAGGAACTTTATTATTACAATTATTATTATCATCTGCTGCAGCCTCTAATTATCACATTGATAGAATCCAGGATAAATGATGCCAGATGATGCCAGATGAGATCCAGATGATCTGTTTTATCTGAAATGTTTAGCAGATACAGAATATTGTCTGTTTGGACATTTTGCCCTTTTCTCCTTGTCCATTCTCCCCATTTTCCTCTCACCTCTCATCTATTACTGCAGCCTATTTATAGGCAACTAAAATATTTCTATCCCACATTATGGGTTCGCGCTTCAGATGGGTGACTGTGATGTGAAGTCTTGTTAGTGTCTGACCCCCGGGGAGTCTTGCACAGGTGGGAAACCATCAACATGAATCTGCGTCGACAACAGCAACCATATAGCTAGACTCCTGCTTTCAATTTACATCTGCTCCCTGCTACTCTCCAAGCCCAAGAACATAATGAGCACAAACAACTCAGAGGGAAATGAGATAAATGAGGGCTATAATTGTGTTTGGAATTGCAATTACTGTTATCACAGCCTTTTGTCGCTTGGATTTAGTGTATCCAGATGTGCAAATGGGAATGACTGCCATTGTTTGAGTGGATTGGATCAACCCCACTTCAGACCTCCAGCTCTATCGACGTGTAATTACTGATTTTTATTGACCAACCACAGCTGGTGCTGAGAAATAACAGGTAGTCTAAGATGTAACAGTCCTGAGATGACTCATTTCGCCTCCAGGCATGTTCGCTGGCTGTGAAGACGAAGGCCGAGACAATCTCACAGTGGAGGAGCATCACCATTTTTCCATTTAGCTCATAAAGTAGTGAGCCTAGGACTGTGAAATTTAACTTGAAACTTTGACGTGTCAACAGCGAACACTCAGTTTAACGACATCCGTACACTCATGCACATGCACACATAGACCTTATGGGGGGGGCTTGAGCACCTTTTAACCTTGTAAGTAAGAAGTAACCCATCTTTAGTCATGGCAGAGGCAGATATTTGGTATGTGGCCAAAGTATAAAATAGGCTACTGTCCAAATCTTTTTTATTGCAGCGCTTTAGGAAAGGTTGGTAAACAGAGTACCAAGCTAGTTAAAGAAGAAGGAAAAAAGTAATAAATTGTTTAGTAGGTTTTTTTTCAGTATATTTTTTAGGGAGGGGAGCAGGAAGAGATAAAGGAATGTTAATGATTAAATTTTTTTAATCTTAAACCACTTAAATACACCAGTGTTGAATATATCCTTATAGCATATAGTAAAAATATCTAGTATCAGAGTAATAACAGCACAATATCAGCATCTTCTTATTGCCCATTATTACTGAGGCAGTTTATCTGTGTGCTTTGTATGGCACTTAAATATTCAATGGCCTGGGTGCCTGAGAATCTTAGCTTCAGCATACCGAGACAGTTCTGTCTTTTTTATGTAGAGGTGGTAAAAGATGCCTGCAAGTGAGACGTCAGTCAGAGAACTCGGCAAGAGCTGGGCTGATGAACGTGTGAGGAGAATTTAAAGGAAGTATTTTCTTTAGTTATTTTTTTATTTTCAGTGCTGGAAAGAGTGCTGAAAATCTGTACTCAGGTACAGTTACATTACTGAAATATTACTCAGTTCCAATTCCCTGACATTGAAATAAAACTGGAGTAAAAGTACAAAGTCTCCTCAAACACTACTCAGAGATGTATTTACTTTTGAACCCTTGATGTTTAATGCATTATCAATAGCAGGCCTTCAATCTAAGGGGGTTCTGTTTCTCCAAATCGCTAATAAATTTATATATATATATATATATAATAAAAATTTTATCAGAAATCCCATTGTATTAGTATATTGTGAAAGTACCAATAGTCATCCCTACAATATTGTTGCAATATCGATATCAAAGAAGGGCCTATTTGGCCAAAAACATTGTGATTTTTGATTTTGTTGCCCAGTCCTAACAATAATTTGAAAAAAATGTCAAAATATTGAGGTATATGTTGTATATCGTGACATGGTTTAAAAATATTGTAATATCATTTTCAGGCCATACCACGGATAAGTTCTAAAATGCTGAACAGTTGCAGTATGTGTCCGTATTTTTCTTCACTTGCCGCCATCTTGGCTGCCCAAAGTCCTATTTTTTTTTTTTTTTTTTTTAATTGGTACATCAAGCCATGCTTATGTTTAAATGGAAATTAGCTAGATTAGTCAGGTTGCTCTTCTCTGCTTAGCTTTCTTAGTTAATGGCTCCATAATAGTAAGTTTTTCCTTACTGTGCATGTGACACTAAACAGTTTGAACCCTGAATCTTTCTTGCAGTTTCAGTTGAGTGTAGAGAGGAATCTCTATCTGGAGAGGGTCCTCAGGTAATGCTTCAAATGTGTACACCCTGCAAATTATGTAGTTTAAAATATATCTTGGTACAAGCATTTAGAAATGGTCAACAGGACGTGTTAGGACAGAAAAATTAGCTTAGCATCAAGACTGGAAGCAGCTAACCTGCCTTCAAATTGAGTACCGTCTAAACAGGAGTTCAAACGGTGGATGATCATAGTGGTCACTTTCGTTGGCACATGGTGAATCTTTGAGACCTTGTATCAAGATTTCTTTTGAATATTTGTGTTCTTTTTAAGTCTTGCCCCTATTGGATAAGAACTGCCCTTCAGACACACTGCATGGAAGTCTATTAAAACATGAGAAACACGATTATCAACATCAAAATAGCATCGGAATCAGAACGCAATCCTCATGAATTAAAAGATAAAGCAAGTGCGGCGAAAATATTATTGACATCCACAGCGCAGACCTGTGTGTGTTGCTAAGTAGAGTCCTCCAAACCAAAGTACCCACACTAGGGCTGACCCATATCATTAAGGCGGCGCCGGGAGGAAGGGGGATTCTCCAGAGATCACAAACCCCTCTCTGAAGCTGCCGGGAGGATCGGCCATCCAACTTCACTAACAGGGTGCCAGGGAGGACCTTTTCTGGGTTTTTAATAGAGAGACCCCTTTATTCCTTGCGTGTGCGCATACACACACACACACACACACGCACACATACCTCCATGATGAAAGCTTTTTGGGAGAACGTTTCATCTCAGTGTGCCTTCAGTGAGATAGGAAGAACAGGACTACAAGTTTGAAGATATCTTTATGTGTGAGGTCTGTGTGAAGAAAGTGTCTGTACCTAAATGTGAAGTGTGTGTGTGTGTGTGTGTGTGTGTGTGTGTGTCCGCACGCGTCTGCTGACGGCCCTGAGCTAGCTCCTCGCCAGAGTGCTGAGTTTCACACACATTTCATTTCCTGCAGTCAGCATCAATTCAGACCCTCCAAGGAATTAACTCTATCTACCTGCTTGTCGTTTTCTCCTGTCGCTCCAGGTGCACCTCCGAACACACACACACGCGCGCACACACTCGTACGCTCGCGCACGCTTTCCTTTGAAGGTTTTCAGTCTCCCCCGTCAGTCTGCCGGGGAGATAAGACCGCGCCGGAGAAAAGCGAAGTCACAGTGATGGATGGCGTGCGCAGCCCCCACACAACGCCATACTATTAATGTGTTATTGATTAATATCTGCCACCGGCCCTCCCACTATAAGTACCCGCACACGCTCCTGCGGAGCACCGCGTCTCCGTGCTATCATTAGCAACTGACACTAATTTGCCCCTCAAGGGTTACATTTGCACAGAGTTATAAATAGCTCCACCTACGTAGGAGGCGGCTGCTGCCAGTATTCTCAAGTTGAAGCTGCTGATCCAGCTGAAAATGCTGTTTCCTATTTTGTAACACCTTGTGTATTAGTTTTTAATATCTAGGTGTAAATGTGTGAATCAATGTGTGAGTCAACCCAAAGATTCCACTGGATGCGTGTGCGTTGCGTTCCAGCTCCGGTACGGTTTTGCTTCATCAATCCGGCGTCCGGCAACCGCAACAGGCTGCGTTTTGAGTCCGGCTCGGCGCAGCACTGCCAGACAGCTGGAGTTGCAAGACGGAGAAGTAACAGGATGTTATGTTGTTGTTTCGGTGCGTGACTTCCTGTCTGCTCTGTGCTGGATTCAGCTGAACTGAGTCCACTAGAGTGAAACCGACCGGACATGTATCTGATGGAATCGAGCGGTCAGTATTTTTAAAATGACCGTTTAGTGTGGCTATGACGGTCGGTTGGTCTCCATCCAACAATTCAGTCAGAGAAAAGTTTTAATGAGATGCTGTGTCCACAACAGAGGATTAATAGTACTCAAACAATGAACCATTCAGACATAAAATAATTCTCAACAGTCACGATGGACGCTTTTAGAAAAGAGTTTGAATCAGAATCGAAACCAGAATCAGAATTTCCTTCATTAGTCCCGTAAAAAGGGGACATTTGTGCGTCGCAGCAGCCAAAGGACAGTTCAATATAACAATAGACAATAATAATAGTAAAAAATAAACAATATAATAAAAAGGTAAGAAGCCTAGAGCCAGTATGAGGTAAATTAAAAGCAGAATTAAGGCTTAATGTCACACGTGTAAAACAAACGCTTTTGAGTATGTGGTGTGTTCACAGAGGGAAAGTGAAACAAATGTACAGTAGGTGTGTGAAAATAAGAATTAATAAGGTCGATCAAAGAAGACTTTGAGAGTGCTGTTGATAACACTACCAGTGCAGGGGGTTAAGTAAACAGACAGGCGGTTCAAAACTGAAACGAAAAAGTGATATCAAATCAGGGCGGCGGTACGCCCACAGAAAACAAACAAACCAACAAATAAATCCCAGCAAAACACATTTTGATGTCTATTTATGATTTGCAGATTCTACTATAGTCGTTAATCATTGCTCCATTTTAGCAACAGCTTTAGGGCACAGTTCATTTGTCCAAAAATAGCGTATTCGGCCAACACTGTGGCTAATCACCAACTGACTCAGGGTATGATCAAGTATGTATATCAAGTAATGTAGATCAAGTAATTTAGATCAAGTAGACATTGTACCCAGTTAGTATGTTGTATGCAATTTGGACGCATCCTAGGAGTCTACAGCAATGTTTGCAAACTCTATGAAACTCTTAGAAATGGAAGTGTTATGTTGGGGGTTTTGGTCAGGACCCAAAAGCAGGAAGAGCGGAGGCAGCAGTCAAATGTAACAGGCTTCATTGACACAGAGGATTCGTAGAGGTGGGGGGACGTGGTGGAGCTTGCCCGGCTGGCCGGCAGGCAGGCAGGCCGGGACGGAGAGGAGCTGGAGTCTGTCTGTCACGAAGCAGGTACACAAAAACACAATCATGAGACGGGACTCACCGAACAAACACACACAAAATATGATTTCTAAGAGATCACAAAAAGCTAACACTATGGCCAGAGGCCCTTGATTCAATCACCGGAGCTGGCGGAACAATCTGGCGTCGGAGTGGAGACATGACCGGGTTTATGTAGCAGGGGGCTGATGAGTGGGATGAACTGCAGGTGCCTCTCCGCTGCTGCCACACCCGCTGGTCCAAACGCCGGTAAATGGGAGCCGGTGAGGGGAAGACAAACAGGGGTAAAACACAAACACCAAGACATCCGACTGTCCCCGCTCAGACCATGACAAGAAGTACTTTTTAGCTTAATGCTAACATAAGGATACAAACATGAAAATAAACTGCAAAAGCTCACATACGTATTAGATCAAATGTTAACCACACTCACCATTTTAGTTTAACGTGTTAGCATGCTTCGCTAATTAGCTCTCTTTTGGTCATAAGGCAAGGCAAGTTTATTTGTATAGCACAATTCATACACAAGACAACTCAAAGTGCTTTACAGGATCATAGAAAGACATTAAAAATTGCATATAAAAGACATTTAACATTTAAAAACAAGTAAGAAACCAAAACCAAAGTTTTGGAAAAATATTGGCACTAGAGGAAGGAGACTGTCAGAGTCAAAGGATTTCACCCCGTGGGTACAATTAATATCTGTACAACTTTTTATGGTGATCCATTTCAAGACATTTCACAAAAAAAAATAAAAAATCAATCTCAGAGGAGCATCAGGGGATAAGCAGGCCTGTAAGCTTCATGCCTTGGGCTTCCAAGGCATGAAGCTGGTGACTTTTAATAAGCATGTGAACCTTTGTGGGTAGGAGCGCAGAAAACTTTTATAAACCAGTTTCAGACCCTGACCAGTAGTGATAATATCGAACGTGAATTGTGATAATGTGGCAAATAAACAAAAGCAATATGTGAACTAAAGCCGAAATAACAAAATGCCTCGAACAAATTTTCAACCCACCTTTGTGAAATAAATCTACAAGGTCTGGAGCCTAGGGACAGACCGGGCTGCTGAATCTGATTGGAGATAAATTTGAAATGGAAAAAAAAAACTGTGTTTTCACTCTCCACACACTTGTAAACAACTTAACAAATTCAAGAGTGGAAGAGCCCCTGGAAATCCTGGACTCCACTCTGGGAGCTTCTGATACAGGCAACATCAACTATGTCTTGGCGGCATGCACGCCCATACACAATGCGTCTCCCCCCTCCTCGTGCCACAAACACACCATGGTACCATTTGATTTCTCCCTTCAGGAGAGGGGATAAATCAGCTGGTTTGAACCTGGCAGTGTTAGTCCAAGAGTTTTCCCTCTTGTCCTGCTCCACTTCCAGCTCACAGTCTGTGTTCATAACGGAAACTCGAGCTAGAATATATTCTTTCTCCGTGGATGCTCAAACATCCAGTGCTGACTCTGGGAAATGAAATGCTGCCACTGAAGCGGCAAATTCTATGAAAAATGGAATTCCTTCAAAAAGCAACTAACGCATGTTCTGGGTTAACCTTTGACTTGAGGCTCTCTGCTCTTTTCTGCTCCTCCGATTAAACTTTTAATGTATTCAATTCCTGAGAGGAGTTCTTCAAATCAGTGCCTGCAGGTAGTTTGAGAAGCAAACAAAATATGTACTAAACATTAACATGGACTATGTTGTAAGCCTTGACTTAAATCATAAAAGTTAAATCATTTCAGTACCAGATGTGTCCATTTTAACTCAGACTCTTGCTACCAATGCATAGAACATATGCACAAAGCAACAACCTCTGGCAGGTTAAAATGACATCTATTGTACATGTTTAACCTCGTCGACTACAAAATATGTTCATGTTCATTCCTAAAAATGGTTTTAGGAAATGTAATAACTGCCTGGGTCATGTTCAGTGGCCATGTGGATAATAGTTATTGAACATAATCCTATCAGCAGGCAATAGTTGGTGTTTTCTTCCTGATCGCAGCAGTGGCACGACTGTGCCGTGCACTTTATACTTGCAAACAGTTTGATCAGTTGATCTTGGGACCTGTAACTGCTTTGAAATCACTCTAAGTGACTTTCCTGACTTATTCAAATCAATGATGCGCCATGTGTGGAAACCAGTCACATGGGTTTATCTATCCACCAGGAGGAGCAGAAATGAAGGAAGCTGAAGCATAACTTACATACTTCTCACTGTATCATAGGCATACAGTATTTGTATGTGTTTGAGAGAGTGTGATTCCCTCGCAGAGCATATTTAATGATCATTAGGCTACCGTATCATGAGGTCATCAATATTATGCCTCAGGAAAAACTGTGTGTGCAGCACTCGTCTGAGCAGCTGACTGCGTTAACGGCCTCTGCAGTGGTACATGCTTAGAAATAAAAGTTCTAAGTAGAACCATATAAGGTTCTTCGGCTTGTCCTCATAGGAGAACCCTTTTTTGGCTCCAGGTAGAACCTTTTATAAAGGTGGAGGGTTCTACCTGGAACCCAACATAAAGGGTTATACCTAGAACTGTGTGTGTAAGGTTCCACCCAGAACCCCCCATGAGAGGTTCTACAAAGAACCCATACAGGATCTTATACCCATGCTTTCAACAATCCCTGAAGAACTCTTTCTCCAAAAAAGGGTTCTCTGGATCAAAATAGTTCTTACTGGAACCGTTAGTGTTACCAAGAACCCTTGAAAAACCATTTCTTCGGGGAAGGGTTTTTCAGAAGCAAATGGTTCCAGGTAGAACCTCAGCCCTTGTAGAAGAAGCCTTTTGGAACCCTTATTTCTAAGAGTGTACCAGGACAAATTATTTTATTGTAAGAGCCGTTTTCTTGTTTGTTATTGTAGTTATATAAATGTAATTTCTCATGCTGTTAGATTACTGCTTGGCCACGCCATCAGGTGCTTGTGGAAAATGTGGAGAGCCAACCTTTTTTTTGCCACTGTGAAAATGTTACTCTTGAAAGGCTTAACGCAAATAAGCAGGCTATTTCATTAGGTAAAAACATGTTGTGGATTTTAGAAATTATGACATTGATTTTTCAATATATTTTGACTTTTGGACTTTTCAACCGCTCTGCAATTATTAGAGATGTTCGGAATACACGAGTCAGCAGCAAATACACGAGTCAGCAGGAATCCTACACAAAAAACAAAACAAGGACAAAAACATTTGCTCATTTTTCCATATTTCAGCAAATGTAGAAGGCACATTAGAGCAATTTTTGGTGAAGCGATGATGATATCTAGTCCCTGTTGGCGAGAAATTCTGCTTGAATGTGTGTTTAATGACAAAAACAATATTTTCGGTGTGGCAGAAACAGAGTTTGCTCTCGGATTTCCACACGCATCTGACGGCGTGGTCTCACAGTAATCTATCAGCATGAGAAATTACATTTATATGACTATAATAACAAACAAGAAAAAATAACCTTTTTCAGCTCTTATACTGTAATAGTTTGTCCCGCTGTTGTTAAATCATTAATTCCCCAGACTTATTACTTTCGCTTCCATGCAGTACTGTTGAAAGTACTGTTGGCTGGCAATCGACTGGGGACCGGCTGGCAGCCGAAAGGCTGTAAACAAAGTAGAACAGTATAAATTGTGTTGTCCTTTAAGGTCAGTTTGTTTATTCAGTTTATTCATTCAAGAGGTTGCTTTTTTAGTCAATGAAGATCTTTTCTTTTCCCATTAAAACTTCTACAGAATGCACCTTTAATGTGATTGTATTGCAAATGTGGCAGCAACTTGTTCTTGACTCACTGTGACTTGTTGAAATGGTGACGTCTTTACCCTCTATAACCTGACTAAAGATGTACAAAAGATGCCAAAATTTGCCACCAAATGGTTTGATAAGAATCTGTATTCAGTAGTACCAATCTTATTCGATCCCTACGCTTTAAAGTTCTGAGTTTGGTATCCAACCACCGAAATGATACCCGGAAAAACCTACAAAACCCACTGAGACTGAACAGTGTGCAGTTTATGTTCAATATGAAAACGTCCCTGTAAGAAATGAATTTCTTTCTTCTGTAAAATTGATTTGTATATAAATGTATATACTACAGAAGGAGGCAGGGTTGACAGTCCCATCTGAGTCTAATGCGGTGTGGTAAAATTTTTAGTCACCACCTCATTCTTAAGTGATCAAAGCTGCCAGCCTTATGATGAAACTATTTTCTTACTGCACCACATTCTCATGAAAATACCTTGAAATAAACAGCTTTCTCCCTCTGGGATATTGAAAGGTAACACATCAAAGGAGAGTGATGCTCTGAAAGAAAGCGCACAGCTCGCATTAAATAATACAGCTATAAAGATCAAAATTTAATGCATCTCCTACTCATCAAGACTCATTTGTGATTTAAAGCACTTCTCCAGGAATAAAAACAGCCTAATTTCAGAACGAAGATCATGCCCAGATTGCCTGAAAGAAGACTGAGAGCATGTTTGAACTGTTTTTTTTGTGACAGAACAAAGGTAAGATATTCTGAATCTATTTTAATGTCTCTTTGAAATAAATTAAGCCCATCAAATATGGGGGTTTATTGATGCAGAACTTTTTGCCCTCCAAATCAGTGCTTATTTGATCTTACATAAAGGAGTTATCTCCCTCGTTCTGGCTTGGCTCAGTTCATACACGGAATTTAACAAGTATATCAAACGCATGAAACCCATCATCTCAACAGTTTCAGCCGTGCTAATGCTCTAATCCAATTAGCAAAGTCATGTTTGTAGATTATGTACACTCACTCTAGACTTCCAAACTATGTTAGTCTGCAAATATACACAGCATTAAAGCGATATAAAGATACTATCAACCGTCTCATACTGTGATATGTATGAGTCTAATAAGAAAACCCCTTTTTCCAACACTGTTTTTTTGGAAACGACCCTTTGAAGATAAAAAAGACATTATCAGAGTAGTCGTGTTGGTAAAACACCCGGAGGCATTATTAATCTCAAACTGAGACACCCCTCACCCACGAAGACATGTCTTTTCTTGTTAAATATCAAGGTGAATTTAGGCACTCCTTTCCAGCTCAAACTGAAGCAGTTAAAAAGTGAATGAAATGAGAATTAAGTGAAATTTAAATGAGCTACCTAAATAATATAAAGTTATTGAGAGGTGATGTCTTTCCAGCCCTGGGCGCAAAATGCTTGGCCATAGCTCCTTGTTATAAGCTGTATATGCACAGTTCACTCGCTGTAACACGAGTGCTCGGCTCTGACTTTCACCACCCCAAGGCCGTACTAAAAAGAACGAAAAGGCATTGACATAGGCGCAGATGTCATAGAAGTTTGTAGAGAGTTGGAGTAGCCTTGTATGATTAGACTTAGACTTTCTTTTATTGTCATTCAAATTTCACCTGACAGTGCAATGGGAACGAAATTTCGTTTCAAATGGCTCAGCATAGTGCAGGATAAAAAACAGCAGCATGTATTTACATGAAAAATAAATAATTACAAAGTGTAAACATAAATACTATATAAAATATACAATATATTGCACATGTATTTTATTGCACAGTCAAGTGAAGCAGTCCTGAGTGGGTGTTTGAGGGTGTGTGAGGGAAGATGAAGGGATTGTTATTTTGTGTTTAACAGTCTTATGGCATGTGGGAAGAAGCTGTTATGGAACCTGGCAGTTCTGCTGCGAAGGCTGATGGGGTAAGTTGTGGGGAGTAGATCAAAACAGAGAAAGAAGGTTCAGTTAAGTCGTTTGAGAGGAGAACACTGCAGGAAAAGGCTGGAGTGGAAGAGCTCGGACCTGACCAGCCAGGCATCGCATTAAAACAACAAGCGCAAGACAGAGAGAGAAGAACATCCCCTTCCTTTCAACGAGGCTGGTTTGCTAAGAAGAATTTCACCAGCCGCTACTGGTCACACTAATATCTAATGTCCCCACTGAAGCTGTCCCCTGTGCTGCTTTGATGATGGCACAGCAGTGGTGCCGACACAGAGGGCTCCAGAAAAAACAACTCAGCCCATCCGGCAAAAAAGATGAGCCTAGCTCATTCCTGGTAACAGAGTCTCAGTTCAACCATTTACCATGTGATCATTGCCTCAAAAGATGTGTTTTTACTGCTGTGAGTTTCTGGAGTTGTAATCCTCTGTGTGTCATGTCTCCATAACATGAATGAATAAAAACTGATGAATCTTAGTTTATGCCAGATGGAAGGGTGAATTATTGCTGTTGCAGTGGACTTTTGGATCATTTTACAATACCAGGGTTTGACTCCCTTTATGTTACATTGCAGAAAGGCAAAACAAACTACTTTATATAATGCAGTGTGGACGATGAGTTCAGGAGTCTCACAGTCTGAGGAGTGAAGCTGCTGTGTAGTCTGGAGGTATGGCAGTGGATGCTTGCGTGGTGAACAGACTGTGGCTGGGGTGGGTGTTGTCTTTAGTATCCTTTGGGCTCTGTGCAGATTCTCACGATGAACAAAGTCTTTGAAACGAACCCCCAGATCCTTGCTTTGGTCAGGTCTGAAGGTTGGCAAGTATGATGCAAGACCAATATTCACACTTGATTTTCTTTGTTTTGATCACCAACTCTTGATAAAAATATCTTGGCATCCAGCTAGCTAGTTCACTCACTGTACTCAGATTGTGACTTTCTTAGATCCAGTTTCAGTATTTTCTTACCATCTGTGGCTCAGGAGGTAGAGTGAGTTGTCCACTAATCAGAAGGATTAGCCAAGCTGCACGATAACTGTTCATCAGTGTATGAGTGACTGGCTGAGCATAGAAACATGCTGGGGTGCTTGGGATCGTCAGTGCTGATGAGCAGGTTGGCACCTTGCATGGCATCCTCTGCCATCAGTGTATTAAATGTGTGTGAATGTGACAAAGCACTCCATATAAATGAAAGTCCATTTACCATTTACAACAGTAGTTAATCTGGCAACTTTTTGGGAGAGGCACCCTTCACGAAAATTGGAAGATAATCACACAAGCATAGATAAATACAAACACGTCTGAGGCACACATACACATTGTGCATTTCCATAGCCCTATATGTCATTCAGAGGTATGCAGGCATTTCAGAAGTATTCAGCAAGGGAGAGGGCTGTTTGATAATGGTGCACCAGAGAGCAGCATGAGACAAATGAAATGAAAACAGTAGAAGGCATACAGTTCATTTCCCTGTGTTTATTCACAGTGGGCCGAGCTATATGCAACATATTGAGACACCTGCTGAGTCAGTGCTGCAGGGTGGGGGGTCATAAATTATGGAGTGAGACCTTGAAACACAGTGTGATGCATTTGAAAACATTACACCTTGAGGCAGAGTATGAGGCAGGGGATGTGCATACTGATGGCACGAACACTGTGTCAGTGACATGTTCAACAAGCTCAACATCCCATCACCTCGGAGTACGAAACTGCAAAAATGTTTAAAACACAACTGAACTGGTAAACACAACCTCTGTTTGATTATCAGAGGCCTTACATCTTAAATGTACAACTTCTTCCAAACCAATCCAATGTTCTGTCTGCGTTCTTTAAGTTAGATGCATGAAGTACAAACTACTCTTGACACTAACTCAACACTGCATATGCAACCGTTTACCATATGATCATTGCCTCAAAAGATATGTTTTTACTGCAGTTTCCGGAGTTGTAATCCGCTGTATGTCATGTCTCCATAACAATAATGAATAAAAACTGATGAATCTTTGTTTATGCCAGATGGAGGGGTGAATTATTGCTGTTGCAGTGGACTTATTATTTTATGTTGATTATTTTAAAGTCACCAGAATTCAAGGTCACAGTTCATTTATTTATTATTTTACAATACCAGGGTTTGAGTCCCTTTATGTTACATTGCAGAAAGGCAAAACATACTACTTTATATAATGCAGTGTGGACGATGAGTTCAGGAGTCTCACAGTCTGAGGAGTGAAGCTGCTGTGTAGTCTGGAGGTATGGCAGTGGATACTTGCGTGGTGAACAGACTGTGGGTGGGGCAGATTCTCATGATAAACACAACTGAACTGGTAAACACAACCTCTGTATGATTATCAGAGGCCTTACATCTTAAAGTTACAACTTCTTCCAAACCAATCCAATGTTACTGTCTGCGTTCTTTAAGTTAGATGCATGAAGTACAAACTACTCTTGACACTAACTCAACACTGCATGTGCACCGTAGTGAATGTATTCCAATGTTCAGGCCTTTATTTTGAGACCACTTTGGCCCCATTTCCACTTTGTATTATTATGTGATCTGTATCTAGATATATTATCTGGATAATGACAGTCAATTCAACATTTGTTTTACACCAGGTATTAATTAAGGGTCCTCAACATCTCAACATGCACATTAGAAAAGCAGGGCTTGTTGTTGATCCTTTCCAAATCACTTTTCGTGAGGGAAGGCTTTTTTCGAGCTGCTGCAAGGTCTAATAATTTTTGCTGGGCAGCCTCAGCCAACAGGGAGAGGTGTGGTGTTAGGCAATCTTTTAACTTGCTGGGAAGACTTTTTTTCTTCTCAAGGCATGGTCACGTTACGTCTCACTACCTTTGCCTCATTAAAGGACCTGATGTCACGTTTCTGATGGAGGTAACAAATAAATATTGAATAAAATTATCACAACTCGGATGTGCACAATAACTGAGCTAATTTATTAAACGTTTCTCCTGTGGTTAGTCGACACCAGAAATACTAATTGGTTAGATTTTGATTGGTTAGACATTATTACTATTATTTTTATTTGTATTATTAGTATTTGTATTATTTATTCAGGTACACATTTAAATAACCCATATAGGCATATATTAAGATAACTTGCACTGAAATAAGAATAATATGCAATGTTCATAAGGCACAACATAAAGCGCCACACATGTCAGCAGCATTTGAAATAGAATTTGGTTATTGAAGAATATGAAACAGTTTTAAATGACTATGCAACATTTTTCTTACTTTCAGACTAGTCGAAGAGTCTGAGTCTAAACCTAGATGGGAGAGCATACTGTAGCTGCTGCTTAGAGCCAGCCAGCTCTGGAGTGATAAGGTTTCTGAAACACCAGGAGTAGATCCAAACGCACAACTCAAACAGTTCAAGTTTCTAAAAAGCAATCTTTACTGACGGCAGGTTCAGTACACAGGAAATCAGTCAGCAAGGGAACAATAACACAAAGGGCTAAATACACAAGGGAGGTGGGGATAATGACACACAGGTGAAGATCGGTGCAGATCCAGACTTCTGGGAGGAATAAATGCTAAGAGTCACATCAGACTCTGCTCTGATAAATAATTGAGATAATCAACAGCTCAATAACAGCTCTCAATTCAAAAATCCTGCATCTGAAGCTATAATCACAGTAGTACCCCACCTAACTTATGTCATTGTCTTGTCAAGCCAGATTGTTGAGGTAGCAGTGGAGAAGAAAGACAGGGAGTAACAACAAGCTGTAGACTACTTATGAATGGATATCGTGTATGCCACAGACACCTCTGGTCAGCAGGGTGGTGGTTTTGGGGGAATAGTATAGTACACGTACAGTGGACCACAAGGATGGTCTACTGGTCAATCTTGGAGGGCCAATCTGGGCCAAAAATGCAATGACTGATTGTTTTGTCATGGTCCAGCTCTGCCTTACAATTAAATCACAGAGAGCACAACCTCAGGAGGCAGGTGGTGGTCACTGAGGTTAGGTAAGAGTCCGAGTTAGTCATGTTGTGGGGTCTCTAGGCTATATAGCTGCCTTATTGACTCATTAGCATGGGTCATGTATGAATGTATTGTTCTATTTATGTATTTGAACAACAGATCTTTTGCATATCCTCTTTTTGTCATACCAACTGAGCATGTTTATGACACGCTCGACTGTATGCTTTCATCTCAATAGCAAGTATGCCTTTCTGTGAGTCAAAGAGGCAATTATCTCCTCATAACTGAGCATGCTGACTGGCACAATTTTTCCACCATGCCAGACATAAAGTCTGTCCTGCAGACTTTGCAAACGACGAGAGTTTTACATCCACCGTGCAGATTCTTTGAGTCCTGTTTTTTCTCAAACTTTTTTTTAAACAGATTTCACTGAAGTATCATTGAAAGCTAGGCAATAATCAAGGAATAAGTTATTACTGTTGGGACCACATCCACATATTGCAGACAATAGAGGGACCTGTAGGTAAAACCAGAAGCCTAAATACAGGGCCCTCTCAAAGTACCAAAGCCCCAGAACTAAGGAACTGTGCCAATGCCCAAACGGTCCGGTAAATTGCACCTAGGTGCAAATTCCGTCCCAAATTCAAACCCCAGCTCTCAATTGGGCGATAGTTGCCGCAACCAAGGTAACCTCCGGTAAAATTACCATGACGTCACTGAAGGCTTATGTGCCGCGCGAGCCCGCTGCTCGACACATTCCAAGGTAACACGTCGCTGTACAACCCAGCTGTTCCTCAGCGCCTGCAGCAGGAAGAACATTTTCTTCAGAAGGAGACGGAGCCACCGAGGTCCGTTCCTTCAACCTGGTCAACCCCGCTGACCGTGAGAGGACAGCCTGCCATCACTCCAAACGTGACTCCCTAAAATCACGGCCGCCATTTTGAATTTGTGTCTGAATGCGAATTCCCCAAATCACAGCCACCATTTTGGTAGTCCGTTCACTGTGACTTTCCCAAATTGCAAAGTGTTAAGTGTTATTTTTTTGCACACAGCATGTTGCCAGAGTAGTGGGGAAAGTAATGGCTGCAGTCTGCATTAAGGCAGTGAAAAATGAAGGGACACAACAGATAAACATTGGCCACCGCCATTGGTGAATGCCATCTTTTTTGCCAATAGGCCAGTGCTGGTCAGCGAGGGGAATATCAGCTGATACTGATACTAATGAGACATTTCACATGTTGTCATGAAATCTAATGGGAAAACACATAATCTGCGGAAAATAGTATATATTACAATCGATGGACAGAAATTAAATAAAAAATCCCAGAATGTCAATAACTGTCAAATCACAATGTTTCTTATTCCTCCATGGCTCACCACTAACAGTTTAACTTCACTGTTTGGTACCAAGGAAAATGTCTTGCTTGCTGGTTTTCCATTTTCTTTTCTTTCTAAGGTAATAAAAACACAACAGTTCTTAGTTTCAGGGGATTCACTAATAACAACATAATTGTGATCATTCTAGTATAATTATATACTGCACACTGGACCTAACCGTACAGCTTTGCATGCTCTTAAACATGCGGAGCAATGCCTCCCCTCATGCACGTGCCCATGCCAAAAGCCGATGAATCGCTGTAAGCTCATTTTGGTCAAGTTGTGGAGTAAGATCAAAGATAAAAACCCACCCTAAAACCATGTATCTTATGGTATAAAATCTTGATGTATCTGAGTCTTATTGTTCAAGAGCACAGAGCCGATGAGAGCTGGAAACTTGGACCTGAAATGTTAAGTAGTAAAACATTATTACAGGGTGCCGTGAATTATGCTTTGTCAAATATGCATTAAGGTCCCAGCTAAAGCCAGGAACGCGCTGCATGATTTAAAGACAGATTATTACCCTGATTTTGCCCAGACGACTGATTTTAATGATGGAGTGTCTGCACTGGGCTGTGTAAAACAGAGCACGTGACTGTGCAGCGTGTTGCCCTTTTTATGATTTAATACTCTTACAGCAAACTGAGGCTCATCAGTCCAGCCAATACTCTTAAAACTGTGTAAGGATTTTCAGAAAAAGAGGATGTGAAAACATGGGAAACATGCAAGGAAGTAGAATTGAAACGTGTGGAGAGAGAAGAGAGCGGAGGTGCAGGAAGAGGAGAGGGGAAGTTGATTAGTCGAAGAGGAATAGAGGACAGAAAAGTGAAAAATGTGGAAGAGGTGTACAGTCACACTGCAGAAAGAAAAAGAAAGATAGCAAGAACCTTTATCTTGTATCCAGATCTATGAACACCTGGAGAGTTCCACTCAAATTATCTAAACAGATTTCCGTAACACGATTTCCTTGTTGATTTGAAACGAGTAAAGCTCAAGCTTCCACTGCAATTAACGCAGCCATCAGGAGTCTGATGTTGAAGCAGAAAAACAAAGTGCAGGATTGTCTCAAGAGCATAACAAGGAAAACGTGAGCCAGAAGAAAAAGGTAAGATAAATAAAAAGGTAGCAGATAGAGGTGGGAGGCAGGGGGGGCGGGGGGTGAGAGATATAAATAAGGTAAAAGGAAAGTGTGAGAGGAGGTGAGAGTGGATTGATTGTTGCCCTGCAGCTCAGGAAACAATCATGGAGCAGCAGCGTTCATGACCTCCTGCAGAAGGCTTTATTACCCAGTGTTATCTGCTGTTGAGAGGAGGCCCCCCGCCATGTGCTCTGCTGCTAAAGCCTCTCTGTTCGTGCCCACAGACCACAGTCTGCTGAAATGTGCTATGACTGTTAGCTGATAGTTATGATCTGAAATAATGGACAAACATAATTAACAGAATGAAGAAACAACTGAGTCGATGTTACATTAGTGGCTATGTATAGTGTTGCAGAGATGTCTCTGGAAGTTAGCATGCTAACCAGCTAGCCCTGGCCAATCCCGTCCCATACTTTGCACCTCACGAGCCGATAGTACGGTAGTTTCAGGTGAAAGGGTGAATTCGAGTTTGTTCTGTTGCACAGGCACTCTTAGCTTTAATTGTAATAGATTAACAAACCCAACTTAAATTTTGTCAAGTATGGAAATACTGTTCAATCTATTTTACTTTCCAAACAGAAAAATACAACCATACTCAGTCTGAAGTCTAGTTTATCTCTATAATCATGCTTAAGATAAGCTTAGCTGTACTGTAAACTTCATTACACTTTATTCAAACTCAACATAGGTTGAGTTTGAGTTTGAGAACAAAGAGATGCCACATATTTAATGCGCTTAAACACACTAAATACACACATGGGCTTCATTTTCATGACTGAATTAGCAAATGGTCAATTTCAGAATGATAGATTCTCGAATTATAACTATTGATGCATTAATATGTTCATAACTTTAGGGCTGCAGTATGTATAGGATGAACCAATTTTAATGACTGTATATACTGCTGGGTGGCTTAACCTATAATAATATAACCTAGATACAACGTTGGTTATTGTTATAAAACAATAATATGCAATTGAATGAATGGAGGTAAACCCCCTGCCTCTGCAGAAGAAAGGGTTAGTCAATCAGCTCACCACTTTTGTCCAAATATCTCAACAACTATGAACTGGATTGCCATGAAATTTTATTCAGACATGGCCTCCAAAGGATGAAGCCTAATGGGTTTGACTCCCTAACTTTATGTCTAGCAAGTTTTAACTCCTCCAGTGAAATATCTCAACATCGACCAAATACATAACCATGAAATTTTGTCTGGAAAGTCATTATCCTGTTAAGATGAACTGTGGTTATTTTGATAGCGCCATCATGAGGACAAGTTTGTGTTTTGGGGAAATTCTTTGGTTTGTGACCAAATACAAAAAGGAGTTGCAACCCTTACCATCCTTATCTGTATTTTAGGTTTTAGGCTCTTTATGGTAAAACAAACTCTATTTGTCAGCTGTTTCCAAGGTAGCTGTTGACTGGCCAAGATATGCACCTGCACTGAACCCTGGGACCCTGGATATTTGACCAATGAAAACGCAACAAGTTGACTTGATCATTGCTCATCATTGTTGGTTTGGATTGAGCCTGTTACACACAGCAATTCCTCTGAATTTAACAATAAAATAGTCTGTTTGCCTCTTGAAATTACTCATCAGAGCATTTTCTGCTTGGCTGCCCTAATCAGCGGGATGATTTTGTCAGTGCCCTCCATAATATGTATGACCATTATTAGAATATAAAACAACTGTTTTCTCACAACAGCCATGGTTGAGGATCAGTTATGTTTAGGAACAACAAAGAGTAAGAGTCAGGAAACAAATCTACTGTGTAAAAGTAACACACTTTGTCACTTTGTTGACCATCCATCCCGTCATCTTCATAAGGTTTTGTTGCGCTATGCAACATCAAGCCATTTCTTCTACTGTTCCTGAAAGACAGCAGTCATATGTCATTGCATTTGAACAAACAACCATTTCTGCCATTTTGCTAGTAAGATTCATAAGGAGTTTTGCTTTTTGGCCAATAGTCTGGTTAGACACTGAATTAATCCCAAAGGGAGTCAGCACAGCCCCAGCAAATTTCATTTTTACAGTATTTATACTTTCTTAATGCAAACCACGGCCCCAGAAGAAAGAAGATTCCAAGAAAAGTTAGACAGCTGCAAGTGAGCCAAAAGTTAGTCAGTAAGTTTTTTTTTTTCTATTTCTATGAAAATATAGTCTAACTCACCATATTGCTCCGTATTTAGTCTGACAAACACTTGTCTGGTGACATTTGTGGTGACAGATACACTGGTTTCCAACATACTGAGGGTAATGTTGGCCTGTAATTAAAAATTGGAAATCCATCAGCAAGTGTTGTCTATCTTGGCCTTTAATGATTTTACTTATGGTAAAATTAATGAGTGCTTTAAAGGTTATCCGTGGTTTGACCTCAGAGTCAACGCATTAAGATTTATGGTGTTATGGTGTCCAAAGATCCGAATGCTGCTTCACAGAACGTGCCAACCCCAATGCTTTAGGGAGTTTCTGGCTTGGATATAGTCAAATATAAAGCTGAATATCAGCACAAAATATCATCTTTCAGCGTCTTCAGTCTGGAAGTATCAGCATCTGTTCTAACTTTAAAGAATCTCTTATCAGTCAAAGGCACAGATGCACCCCACACTTGGAAAGTGATTTTAATTGAGAGTCTCTTCAGTTCTTTTAGTTTAGGAATAACAGTCTTTGTTTGCAGAGAGAGGAGGCAGTGATGGGACGTAAGAGGAAGTGAGTGAAAGTGATGATTAATCAAAGCTAACATGTGTCCTCTGATGTCACAGTGCAGTGTTATAATCCTTTTCAATGAGCCACGGCTAATGAACGACGCTCCTGCACTTGTCTTAAGAAGTGACAGCTAATGGCGGCTGAGTCTCTTGCCAGCAGTTAGAAAGCGGCCCAGGATATTTCTCTCTTTCTCCTACATGTCACTCTGTCTCTCTGTTTCCTTATTGCTTCCCTCCTCTTTCATTTTGTCCCACTTTTCCTTTTCCTCTTCGCCTTGACTTCATCTTGAGGAGAGGAAAGGATTGCCGAGTTTTGGCTTATTTTTTTGAGGCTGAAATGTTTTCATGAGGTTGAGGTGGGAGCTGCTCTTATCAGTTTTAACTTTATTGAATTTGGGTCAAATGATCACAAGTGCTGGTAAAGGTGTTGCTCATGGTGATGGACACACTTGGCTCTGAAGTTGCCCCAGCTGTGCGAGGCATTTCCTTAGTTTTACGGCCCACAACTTCACCGTTTGGTTCAGCGATCATTAACCTTGTTTCCAGCGGCACCCGGCTGCTTTTTTCAGTGATCTGATAAAACCACTGTTGACCACCTGCTCAGCACCAAACAACAGACAGACACAGTTAGTCGCTCAACAGCCACATGTTGCCCTCCGTTGGTAGAGAGCAATATTGACCTAAAAGGAGAGGTAATAACAGAGTTTTCATCAGAAAACTGAAAGCATGAGTCGAGATAAATGCTCATGTTGCTAAAAACAAAAAAAACAAAACAGTGTTACGTTGAAGTGTCCTTGAGCAAGATACTCAACTCCAAATTGCTCCTGATGAGCAGTTGGCACCTTGCACGGCAGCCCCTGCCATCAGTGTGTGAATGTGTGTGTCAATGGGTGAATGTGACAAGTGTTGTATCGGCTTTGAGCGGTCAGTAGACTGGGAGTATGATAGATATGCAGGTCTATATAACAAGTTTACAGCTCTTTGCACTGCCCCCAAGTGGTCAGTTAATAGCCTACAATTGAAATGGCTCTTACTTGGTCTACTTATCATTCCTGTAAACCACCCTGGTTAAAGGACAATTCCAGCTTATAAGACCACAGGTCTTATTTTCAGACTTTTGATCATCAAGACCTTTGATTATGATAAGATGTGGAAAATGTGTATTTAGGTTGCTATGACAGAACTTGTGTGTGCACAACTCCAGGAAGTACAGTGGGGCGAAGTTAAAGTCTGCAAACTGATTCTTCCACCTGACAGTTTGGAGAATATTATGATATATTATAGTTTCTGTTTGTTTAAAACTTGTAGATCATCACTGTGTTCGATATTTCTTAACTGACTTCTTCTAATAAACGGGTCAACATGCTCCAACATGCGTTTTTTTAATAACTGAAACGACCCAGAGCATTTCCCCGCTTCGAAATGTTCCCTTCCCCTTATCCATACTTTCCATGCACAGATACTGCAGGAAGTAAGAATTTGAAAGACGACGGCATTGGACGCCATGTGTCGTTTCAAGAACTGTCGCAGAGAGACGTGCTTTTGGATGAGGACAGCTCCCCGCGAGAACTTCTCATTCTCACGAGGGCGTCGTGTCATTCACAAAACGAAAATGTTTGCCCTCGCCTTGTCTCGTTTCATTCTTGACATTTTCTGGCATCTCCTCCTTCACTTTCCTTCTCTCCCTACAGCCTCGCTTCACGGTGATGGACAGCGCTTCATTAGAGACTCTCCTTCTCCCCCCAAATGTCTCTACAATGAGACATCAGGAGTAAAGAACCTATTTGTATCCATGCTAATGAGGCTGAGTCAGTCCATCCCTCCTGTTGAGCATGCGAGCACACACTCATGTACACACACACACACACACGCGCACGCATCAGCCCTCCGTGCAGTGAGAGTCTACAGACCAAGGGAATATAATATTCTCTTTTTTCTCCATATCAGGCCTGTCGGAGGCTCTCCTCGCTGCTATTTACTTTAGTTGAGGCTTTTCAAATTGAGAGCATTATCTGCTGGTGATGGAGCTATAATTACAGGGCCTCGGCAGCAGCTCCAGAGAGAGGCCCGCACTGTTTCATCATGGCTGGAGACCGGCAAAGTGCATCGGTGTTGAAACACCAGTGGGAATTCGCGCTGTCTTGATTACATATTCCTTGGAGTTTAATACACAGTTTAAAGAGTTGCGTTGCGTTAGAGTAAACCCACAATTATGTTTATTGGCAACGAGGAAAAGCTGGAAGCACCGGTGGTTTCAAACTACCAGCTTATGGCTGCCAGATCTGATCGCTGTTATGCCGACTGCATGTTAACCTGTTGTGACTGGCACAAAAAAGATAGATTTTTAATGTTTTTCCATGTCCATGTCCAAGTCTTTCTCCACAGTCATATATTTAATAGTAATCTTTTCTCTTTTTTTTCTTGCAAGCCTACAAAGTCAGAACATGAATTTGGCTCTTTATCTGCCATTTAACATTTTGAAATAAGTCATCAACACTCAGTAAGGACTCTGATTTACTGTGTTGCACCCGACACCGACATGTCTCGTTCTACAGCTGAAACTGGTTAGTTGAATTATGCCTCACACAGTCTCAGGGTCTTTGCATGCAACTAATCATCTTTAACCTGGCTTCACTTATCTCTCACACACACACACACACACACACTCCCTCAGCCCAGCCCATATCACACCTACATGTGATATCAGTGAGCTAATCGTATGAGCACCAACATTGTTTCTTTGTTCTCTCCTATCAAAGGAACAAGTGGTGATCCACCATCTTGGACTGCAGTCCAACCCTCGTCAGCCATGTTGTAGTCTCTATTGATAAGCCATTTTATTTGTAGTTTTTCTTTGTCTATGCCATGAGGCAAACAGACACACTCCCACACCTGTATGTAGTACATGTTAGTTAGATTGTGTGTTTTCATTTTGTGTTAAATAAAAGTTGTTTGAACCTACATGCTGTCTATTTGATATTGTACAAGAGTGAATGTTGCCAATCTATACTCTGTCAAGGACTCAATTATTAGTTATTAATCAGAGTAACAAACTGACAGTTTAATAGCTTTATATGAGACTGATTGGGTGAAATCTTTTCTCCTCTTCAAGGGCGGTGCCCCGAGGTCATCTAATGTTAATTGGATCGTATTATTTATCATAATTAATAATAATCATAATAATTTATTATTTTTGATAGCCTGAATGTAACTCCCTATTAATGTTGCGTAAAAGCACAATAACTAATGAAAAATCAACGATCAGAATATAGTGATATTTTCAGCCAAGTTTAGCCCAACTCTACTGAAAGTACAATGGTTACTGGATTTGTCTAGAAGACCTATCGACAAAAGTGACATGATGGTCAAAAAAAAAAAAAAAAAAAAAACCCATCACATTTGCCTTTAGTGTAGCTGTGTAACAGCAGTGGAGATACGCACCATCAACAAACAGAGCCTAAAAAACATCCAAGCTGCATGTGTATCCTCTTCTTTATTACATTTGTTATATAGTGATGCCAATCCCATAAAAAGGCTCCCAGGTAAGTGAGTACACAGGCTGATCTGTGTTTTACTGCTGCGTTTCTACAACTTTATTTTATCGATCTGGAGACAGTTAATCAGCGTGAGATATGGGTATCACGCTGAAAGCTCTTTATTGAAGGCGGCCCGGACCCTCCTCCATAAAGGTGACAGATGACATTAACATCTTCACCCCACTCTCATGTCTTTATGGGCTAAAAGCATGAAGCAAAAGCCAGTGAAGTGATATTACCACTGAGCACCAAAGAACAGTAAATATGCCTGAACAAAAACCCTTGTGAGGAGACATCATGTGTATTAAAAGTCTTATGGTACCCAACCAACGTGAGCTTGGAGTCACCATTTGTGCAGAGTATGGAGGCAGCGGCGACACTGCAGTCCCAATAGCATAAGTAAGAGAGCGATCTTCTTTCAAAACTCTTCATTTTAGCTGGTAATTGCAGAATTCTGGCCAGTGAAAAAAATGATAAAACTCTGGAGAAAGAGAAAGCTTTCGAGATGTACTGTGGGGCAGGAGAAAAATCAATTTTTATAGGCTTGAGTGTATGGATAGATTGTGCTTTGTGACTGCAAATGGGGCTCTGAAGCTCATCATTGCATGGTTATCAAATGTTTGTAAGAAAGGAAAAAAGAAAACACATAAAACCACCAGCTGTCCAAAAAAAAAAAAGACCCAGAGTGCATCCGGTCCTCACATAAAAAGCCTGTTGCTTCAATCACCATTACAGTAAAATTTTTCTCTCTTCACCTCTCCCGAGCTTCCTCCCTCGTTGAAATTACAGTTATTTGTGGAAGAGCAGTTTTCACTTTCACTGCTCCTTGAACACTAATGCAGACAATTTTTTTTTTCTTATCCAAATCATTGATTGGGCATGCTTAAAAAGGATGTTGCTGAGTTGCTGGATGTGATCCAGGCGGAGGCTTCAGAGACTCTTCTGTTTACACGAATGCCAGGACAGACAAAAAGAAGAGAGGCAGTGCAATGTGGGAGCTTAACGTTGTTTTGATTCAAAGAACAGTTGTCAATATCTTCAGTGGTGTCGCTTCCATTGTCTCACTTGCGATTATTTGCTGGTTTTGGGTTGTTGATTACAGACTGAGCAAAGTCAAACATGTTTCAGCTTTACTATATTCGGTAACTACTTGATTTTTTGAGTGTTGCAGTGGGTTTTGTATGGTCTCATATGAATGAGTGTAGTGGACCACAAACCATCAGGACGGCTGTGTCACAAAGGACCCTGTCCAAACGATTAACGGCGCTCAGTCTAAAGAGCGTGGCACATGTGCGTTTGGGGTGTGTCCAAGTCTATTTTTCTAGTGAAACTGCAGATAAACTGGGTGCAACGTGAGGCGCAACAGGGTTGTATTTAAACTCTGAATTAGTCACGAGTGTGTTCACAAGCATTGCCTTCCATTCCCTTTAAGAGCCAGGTGCACCAGGACCTGGAGCATTTAAACTGTAGCACTCGCCTTCGCTGAGGGAGAGGATGTGATCATTGGCTGCTGGACCCTCTGCCCAGCCATCATCATCATCTGTCCCATCATCAACTCTGTTTGACTGCATATGAAAATATTCACTCATATTTAACTGAGGAAGAGGAGAATCACTGCTGCGTCCCTCTGTGTGTGGATCTCAGTCTGTGGATCAGGCAGGACGGGTCATAAAAGGTACCATCCTGATCAATAGGGTTATTGATGAGAGGGGAGAAATATGTATGTTTTCTTCATGAAAAACCAGTAACCATCCTCATTGAACCATGATCTGTGAGAGGTAAAGACCACCATTGCACTAAATATTGATTGAAATGGTTCGTAATGGAGTTAATACTGAGTTATAAACAATGTTTATTGGGATTTTTTGGTTTCTGACACTTTTGGATAATTAAACACGCCCCTGGTCAAACTGACCCAGGATCATCATTGGTGTTCCTGAGAAACGAATGTAATAGGAAGGTTAAGACCAACATGCCCAAGGTTGCACAGGTGGGTGCAGGTACATTTGCTTTTTACACAGCGTGGGCGCTGGGTGTGGAAATGACAACTGCTTCGGCCTGAAACTAGCAAGTGTCTGTGTGCCGCTTTGTGCCAGGTGTAAGGTAGAGCCCTCAGTGTTTTTATTTCTCAAAATGACCATTCAACCTATCTTTTCTTCTTCTGAAGTCTAACTTCAAGATAACAAATAAAACAAGACTGGAGCCTGGGGCAACTTGAGAAAAGATAGCAGGGTAAAATAACCGTACCACCCGCCATGCAGTGTGGTTCCCTGCCACCTTAGTTCACAGAAATGCTCAGCTCAATATCAAAACCCTGTTGTAACACTTGCCCACATACGGTTAAGCTTTAAGAGGTTGCAACTGGTGATTTTCACCAACGACCAACCTGCAAAATACAGCTAAAGTTCAGTAGCGATGAAGACATGGAGCGATCAGTTCATCGTCGAGATTACTTCTGTGGTGTTGGCCAAAGACAACGATTGCTCACCTGATAAACTTTCCACCTGGGTGCTGCTTCACAATACATATGAAAAATAAAATTATATGACTGTCGTATACATTCTTTTTTGGACTACTTAACCCTGAAATCAAAGGAAATTACTTTCAAGCTATTTGAATTATGTACAGAAAAGTGGTTGCTCAGTTTTGGGATCGTGTCTATGTTCCCCGGGTCCTATGTTCCCCTCTTTGTATGAGACTGGGGAACATAGGACCCTTTTTTAAAAAAGGGTCCTATGTTCCCGGTCTGTTATTTTTCCACCATTACTGAAAAATTCCATGGCAAATAGGCCTATGTAGGCCTACGGGCTAACCCTAACCCCTAACCCTACCCTAACCCTAACCCCCTACCCTAACCCTATTTCAGAAAAAAGGTCCCATGCTCCCCGGTATGTATTGCTACAGGGGAACATAGGTCCCTTTTTGGGAAAAACGGGGAACATAACACCTTTTTTCTAAAAAAGGGGAACATAGGGATGACCCCAACTTGGGAATATAGCTTACAGTAGAATAGCATGACGGTGTACACAACTCTCAACTCTAGTTAAGAAACAACAGAACATAGGGCTGCACCACTTGTTGCACTGAGTGAGTTGGCTAAGCCAGGGCTCCACATGCTGGTGGCTCTCTGCACCAACACCTGACAAATGTCGGTTTTGTCAGTTTATGTAAAATCAAACTGGTTTCAGCTTGAACACCGGACCAGATCAGCGAAATTGGACCCCTCAAAAGCTGTAAAAGCTATGGGCTGCCGTTTATTGTGAATGGGATATGGTGGTGCAGCCCAGTAAGCTGTAGGGAATTAAAAGGCTCTCAGGAAATACAGGGAAAAGTCAAAAATGGGATACTGGAACGCAATGGCTGTTGGACCCACTAGCTTGGGCTGAGTTGTTGTATTCAAACAGTTTCAACAGCGTATACCACAAAAATAGCTCTTCTGTACTCACAAACAGTACAACAACGTCAGAGCAAAGTGTTCAAATTATGTGTTCAGCACAACTCACACAGAGAGCTACAGCTTCATTAGAGGCCAAAGGCTGCCTGTGTCTTTGTTTCTGCATGTATATTTCTCTGTGATGCAGTGTAAGGGTCTACAGCCATGCTAACAGCTCTGTTATGCCTGGCAGTGCTTTGAGCTAAATGCTAATGTCAGCATGCTAACATGCTCAAACTGACACTGCTAACTTTGGGATTTTTATTAGGTTTATCATTTACTATGGTCCCCGCCAAAACTGGAGTACAGCTGAGGCCGATGTGTGATGGTTATGAACCAAACTCATTGACAATCCATTCTATAGTTGTTGAAATATATTGAAAAACAAAAAACTCTGCAAGCTAGTGTCGCTATAGGAAAATTCAGAGGATTGCCAAAGTCATGAGGATTTATCCCATCAGTGTTTCATGGCAGTCCATCCAAGCTATTTCAGTCTTGGTCAAAGTAGATCAAACCCAACAGACTGACTGACATTACCATCTGTAGATATAACATAAAGTGTGTGTGTGTGTGTGTGTGTGTGTGTGTGTGTGTGTGTGTGTGTGAGAGAGAGAGTATGTGTTTGTGTGTGTGTGTGTTTGTGTACCATGAAGCCCTCAGTGCTTTAAAGGTGCAGTGTGTATCATTTTTAAACATCACTACATCACTGTCAAATTATAGTACCACCTTGGTACACTTACTGTGAACAAATGGCACACAGTGGAGGAGATTGGTGGCCTCTGTCTGTCACTGTTAATGCTGGTGTTTCCCCAAATTATCACCCCAGCTACTACAAACCCCATCCGGACATTCGTTATCATGCCATAAATTTCAGAGCTCAATATTTCTGAGTACCTCTGTATTTACTACGGTGCATCATTTAACAGTGAAAAAGCAAGAACAATCACTAAAATAAATGAATAATCAAGTACAAGCTTTGGTAACCACACTAAAAGGATAGCTATCACTCTTAAAGAGTGATGATGTACATAGAAATAGGCTTGGACATGTTGAGTGTATTACTATTACTTATTATTAATAGCAAAGACAACAAGATGTTCACATAATATGACATGCTATCCATGCAATTGTGTATTTATATGACAGATGTACCCATGTTACATATCCACCAAGGTCAATGCTCAGGGGATGAGGACCATGCAGTTTATACATACTTTATGATATGTATTCTGAATAGTCTATTCACAAACAAAGACTATGCCATCATACAGTATAGCACCCAGTGGTGGGGGCCAGTCTGGATGAGCGCCGCTTCTCCCGTGGTATCAAAAAGTAGTATATAATATATTTTTCAAGGTTTTGTATTAAAGTTAGATCATGGCAACAGTAGAATGTATGCATCATCAGCAGGGTACATGATGATCTTCCCACCTTTTTCTTGCCTTTTTTTTGGACCACCTATGGTCTGTGAAAGAAACAGTGAAAACGATAAATTCATCAGCATTTTAACACAAAGCTATTTCAAAATCTATACATGTGAAGAGACATCTCTAACCTTTTTAGTATCCTGTATGGTGGACGACAGAATTAACAGGTATCTACCTGAGCTGACTATCGCAGGTCAGACCTCATCTGTGTGCGGGACTGGGTCCTGGGACACTTTCTCAAAGATGAGGTCTATCAGTGTATCGATTTAATCTGCACCGGAATGAAAAGTTAGAAAAGTTTGTGTTGGACCTGAAAACAAATTCCTTCTTCTTGGCCTTTGGAAAATGTATCCTATTGTTGCTTGGGGACTGTGATCATTTTTGTTCGTGTGCAGGGCTGGCAGGCATAGGTTTGTGTGGAAAGCAACACTTAGAACTATAGCTGACAGCTTACAAATACTGTATACTGTATGGAAATGAACTGAAATCTTTAGACAATAGTTATTATCTTCCTGCATAGAATCTGACGGAAAATAAAAACCACATTCTTGGGAGTGCGACAAAGAATTACACCACAAAAGTCTCCAATGATAAGTTATATCAGTGGGGGCTACGCATCTCCTCAGCAGAACCCCATGTAGGTCAACCCCTCTCTTACAGATATATGTAAGAATTCAGCTTTAAAATGTCTTCAATGACTTTGATATAAATGTTGCTGATTTTTGTATTCACATTATCCCAAATGTTTCCAACAATGTTCAAACCAGAGAGTTTACTCAACGTTTTTTTTTTCATTTGGTTCCACTTTTTTCCCCTTTCTCTTGTAAGTGTGTGTTGTGTGTGACAATCTTTAACTGTGACAGGTGGTTGGTTACACACAGTCCAGACTTTGCTAGCACACGAACATGTCATATTAATTTTCTTATTTGCATCTACTCTTCTGATATGAAATTGGCAGAACATACGCGGAAGGTTTTGACCTTTTTTTTTTTTTTGGTGCCCATGTATTCTGCATGACTGGGTCTGTTCGAGCACAAGCCCCTCGCCCACACTGCTCGTCTCTCTGTTTTTTTTTTTTTTCACGGCTCAGGACTTTAAAAAGTGAATATCTGAGGCTGCTGTCTTCATTTTTCATTAGGTGATGGTTCTTGCAGGTCCCTGAACTACGCCGCTTCGCCATTGTTATTCACCGACACTGACGAAAATAGACGTTTCAGAGTGATGACCTGAATGATGTGCAATCTCAACGCCGCTGACCTCTTTCTTTGCAGGTCTGCCTATTCGTATGCACATTCATGCCTGTGTTTATTCAATGGTTTGTACAGACGCACGGAAATAATTCATTCCTGCATGCGCTGGACGGAAATGTGTGGTGAGGAAAGGAAAAAGAATTTCTGGGGGTGACAGTCTGTGATGTGATAGTCACACCGCCTAATGTCTAAGTACTTCATTGCTCTGATTAGACAGGAGTACAGCAAAAGAAACTAATTGAAATGCATTGGAGCTGTCACGCACCCTTACTCTCACAACAGAATGAATCAAAAACAACACGACTGGGAGAAGTGTTTCATCTCTGAAAAATGATCACAGTCAAGTTCTTAACTCATAAAAACACGTTCAAATTTACCTCCATCGAGCTTTTTGGCAGACGCACAATGGCAGCACAGAAATGCAACACTTTTCTGAAAGTAGTTCTGGCGGATGAAAGTTTAAGCTGGGGAATTATTGACGTCTAACCTGCACAATTATGCTGAGCAGGAAGACAGGTTGGCCATTGAAAGGCTGGAATGTGCCGAGAGCAAACTGTTCTAAATCTGCTGTACGCGTCGTGTTTTTTTGACCCACGCATCGATTTTAAATGCAAAAGCTTTTTGTGAATGGAGGTTGGGATGTTTGTTCTGTTCAACTATTGATTAGCACTCTGTATGTCAGCGGTTGTAGCCATGCAGCACTGCGGAGACGCCTTCCTGCCAAGAATGCAAAGAGGTGTCTGAGCAATGTCATGATGAGATGCAGTCTTGCCTGTGTACTCAGAAAGCATCTATTATGACAGGAAGAGTGGCGTGTGGGGTATACAGAAAATAAATGTGGAAACGCAAGGATGACTGTCACATACACATTTACAGCAAAAAATGTTCTGGTGTCCATACATATGTTGAACATACATATATACATCAGCCATCATGACATGGCAACAAGTTTCTACCCACCTGCTGCTGCACATCCTTCAATTGAAAACTTGTCAATACACTTACCTGCACTTTCGGAGGACATGAAAGCCGTCATGTAATTTTTTTTGTCTGTGGCACAAAGGGCATCTATATGTAATTGCGCACTTACCTGAAGCAAGGGGTTGTTAAGTTATTCTAGAGGCACTTTTTGTTATATTTTAGAAAATGTCTTAACATCCCGACAGCAATCATAAATCAGATGCTCTGACGAATGAAAAGAAATAAGTCGAGCATCTGTGGCTGTTGCGGGCCTCTAATAAGCCCATCCAGCGGGTTAATTCGGCCCACATGGAAAACACTGGACACTGGCTGTCCACAGGCCTCCCCGCTTGGGGAACATAGGACCCTTTTTTAGAAAAAATGTCTTATGTTCCCCGTTTTTCCCAAAAAGGGACCTATGTTCCCCTGTAGCAATACATACCGGGGAGCATTGGACCCTTTTTCTGAAAAAGGGTCTTAGGTTAGGGTAGGGTTAGGGTTAGGGTTGGCCCATAGGCCTACATAGGCCTATTTGCCATGGAATTTTTCAGTAATGGTGGAAAAAGGTGGTGGAAACAGACTGGGGAACAAAGGACCCCTTTTTTGAAAAAGGGTCCTATGTTCCCCGGTCACATACATATCGGGGAACATAGGACCCTTTTTGGGAAAAGCAGGAAACATATGTTCCCCGGTCTGTTACTTTTTCCACCATTACTGAAAAATTCCATGGAAAATAGGCCTATGTAGGCCTATGGGCTAACCCTAACCCTAACCCTAACCCTAACCCTAACCTACTGTAGGACCCTTTTTCAGAAAAAAGGTCCTATGCTCCCCGGTATGTATTGCTACAGGGGAACATAGGTCCCTTTTCGGGAAAAATGGGGAACATAAGACCTTTTTTCTAAAAAAGGGAACATAGGGATGACCCCGACTTGGGAATATAGCTTACAGTAGAATAGCATGACGGTGTGCACAACTCTCAACTCTAGTTAAGAAACAACAAAACATAGGGCTGCACCACCTGTTGCACCGAGTGAGTTGGCTAAGCCAGGGCTCCTGCTAACTGGCCACATGCTGGTGGCTCTCTGCACCCGGGGAACATAGACACGCTCCCTAAATTATGGTTAACATTTAGAGTGATACAGGTTTGGGACCCACAGTAATGTTGGGCATATTAATGGACAATGGACAATAATTATTTGTTCATTCAGACACTGACATATGTTCATGTGCAGTAGCAACTGCAATATTTTAGTAGGTAAATGTGTGGTTATAATGAGTAACGCTCACTCAGGCACTTTGGCCACCAGGGGTCCTTTGTGTGTGACTCAGGTGGGCGTGCATGTTGTCCAGTCAATGTTAACAGCCTGCAGTATGTAGCCACATCGTGCTGATGTGCCTGTGTTTCTGTATTTCCAGGAGAGCAAAAGTGATGGAAAGATGCACAAACGCAGCAAAACAAATGTACAATGAGTAAGGGACTGTCGGTAATGCAAATACGAGGGTTTTATCGGAGGTTTGCAAGTGTTAAACAGTACTTCACTGAGTATTTAGCATATGAGGATAGCAGTATTGTAACCACCTGTAGCTCTTTTTTCTAAATGTAGTGTAGCCCAAACATAAGGTAGCATAAAACTGCAATACTTAAGTGTGAGTATTATACTATACTGCAGTATAATGAGCAGTGGAGTACTGTTATACATATTTATTGTTAATCTTTGTAACATCTTAACATAAATCAAACCAATTAAAACACGTGCTCAGACGTCTTTCACGCGCAAATCATCCATAAGCAGCTGGCCAGCCTGCGGTCCGAAGGCTGTGAGCAACGTCCGCATTCACACGTAAATGAAATTGCGTTTGGTTTGTCTCTGCCTCCACGGCGCCGCCGGACAGCGCAGCTCATAAATCAACATGTAAGTCGTTTATTTTATTTGCATACCCCCTCGCTGTGAATTCAAACACGATGACTCGCCTTTTCCACAGTGTGGCTTTACGATGCGGAACCTACACTATCATTCTCTTAATTATCAAGAGACGACGCATTTTTGTCAGTTACTAAGCAACAGTGTCATCCGAATGCCATACGTATCATGAACTTGAGTATCTGTGACGAAAACACAGGACGCACGTCAGCAGTGTATGAGTTGGTTTGTATACTATACAGTAAACTGACTGCCCCTGTGTGTGTGTGTGCATGTGTGGGTGCTGTTAGCTCCACACCTAGCCATGAAGAAATTGTCGGGCCATCACACAATTGGACTAAAAATCACATACACACACCTAGGCGTTAACACCCTCTCATGCAGGTTCCTCATAGAAAAAGTCAAGCTCGTGTTTCATCATCTCAATTTCCCCTGGCTGCGACTGCTCTCCAAATCTCTATGTTGGGGAAAATAACACAGATTTATGGGTGGGGCGCTAACAATATCCTCAGTTATTGCCAGAAGCAAATAAATAAATCACCATGCCAAGATGCTTCGGCTCCACTGCTTGGACTCATAAGAAGTGAGAGAGAGTGTGTGTGTGTGTGTGTGTGTGTGTGTGTGTGTGTGCGCGGGCCTTTCTTTATGGCATTGTGTGTGCACTCTCATTTGTGCCTCTGCACAGGCATGCATCTCGGTGTTTGTGCATTTCATTTTAAGTGTGATTTGAACCGGCCTCCTTAAACCTTTCCTCGTGTGATTTATTCCGTTGATTGTCGCTGGTTCTTAGAGGTCTGATCCGACCGGCGAAATGCAGCCAGTTGTGAAACTCAATTGCAATAAACTGAATGTAATTCAGTTGAGAAAAATCTGCTCTCCAGCTTCATTCTCTCATTTGTTTGGAGATGGCATTCAATTTTTGCAGGGCTGCGTGGAGGAACAGGTGGCGGATGTTCACCTACTCAATGTATTTTAAGTCAACCGTAAATCTCTAACACAAAGGAGGAAATGCATAATTTATATTGGAAGCCACTTAGATTCGTATCATGAATACAGTATGGAAATCCAAATTTAGCCACTCAGATAAGATCAAAAGTAACTTGTTTTAATGATATGAAAATCTATAATAAGCCTTACACAAGATGCCTTCACTGATTTAGATATGTTCAATCTTTAACATACTGGATTATTAGTGGTAGTATTACTGTTGTTGACTTTGACTTTCAATTCTTCTTTTTAACGTGCGGATCATTGTTACTTGTATGTTGGCTCACTTTTTTCAAACTGTGTCACAACGTGAGCTCCTTCAAGTGGTGGAAACTACAACATGTGTTTTCTGAAAATGAGTTAAAACGTACAAATAATACCACCAAAACACTGCAGAAGTTTGAATCAGAATACTTAAACTGAAGTGTAATGTAAAACAAGTTTTGTCGTTCCTGTTATATTTTTGCACAGCCTGCTACCTAGCCACATTCATGAGCGCCGCACGGGCATATGTCATCCAGGATTAGTTAAGAAGTAAACTCATACCATGATCGCAAGAGAGATAAGCAGAGGTGTACTGAAAGGTTTAGAAACACTTCAAACATGGCTCCGAACAGGAAGCATCGGGGAAAGATGGAGCAGAATATTTCGAGCTGAGGTCGACAGCAGTGAAGGGGAGTGTGTCTATGTTCCCTGGGTCCTACAGTATGTTCCCCTCTTTGTATGAGACTGGGGAAGATAGGACCCTTTTTAAAAAAAAAAGGTTTGTTCCCCGGTATGTAAAAAAGGTAAAAAGGGTATGTTCCTCGGTCTTTTACTTTTTCCACCATTACTGAAAAATTCCATGGTAAATAGGTCTATGTAGGCGTACGGGCTAACCCTAATCCCTAACCCTAACCCTACCCAAACCCTGACCTAGGACCCTTTTTCAGAAAAAGGGTCCTATGCTCCCCGATATGTATTGCTACAGGGGACCATAGGTCCCTTTTTGGGAAAAACGGGGAAAATAAGACCTTTTTTCTAAAAAAGGGTCCTATGTTCCCCAAGCGGGGAACATAGGGATGACCCCCAGTGGGGAAAAGCTCAGGGGCTACTGGCTACTTAAGCAGCGCCGCTCAGTAATGTTAGCAGCAAATTACGCAAAACAGTAAGTTAAGATGAATAGAGCAGGTCCTCGCTAATGTATTCTAACCCCTGTGGTACTTGGAGAGCCTGTTTTCTGAGGTGTTCCACAGCGTAGTAAACACTGACTTAGGCAACGTATGTACATGCATTATTGTTACCTGCACATTAATGCACCACATTGCTCCAGAAGAATTTGTGTATTATAAATTGTATTGAGATAAGAGAATGGCTACATTTACATTGTAGGGCCCAAGGCATGACATTTTCCATTTACCAACTGTTTTGAACAGTTCTGAAAACAGCGTGTGAGCATCTGAAACGTGTACTACAAATACAGTGTTTTGCAGGTGGTTTAGTATGAATGAGTAAAGAGTTAATGAATTTGGAGAATGTGGTCACTGAATGCATTTCGTGTGAAAGAGATGAAAAATGATTCAGTTTGGTCCACACGGACTTATCAGCTGTGTTCTGAATAATGCATGAAGGCAGTTGACAAAAGCTGTGAACTAAATTGACAAGACAAAGGGAGACAAATGACCTACATGCCTTTATAGACCGCAAAAAAAAGAAAAAGTCACACACAATATTTGGTTGGACCGCCTTTAGTTTTGATTACAACACGCATTCGCCGTGGCATCGTTTTGATAAGCATACGCAATGTCACAACATTTATTTCCATCCAGAGTTGCATTCATTTTTCACCAAGATCTTATATTGATGATGGGAGAGTGGGGCCACTGTGTAAAGTCTTCTCCAGCACATTCCAATGATTCTCAATGGGGTTAAGGTCTGGACTCTGTTGCGGCCAATCCATTTGTGAAAATGATGCCTCGTGCTCCCTGAACCACTCTTTCACGGCTTGAGCCCGATGAATTGTGTCATTGTTATCTGCCCGTGCCATCAGGGAAATCCATTGATGGAAAAACCCAGTGTATTTTCAGGTAGTCAGCTGACCTAATTGTTTGGGGCACATAATATTGCTGAACCTAGATCTGACCAACTGAATCAACCCCAGATCATAACACTGCCCCCACAGGCTTAGACAGTAGGCACTAGGCATGATGGGTGCATCACTTCACCTGCCTCTCTTCTTAACCTGCTGTGCACGTCACTCTGGAACAGGGTAAACCTTGACTCATCAACCACATGACCTTTTTCCATTGTTCCAGAGTCCAATCTGTATGCTCCCCAGCAAACTGAAGCCTTCTTTCCGATTAGCCTCACTGATAAGTGGTTTTACTTAAGCCTAGACAGCTGTTCAGTCCCAATCCCTTGACTTCTCTGCACGTGTGTGTGGAAATGCTCTTACTACTATTAAACATAGCCGTGAGTTCTACTGTTGAATTTTTACCATTTGATTTCACCAAAGGTTTAAGTGATCTCCCATCACGATCATTCACCGCATTTCATCCTGGAAGACAGTGGTTCTGTCACAGTCTGCACTTCCAGTATTTTTCCACTCACCTCACCTGGACTCCCAGCTGCAGCTCATCTGCAATCAGCCAGCAGAAAAGACTCCTCTGGTTCACTCACTCGTTGCCAGATCTGTGTTCTTTGCCGACAGACTTTCCAGGGTTTTTCCTCGGACGGATTTCCCAGCTCCGACCCTGCTTTGTCCTGACCTCCCCGCCTCGTCTCTGCCCTGGCAAAGATCTTCTCCTTCTGTTCCCAACCACAAGTTTCATCTGTGTCCTGACAGATTCATGGTTGCCTGTTTCTGCCTCGGGTGAGAGACAGGAGTCTCCAGCAATAACTCCGGTGGGTTTCATCTCCCCTAAGACTCTGAGTTTCTTACCAACCTTCTGAAACAGAGGAACATCTTTTCCATGACCACAGGATATGTCTTCCCACATGGTTGGTTAAGAAATGAGAAGCTAGTCACTGCATCAGCTGGGGTTAAATAACTTGTTGCCAGCTGAAACATACTAATCACTGCAGTAATTATCAATCTATCTGAAGCTGTCCTATCAATAAAGGCCAAACAAAAAAAATATATTAATAATTCATTTTGATGAAACAGAGGGTCTTTTCATCCACACCTGTAAGACATGAGTCTGTATAAGATCCCAGACTGTTCTACTCCAACAAGATTATTCTATAAAATGTGTCAAATGAGTCTGAATGGAGGACAGGCGTGTGGTAATAGCATTTAATCAGTAAGCCTCAAATAGCATGCAGCATATATTTACACACAGCATTCCCCGGCCCCTGCTGATATTAATTTGCTCTTTCGTAGTAGAACATGCAGAACCATCATGGACCACTCACATTTATGAAGGGTTGCTCCCGGCATGCATGAAGTGCGACTTAATACGACTTGAGTATAGGAGACATTAGCGATTCTCCTCCCAGAGCCTTGTGGAGGACTGAAACTGTCAAAATCAGAAATAAATAAATAAATAAATACATAAATAAATAAATAAATAAATAAATAAATAAATAAATATATAGTGGCTCAATAAAAAAAAACAATAATGCCATTAAATGCACATTCAAAGATGTACTTTGTTAGAGGCTTTTTTATTCCACATTTTGAGTTCACTTTTGATTTTTCCTGTCTCATTTCTTTTATCATTTTCAATTTCATTGTCATAGTTTATGCTGTCAGTTTAGGTATTACCATTTTTAATTACAATGTTATGTATTATTCCTCACAGTGAAATAACAGTATGATCTTTTAATTGTACGTCTTTTCATTTTCAATCCTATACGGACTTTTAGTTTTAATCATGACCCCGTACATCTTCCATACAGAGGACGCTCCGAGTACTCTGCAATTGGAACCATGAATTTCTGAACAGCCATTTCTGACTGAAGTTCCACTTTCCTTTAAATGAGCAACGTATTATGAATGCCTTTCCAGGAACCTTTCTAAGAAATGTGTTATCTTTTCCTAAATATAGGAAACTATTAGAAAACTTAGAGACCCATATATTAAAGTGCAAAGTGTTTCATCCCGTCTAAATCTAAATCCTGTTTTTTAGATCTTTTTAAGTCTTCCTTTAACAGTCCAAATCATGGTTGCCCCATTCTTCTGTCTGCCTGTTCCTGCTCAATACTTCCTTCCCTACTTAACCAAACACAATCTGAACTGTGACATTTGTCTGCAACAGTTTTATGGATATAAGAAACGACTTTGAAAACAAGAAGAGAATGGAAAAATAAACCTTCCTCAATGTCTTGATTACATCAGCACCCTGACTAATAGTCAGCCATTTGACATGCAGTTCAGAAAGACAGTATGAACTGTGGCAGTGCTATTGAAGTTGAAACTTAAGCATGTCACAGTTTGGCTCCAAAGGAAATGAGCCAAAGTCTCAGAAGTGGAGTCACTTATGCAACATTTAGAAAAGTCAAAGAAACACTGCCATCTATTTTAACTTGATCTCTGCAGGTGGTTTCCCTTAGTGCCAACATTGACTTTGCAACGTTCTACAAAGTAGGTGTAGAAAGATAGTATGTAAAGTAGTTTAAAGGAACATTATGCAACTTTTTGACCTTAAAATGACAGCTTCAGAATCAAAATTTCAACAGATAACACTGTTATGTGGTATCAAGTTTCAGAAAAATCAATCCAACTTTCCATCTTTCCCTTTCCGAGCATTTCCCTACGGTATTATTTTTTGGCAGCACTGTTGCAAAGACAGCGTTAGCAACATAGCTACTGCTAGCAGCCTGACCACTGTCCAAAGCAAAAAATAACCTCAATCAGTGTTGATCCTGATCTCAGTGCTGTGAAAAGGCAGAGTACACCTCTTCCTGTTTTGGTTGTGCAAAATCCAGCTTGGTGGTAGACAAACTAGTAAAGGTGAACCAATTTATATGTGTTTGGTGATCAACCATTACACTGTGACATCAGTATTTACTTCAGAATGATACGATAGAGCAAATAAGTTTTCTATTGCCAGTTTGAACCCACAAATGTGAACGTCATGGTGGCACTAGAGTAAAAGTCACCAAAGTCAGTAAAACACACTTGTGAGGGAACCAGGAATGTCTGTGCAGAATTTAATGACAATCCATTCAGTCGATGTTGAGTTATCTCATGGGATAAGTAAAAACTTTGACACACTGGTGGCATGAGAGGAAAGTCCGGGATCACCACAGTCATTCAAATTTTTCCTCTGAGATCCATCACCATTCCTAGGGCCATGCCAAGGCTGAACTCCGTCTCCCTGCACTTATACGTTTAAATGGCTGGTTGAGTCTGTTGTCAGATGGTGCTACAAAGTTTCGTTTTTTATCCCCATAACCACCAAAACCACGTTTCTACCTTTAGTTCATACAATAACATGAGATCCATTCTTCCATTACCAATGCTCTGTTGATTACACCTGACTTCCAATTTAATCAGTTTCATATGACTTGAAATTGCAGCAAACATCAACTCCTTCAGTTTACAAGTCATGACATCAGCTAAGGAACTTTGAAAAGGCTCTAGAACCATGTTGTGAAGTTACAGTAATATCATTTTTTCAGTCAATCAATTTAGGAACAAATGTTATCTACAGAGACTTTAATGATACAACTTTTCTGATGCCTTTCAGCTTTTAGTTGCAATACTTGAATAAACATGTTGAGAAAAGATCCATACTCACTGTCGAGCCGAGGAAAAACTGAAAACATGTGTTCTGTTTCCCCTTCAAGGGATGTTTGATGGCATATTGATTTAACAGTATGTATGAGAAAACACAATCCATTTGTCATGCTGTATTTTTTTATTGTTTGCCATTTGTCTTTATAGGTTTGGGCGTACTGTGTCTTGTTGCACATTTCTTAATTATATTTTGATTGGCACCCCGAGAGACAGTTTGGCTTTGGGTTTAGATGCGAGTCTGTGTGTGAGTGGGTGGCAGATTGTCAACTCCAGCTCTTTTATAATTGAGCAGAGTGATTTATCCTGTGGTGTCGGCCCAGCGATCCGGTCCCCTGAACACTAGTGTGTACCCCACTGATGGTACAGTACGCCTACCAAACATAGTGATCTGTTCATGTATTAGAGATCCACAGGATGTCAATAAAAGCTTACTTGGCCTCAAGTACCTTTTAAAGGATAAGTTCACCCACAAATAAGTAAATAAATAGTACATGTGTAAGGTGGGGGGGTGGTGAAAGGTGGAAATAATTGTGAAAAATAAGGTTATTTTAGGTAAGGGACAGGTTCTGGAGAAATCGGGGGAGAGCACACTGACAGTGACTGGTGAAAGAGAGGTTGGACCAATGGATGCCAGTGTACTATATAATCATTTATTTTCAGAAATGGTTCAACATAAAAAGAGGAGAGACAATTAAAATCTTAAAAGATTTTAAAACCCAGTTTTAAAATCAGAACTAGCGAGTCTTTTTTGTCCGTTAAAGGAAGAATTAAAAGAGTCTCTTGTGACGGCCAGACCAGGTACAATGGCGCCCGAGGTGAGGAGATCTGTCGCCGCGTCAGGTGCTGCAAAGGCCTCAGCTACTCCCCTCCATCCGCATCCCGGAAGTCACCTTAAAGCACACTGCCAATCGGGTGCCCACGCGATACACGGCTAACCTGGTAACCGGCCCAAACACACACCAGAGCGTTACTATGTCTCAAAGAGATACTCACCCGCCAGGCAGAGCGCTTTGCTCTGCCGCCGTGAGTACGTCTCTTGTAATGCTCTGGGTTTCCTCTTTAGTTCAGCCGGTCGTCTTGCCCTTTTTCCGCTCGCTTAGTGATGTTATGGTTTGCGTCAAGGCATCGAGGCATGTGTTGAGTACGTTGGCTCCTCCCCCAGCAAAGCTCTGATTCACCTTGGCGAAATGACATTGCATGTGACGGGCGAGGCCTCGTCTCGGGCTACTGTTCCTCGATGTGTGTTCACAATTGGCGAGACCTTTTGACTATAAAGATGTCTCGTACACGAATACAAATTTGTGGGGTTTTGTCAGTAGTTGGAGACAGTTTGATCAGTGTATCTTCGGTATTTAGAGACATAATAAGTGCAGCATTATTCATCATGGAGCATGCTAAAAAGAGAAGGTTTTCGCTTGTTTGGGAGCATTTTGATCTAATTTCTTCCAATAAGGTTTGGCTATTCATACTGCTATTCATTTTGAAGCTTGGTTTGGCAAGTAGTAGCCTAATGTAATTTAATGCTGTCTTTTGTATTGGTTGTTTTTGTTCGTATAGGTGAAATGCTTAATCTGCGATAAGGAGCTTGGATATAATAACAACACCTCTAGTATGTTGAGGCACTACCGTGCTCTTCATGAGAGAGAGGAGACACCCTCAAGACCAGCTGGGACGTGCACAGGTGCGTTTTGGTCTTTGTCATTTTGTTAAAGGATAATGCATTCTTAGGTTACTGCTTGTTCACTTGTTTTGTCTCTTTTGTCCTAGCTTCCCGGAAAAAGGATCTGGATGAGGCCTTGGTGGACATGGTGGTGAAAGATTGCCAGCCTTTTTCTGTGGTCAACGACCAGGGATTCAGGGGATTGGTGAACATACTTGACCCTTCATATGTTCTGCCCACCAGACAGGTATATATCATTCTGTTATCATTCATAAACCTACATTAAATATCTCTTCAAAAGTCATGCTATAAAGTGTTCTTGTTTTCTCAGGCTTTAAAAGCCATGGTGGAGGAACGTTATGAGAAAGGCAAAAGGGAGGCCAAGGCCCTTGTTCTGCAGGCTACTGCAGTCAGCCTGACATCGGATATGTGGACATCCATGAATATGGATGCATATCTTGCAGTCACCTGCTACTTTATCTCTGATGGTGCAGTGCTGAATACCTCACTACTTGGGGTTCCTCACTACCTGACCATGTAGTTCAGTTGCCTGAACCTAACCAAACAACCAAAATAAAAATGAAAAATAAAGTTAGTTACATCTAATAATTATAGATCAACGTCAACTGTGGACTTCAGGCTGGGCTTTAACCCCGGTCTCCTGAATCCAACTCAGTCACTTACATCACTACATTCTCCAATATCGATGCCAGTATCTACGCTCTCACTCATGGCACAGTCCGTCTCTAATCGTAACCATAGTTGACACAAATATTCCATGCATTCAATCAACATTTTTGTCTGGCAGTAGGGTTGAAAAATTAATACCATTGCACTCCGAATGACTGATTTGTTTAGTTGAACTACAGCAACACCCCTGAATTTTCTAAGGTCTTCAGCAATAATATAGTTGCACTGGGTATTACTTGGGCGACATGCTCAAGACTCTGATCATATTTGAAGGACAGTTACTCACTCAGATACAGCAACAAAGTTGTAGCTGGTACGTTTGCAAAGTTTTTACGAGTTTTGTCAAGACAATTCTAATTTGAACAAACATCTCGTGAGTAATTGCATCTGCTGTTTAATGGTGATTTTGAACTTTAGTGCACATCGCAGGAATGTCTTGAAACCTTTTTAAACTTGCAGCTCACTTCGGGTTTGACAGTCTCTGAATGCCTTGTGTCCTTCTTCGTAGCACCTCGGGTACTTTTGGAAACCAGCGTTCAGAGCCAGCCAGCAGCTGCTGAGTCTCCTCCAAGAAAGTTTGTGGCGAAAAAAAAGATATTTGACTCCCCTCAGGCCTACCGTCAGCAGCGCATTCAACAATAAAAGAGCCAAATAATTACTGTGCCTGAGGAGGCGATGTGTCTGCAGCCCCCAGTGGTGCTCCACACAGTTTTGACTGCCTGCAGGCCCGTGGTACATGGAGATATAAGGAACTGATAGAGGAAGAAAGTTAGTGATGAAAATAATAAAGAACACAAGGAAGACGGAGGCATGGAGGTTAGAGTACAGGTGAGAGAGGAAGGATACAGCACATATATAGTGCATTTCTACTGGAAGAGAATGCAAGTATTTTATTTACTTATTTCATGTCTACCAGTATTTTGAGTTTGGGAAGTTGTTTGTCCACCTGGGGAGCTTTTATTACACTTGAGCTGGCATGTGAAAATAGTCTCTAACTCCTTGGAGAGTGGGCCTTATGTAAAAGGAGGTGAGCTTATCTGTCGCCTGCTCCCCATCTCTGCTGCAGGCTGCAGGCTCGAGGCTTAATTGGCAAACACACCTGAATCTTGTCCAAACCGCTGGAGGTCGAGTTGCATTGTGGGCAAGTGTGAAGACACCCTGACGTAGACCCGTGGACCATATTCTCACAGCAGCCATTTTCCTCTGACATCATGCTCAGGCTGGGAAGCTTAATGGTCGTACTGATGTGGTCCTGGTACAAGTCCTATAAACAAAGGGAATCTGACAAATTCTCAATTTCACAGCTTTCTAACTGAACAGCAACTGGAAAGATGGTGGATGTTGAAATCTGGAGAGACTTATTTCAAGGTAAAACAGCATATTTTGATATCCCATTAGCGCCTGTTCACTAACAGCTAACAATAGAGGTCTGTGTGTAATTTGTTCGTTTGATATTCAGTTGAGAATCCAAAATCAGAAAATGATAAAATGATTCATTATTTCAAAAAGATAGGAAATTAGAAAACCGGGCCACTGGTCAAATTTGGTTTTGATATGGAATTTGTCTGATTTGTGTGACCCAAAAGCTGGACAACAAGAGAGAGGGAGATCAGTTATGGAGTTATTTTCATCTTTATAATGCAATCAAACAGAATAGATTTGAGAGCAAAACTATCGACACTGCAATTAAAAAGTGTATTATTGCATCTAAAATAAACTTGTGATAAAAATGTATTCATTCAAGCACATGTTTATTGCTGTATTAGTTTATCAGCCTGTAGCCTGCTAGTTAACTTTAGTCACTTTCTCGTTTTAACGTTAGGTGTCACGTTAGCTGAGCTGTCTGGATTTCCATCCAGCTGTTTTAAATTTTAATAATAGGGGCAGACAAAAACATCCATGTGGAGCAATGAGAAGACTGTAGCTTCCCTCACATGAATACATGACACAAACAACATAAATGTCACTGTTGAGGTTTGATTGGCGCTCACGCAATTGCGTCACCTTGTTGCGCCCTCTTATTCAGCGCTATGCAGCTTTATCTTTTATTGTTTTAAACCCATTACAATATCACAGATAGATAAACAAAATCAATCTACATGCACACATTCAAACAAAACATTCTTGCTAGCACTAAGAAGGAAGTTATGTGTAAACACACCTGCACATTGATGATGTGTCTGTACATCCATGCTCCGTTCCCGCCGTCTTCTCCACGGACTTCAAAAGTGGGTGCTGCCAAGCTGTCACTCCGATCAACGCTGAGTCACGTCTTACATCTTTCAACATAGGTCCCGGCCACAAGATGCAGCTCGACAGTGAGCAAGACTTTTGGATTTGCGTTAAAACATTAATACAGACAAATTACAATGACAAGAGGATTTCACTTGCAACAATACATTTTTTAATTGCAGTGTCGATACTTTTGCTCTGAAATCTATTCTGTTTGATTGCATAATAAAAGACACAAGAATAACTCCATAATCAGTGGGCCACAACGAATTAACTGTTAAATCAGATGACAAAAGTCCCGTTTATTGAAGCCTGGAAGTGAAACTCACTGGATGTAATTAAATGCTAATAGTAGGTAGCAGATGGTTCAATGAGGGCTAGCAAATATGTTGTTTTACCTTGAAATATGAGCTGATGTCTCTCCAAATTTTCACTGTCCATTGTCTTGTCCAGAAATGTTTTGTGGTCTACGAAACTTCACCTGACTTTTTTTCAGTAAGCATGGGGGGGAGGAGATAACGACTGGATTTCCATTGTTGGGTGAACTGTTCCTTTAATTCTCCAGGCTAAGTGAGCCACTGTCTCTTTCCCACTTCTCTCCGGGCATTGCTTCCACTCTCTATGTTTGTTTCACATGCCTAAAATCAAATCCAACCTGAGCCAAGGAGCTTTCCGCATCGAGACATCCCAAACACGTCTAAAACCTCGCATCGTGTCGCAACCGGTCGGGCAGCCGTTGGGACAGCTGGCAGACTTGGAGGACTGACAGAAGACAGTTCACTTTGGTCTCCATAGAAAGTTTATTCTGCAGTAATAGCTGACGATACAATGCCAGGCTTTGACAGCACTACGGTACCTTCACTATTTATACATCAGCTGTAGAAAATGCTAGAGGCAACATACGCAAATAAACCCCTTAGTCAGCTGTTGCAGGGCAGCACACACGTCTGCAGATCCATCTCATCAAACAGAGAGGGGAACCGACTATTGTCATAACCTGGCCTTTCAACAATCAATAACACAATTAAACTGTTGTGTCCCTCATTAATACAACTGCACAGGAGACTAAAGGTTAAAACGCTGACTGGTGAACACAAAAAGGCTTAAAAAAGTGTCGGGAAAGGTACTTTTGTGAAAATACTGAGTTGCCGCAGAACCTGAACGGATGAAACTGAAACCACCGTTTGAAATGAAAGCTTATAGCTCGTAAAGAGGTGACTGCAAAGGTTGAAATGCGGAAGCCGAAGTGACACCTCAGGAGCACAGCACTGGATCATGGATGGATAATATTTGAAGAGCTTAGTCCCCTCAAACTCTAATCCCCCCTCTGAGGGATAAATACGTCTGCAGGAGGAAAAATGACAGAAAAAATAAATTACACTGATGCGTGAGATGTCAAGCGCACGTGACTGCTCGGTGTCGTACATATGAAAAGATTATCTCTTATTTCTCATGGGCTGAGGACGGAGCCGGTGTGGAATTTGTTGCAACCAATTTACGTAAGGCCTCTGGTAAGATAACAATAACGTAAAATGTGGATTATTTTACACCATTATGTCCATATGTGGAGCATAAACTAGCTTTTTCTTGAGCTTTTAAAGTTGAAAAACAGTTTGAAATCAGCTTGAAAGGATTTCGGTCGCACACCTTTATGTCTGTGTGAGGTGAAGCAGTCATTTCCCCCATCACCCCCGAGTACAAAGTAACCAGCGGCAATAAAAGGTCAGTCGGTTGGTTCCGCAACTTAGGTCCATGCCGACATTGAATCACCTACCAATCAGCCGGTAAAGATTTTCGATCTTCCAGTGAAATATTTCGAAATCTGCCAGGTGGATATACAAACATTCATGATTTCCAAAAACGACTTCGATGAACCTGTGATTTTTACCCCTTGAGCCCCCTAGAAGTTGACCTTTATGTTTTTGAGAGAAATGTCTAGAACCTCTGAGACGGATTACCATGAAATTTGGTACCTTCCAACCTGCAATAACTGACCTGTTGTCCACTTGGGGGCAGCAGAAAGAACTTGTGAACACAATATTGACGTATACTTATACATGTTTTGAGTTAATATGGGAGGCAAGTTAGCAGATGTTTTTTTTTTTTTTTACACATCCAGCAGATGCAGATCATTATCATCATCCTAAGAGAGAAAGGGTTCCATGCACACGCAGCTGAATCAGGTGCTTTTCCAGCTCTTTCTAAGGGAGAACAGGCAATAATTAATACATATACATTGCTTTATACATTATAATTCCCTTGGAGCCATATTTGTGTTCACTTGGCAAATAAGCCCCATATCCATTTTCTTATATCTCCTTCTTATAGACATACACACCCTCTGCTTGCATACTCCTGCAGAATTTATTTAAATCACTGTAATTAATACAGAACATTGTGACTTCCAGCTGAAAAACCTAACAAGGAACAAGTCTCCTCTACATTGGAAGCATTAAAAGTGACGCTGTGTCAAGCATTTTACTGTGTAACAGCATTCACTGCTTCCTGTGGCCTATGTGCAGCCCGAGGACAGAGGTACTTTTGAGCCTGAGTGCTTGCTGTAGGTCGGGGCATGGTTACTTTTGACCTTCTCCATTCAGAACCTCTCAGCTGTTGAGAGCTGAGCTGTCGCAGGAAATGCAGGGTTAGATAAGTCAACTCCGCCTGACTGTGAAATGTGTCTTATATCTTTCTCTGTAAGTTCTTTTGTTTTTAATAAACTCTGATGTGACAGGAGACTTCTGGCTCTGCGGTCTTGTACAGCTCAAACGTCTTCTTATTGAAACTCAAACCGATGTGGGAAACAGCATCATCTCAAAGTGGATTTGTCTGAAAACGTATCCAGCTGTCTGAAAGATTCGGGGGCCTTCTCCGCAGCTCTATTTGTCTTTCTTAGTGTCTTCTAAGTGGTGATGCGTCAGTCAGAGTTGTTGCCAAAGGGCAGCCGAACTTCTGTCTGCGCGCAGCATGTTTAATATCCCCATTGTCCTGGATGTGCTGCCTTCACCTGTCTGCGTGATGGCCGGGGGGGCTTTGCGAGAAGCAGCCGAGGTTCTCGGCCGGCTCACGGACCGACTCAATCATCGTAAAGCTGAAATGAAACCTAAAGCCTGAGAGCGCTTCGTACAGTCTTGCCTGCTGCCTCCTCTCTCCAGCATCGGAGCTGTTCAGATGTAGTGTTGCTGTACGGTAATGGCCTGACAGCTCTCACACATCCTACACACCCCGACTGTGCTAACTTTGGTGTTCCAGTCTTAGTGGGGGAAGCCTCTTTAACCCTGAGACACGACCTCCTCCTGAGCCTGAGTCAATGGATCCTCTGCTTACACTGTTGCTGTCATAAATCCACTTACTTCCATTGTGTACTTACTGGCATCCACTGAGATCGACACACTCGACTGAATATTTAATGTTAAACCACCTTAGCATGCTCTCCGTAGAGCCTGGACAGCCCTTCAACCATGGGTGTATCACCTTAAGCCCTAATCCCATCCAGTTTTTCCATTTTTTGATAGTTTAAAGGTTTGTCCCCTCTGCCATCATGGTGAAAAATGCCTTTGGCCTGGTCGAACACTTGGACATTTCATACATATTGAGCATGCAGATTATGTCCCTATACCAATTCCACACATTAAAGTGCAGAATAATTGTGCTTCAAATGATTAAGGAATGCAAAAATTAAATCGATTTCTGATAGATATTCTGAAAGTCATCCTGAGGTGCGTTTAATCCAGATGTTACACAAAAAAAAGTCCCATCCCCTTTTTATACCATCAAACAACTAATTAAAACCCAATTTATCAGATTATTACCACTCGGACGTACATCAGCGTGATAAAAACGATTTATAATGATGGGGGGGTTTTTGACTTAAACTGCAGCCAGCCACCAGGAGACGATCAAGGTGTTCTGGCTTCACTTGGAGGAGATTCCGTGTTTTCTTTGTGCAAAGTCAATGTGTAGGGGAAGTAGACATTCGGGACACAGTGCCGACTGACTGACCACAGCTCAGTGTCGCGTCGACAGACGTAGACTTTGTAGTGAGTAGCTACTGTCAGAGTCTCTGTGACTCCACTGGACAGACGGAGACATGGGTGCAGATCCCGTGGGGACGCGTCACCCCCAGTTTCTGAAAAAAGAAATTCTTTTATTTTATCCAGGAGTTGTCCAAATACAGTTGAGAAGAGTTGTACAGATACGGGATCTCTTTTTTCCAGGGAGTCCTGGAAAATGACAGATGAAAACAAAAAAGAATGTAAATAAATCAGATTTTGTGGGGTCAACTTGTGTTGTGTTCATTGTGCTCTTACCAGCATAACTGACATTGTGAAAACGTAATCAGTTAGTTTACACAACTTGGTTAGGGCTTCATATTTTGCTATTCATCCACATCAATTAATCATGCATACATTAGTCCCATATACTGGGAGACAAGGGAGATGGTGAGAAGAACTGGGGATCTGGGAGGATTGGAGGGAGGAGAAAGATAAGAACATGAGTAGACATTACATGCCTGAGACCCATAAAATTATGATTTACTAATATAACAGTTAAGTAAGCAGTGATACGTGTTGTTGGCTGTTTAGGACAAATAAACACAATAAATAAGCACAATAAATGATTCCCTGCGCAGTACTTTTTGAATGATAGGGTGAACCTCTACGAAGTTGTGATTCATGGTGGCATGGTACAGTATGAGTTGCATACGGGCAAAAAAACAAAAATCACTTTTGTGTCCTCCCTAATAATGACATCGGATCTGCACCCCTGGATTAATCAGAGGAAATCTGTTGAATTTGCTTATATTTTCAATGGTCAACCATTGAAACAACATTGTTAATATCAGCCATTTTATCTTGTTGTAGTCAATAAGAGCCCAGTGCGCAGAAAGAGCTCGTCCCCTGCGTGGAATCGATCCGCCAACCATCAGAACTGACTGTTGGCGGGCACATACGCAGGCATGGCGCACTGAAGTTCCTTTGAAATCGCTGAACGTTTTCAAACTACTGCTGTTAACTCCTGATACTGATGTGGGAAGTGGATGTAGCCTAGCAACGGTTCTCGCGGCAAGTCAACGGTCCATCAGCTGTTGAAATTCAGACTTTTTCTAGTTAACTTCGGGATCTGATTTGCTTTCTTTATATGTTTTGTTGGACCGTGCATTCTACAGCCTCTCAAACTATGTGTTAGCCCGTTCGGCGTGTTCTTTTAATGAAGCAATAGGAGAAGATATTCGGTCTCAAATGAATCAGTATATTATCAGCAAATGAATAAAGCTTACAGAGCTCAGGGTCGAGACTTCTTGCCCTAACACCAACAGAAAGTTGTGTCAGTTTACGAAGTCTGACTGCCTATCTGCCCTGACCCAGTTTTTTATACTATACATCGTAGCATCTGACAAAATGGGCGTCGTCTTCGCCCAGGATTGGTCCACGTCTCTGACGCCGTTCTCCGCCTCGCTGTCACTGAACTCCAGGCGACCTCGTTGTCGGTCACTAGGCAGATTCTTGGTGTGATATGCAAGCAACACCTGCGCTACATTCTAACTACTATCTCTATCACACCCTATGCAGAACCCTATGTATCTTTACCCTTCTTTCCCTTCTCCATCGTCAGAACTGTCTTAACTGGTCTTACCACATCCTGTTTAGCGTCTAGTTTTACTTCCTCTCTGGGTGATCTTTTCCCTGCTGAACTTTTCACCCTGCAACACTTTTGACCTATAATCTCTAAAGCACACAAGCTGATCATAAAAACACAATTCATCTGCACAGCCTTTGGTTTAGCTATAATGTAAAACAATCACTCGTTAAAACTAGCGTATCAAGAATAGCATATATCTACAGTTTCCACTGTGAGAAAAAAAGAAATGCAGGTTCTTGTTGATTATTATCATTAATTTTGTCACATTAATCATTATTACTGTCGTCGTTGCTGTTATTGTTCTCTGATACCTGCTGATTGGTACGCGGGGCGGCGAAATAAACCACAGCCATTCAAGTCACATCTTCCACTGCGGTAGCTGTCATGGAGAGTCAGTTGGAGCTTTCAGTTACTAGAATCACATTCATGTCTGTGTGGCTACCTGTGTTGTAGCTCAGTTAGCAATTAGTTAACTATGTGATGGCTGCAGCCCTGCTGTTTGTTCAGACTTCATTTTCTTCTTCGGAATGTTTTTTGGACAACTTCTTCCCTCACATTGTTGCAGATAGACGTATTATTCCAATGTTCACATGCAAAGCATATTTGTCTCATGGTAGCTATGGTGCCCCATGGAGATAGCACCACCTGTTGTCATGCATTTTAAGTTTTGACTAATAATTTCTGAGTTGTTGGCAGCAGAGAAAGTTTTTTTGTACTGTGGGTTCCTTGGATAAAGCTGAGCCAATGGATAAAGGCCACGCTCATTTGGACGGAGGAAAAATTTCGGCCATTTTGGGAAAGACATTTTTTGTCTTTATTGGCCCATATTTCATCCAATGTTTACCAAATTTTGTCCATACCATATTTAGATGAGTCCGAAGTGTGAAAACCTGTTCCTTCTTTTTAGATATAGCTCACCATTTGGTTATCTAAAATTTGATGGTGTGGCCTGATGCAATTGATAGGCCATTTCTCTTAAATGCTGGGGGGGGATTCTGTTGTCTTTAAGTTCTCCATGAGCATGTGCATGGTATCAAAAGTGCCTTCTTGTGGCCATTAATAAAATGCTTCCACAAACTGGAGCTACAGTTAGCCAGTGCTCTGCAATGGCACTTGCCAGGGCAGTCAGAGGGGACGGATACGTAACAGACTTTGGCGTCTTGCCTATCATCTTGACTATCTTGACTACAGTGGGGAAGGGGACATGGAGGGGACAGCTGAGGTGAAGTTCAGGGCTGTCAAGCAATTAAAAAAATGTATACTAATTAACTACAAGCTTTGTGATTAATTACTCATGATAAATTGCATATGCCAATATCTGCTGTAAACATTTAAAAATATTTCAGTGTAAATTCTGGTAGATGTGTGAACCAATTAATAAATGGACATTCTTAACTTAAAAGGGAGGTTATAGTTCAAGCACTCGGATGGTGCCGTTCCTCGCCACATAAAGTGGACGAAGCGGCGCTCCCGTCAACAGTTCCATCTGGGCGTTGTTTGAAGTACCCCTCCAGTGTATTTTGGTATTTCTATGATCTTTCCTGACAAGGTTTTATCAGTTCTTTTGTACATATAACCTAATTTTGTGCTTAGACTTAAAAAAAATTAAGCTGTCGCTAAAACTGAATGAACTACAGTAGAATGTGAGACGTTCATGTCACCCACCAAGCTTGGCTTCTGGTGTTATTTCAAAAGTTGGTTTATGGTTGCGCGTAGGCCGTCGCGTAACCTACATAAGTGACCTACATTGTAGCGAGCATTCACACGTGTGCACTGGTGTGTTCGTTTTGCTGGCAGCTGACTTTCCCCTTTAAACACACTGACTCACAGCTGTGTCTCTGGGAAAGAGAGAGTGGACAGGCAGAGTGCCGGCAGGGAGGGCCGCCGCAAATCCAGCTTGAACGACAAACAACGCTCGCCACGGGGCTGTTCATCGAGGGACGGCCTGCCCTTCAGAAATTCCGCATGTCCATTCTCTCGCTCACCCAGAGGCTCTTTCGGCATTGAAGGGAGGCTCCGGAGTAGTAGTGTAATCCAAGAAGAGTAGCAGACGGCTGGTCAGGAGGTGCGCTGGAAAAATGCAATGTTTCCAAGCAAATCAATCACATTGCTTGCGGCCTGCGTTGTCGCAAAGTGCAATTAAATTACCGGGAGAGTGCACGTCAGGCTATGCTGTGGGTACGGTGTCGATTCAACAATTAACCACATCCTATTCTCGGAATGTTAACAGTTAGAAACTGTGGCTGGAGTGGGGTTTTATTCTTCTTCCTCCATCGTGTTTACAAAGCCACCGGTCAAGGGGCGTCACAGAGCGTGATTAATCTGCAATGTTTTTTTTAAACACGTTGTTTTTTCAAGAATTAATTAAACGAAATAGCAAAGGTAGAATCCAAGCAGCCACAAACAAGCTAAGTTTGAAAAGTTTGTCGAGTTGTCAACTTCACAAAGTTCAGAAAGTTCAGCTCTGTTTAGTTTTACACGCTTAACTTTGAGCTAAAGATACCAAATACAGCAGGAGGGCAGCTAAAGTGAGAACTGGACAGCCAGTGTGCTCACCCACATTACCACAGATACATAATATTAATCCAGGACAAGGAGATTCATAGCAGCCTGGTGTGCAGTGGAATGGCCTCCCCCATAGGGCTGCAGATCATCTCTTGCATACTACGGTTAGTAGGGCTGTGATTGGAGGGTCCTTCCTTTGAATAGCGCCACATACTGTATTAGGGAAACCCAAGAAACACAAAACAGACAAATAAAGAACATGGCTTCAAGTTCACCACACATGTGTAGCAAGGAGGAGGTCAAAGTATTCCAACTCAGTTAACATCACTTAGCTTCACACCTTAAGTTCCACTGCACTGCCTGCTCACTACAGTGATCACACACACTTGCCACAGAGAGACAGCCTACATCGGCCTGATGAGATAACATAGATTGGGTTGCTGTGGGGTGTTGGTACTTCCCAATCTCATCATCATCTCCATGGTAACCAGTTTAGCTACTGTTTTGCCCCGTCTGTTTGTCTGAGCGTCGGTGGTGCCTCTTTTGATTTCTTCAGGTTTCTTTTGTTGTCTTACTCTCAGGCTTTCCTTTCTTCATCTTCTGCTGCATTCTTAAAAAAAACAACAACATTGTTTTGCAGTGCAATTTTCCAAAACCCGCTCCTACAATCTTCACAGTTTTAGATATCTAACATATCTGTGCCATCTAACCTTGGCAAAAAAAAAAAGTGTTTGTGCATCAGGCTCGTTTTTAGAAATATCCATCAGCACTTAAATTATGCAACAGAACCTCTTACTGACACACGTCAAACACATCAACAGATGGTTTGATATTGTGATAGATTTTCTTGACGCTGTAATAAAGGACACTGACGTCATTTAACCTCAATTTTCAATCAAAGGGAAAAAACATGACTCATAGACAACTTAAACCACCTGTATGTGTGGCTGAACTGATCTAATCTGTTCTCTAATCTGATCTAAGTGTAAAAATATGCATCTTGCCATAATTTGTCATGTTTCCAAACGTAAGTGTACCATGAAGAAAGTTTGGCCTTCACGAGTCATCCAATGAATTACTCTGAGACAAACTCTATCGTTATTATACCTCCTTGCATGTTATGTTGGCATTTGCTTTTGTTATCTGAGCAATGCAACTTCTGCTTTCAAAGGAGACATATTCTGCTCATTTTCAGTTTAATAATTCATTACTGGTTACTATTAGAATAACCTATTCATGCTCCAAGTACATCAGTTGTCTGAAAACGCTGTTTAAGCTCCTGTCTCTTTAAGGCCCCTCCCTCTCCTGGATACTCCGGCCTCCCCTGATTGGTCAGCTCACACACACCTGAGCCAGTTCTGCAAAATGAATATGTGTATTGTATTTCTCAGCCGGACAGGTCAGTAAAAATGGCAGAGAAAAGGAAAATTAAAGACATCCGATCAATTTTCAGTGGACTGCAACACCAAGTGAGTAGAGAGACCTCAGTAATATGAAGGGCAATTTGGTCCAATCTTTTTAGAAAAGGAATGAAGTGAAAATGTTACAAAATGTCATTGGGCAAAGGCAATGCAAAGAACAGAGCTGGGCACGGAGAGGCAGTGGCAGTTAGAGGCATAGAGGCTCAAGTAAGCTTGATAAGCATTTATTAAATACTGCTATCAAATAAATTGCCCTCTCTTGTCTAGATTTGCAAATAAGTAAAGACAATAGTCTTGCTTTTGTGTTTATGTGGTATCTGGTATTTATTAGACTTTATTTCTATTCGAGGAGCCAGAATGTTCAGAGTCAGTGAGAGTCGTGGACAGAGCCTGAAACTTTAAATGACAGCACAAGGGACTCGGCCACAGCAGATCATGAGGACCCTGCTGCCAGCACAGAGGACGGAGGGACAATGTGTTTAAGTTCAGAACTCAATGACTGCACTAAGCCAGACCATCCACATCCCCAATGTATAGAAAAGCGAGCTCTGGCTAACAAAATGTTATCAACAACAGAAATTGAATTCACGATTCACAATTTCCCTTGGCTACATTACAGTCCTTCAGTCAAGGGAGTCTTTTATTGTAGCAAAGGGCTCTCAAGTCAGTCCTCTTTTGGAAAATAAAACTGGTGCTGCTTTCATTAATGCAGGCTTTAGAAATCAGAAGAAAGCCATTGAAAAATTCACCAAAACTCCCAAACCCACCACCACTATGTGACCGTGAGTGCCCATCAGCACAATCCAGTCAGTGAGCTAAACAGCAGGAGGTGGCAAGACGAAATTATTAGTTCTGTGCGAAAACAGGGAGAAGCCTCAGGAGGCGACACGGATGGAAGTGGTAATCTATATCAGCTCTTGAAACTCAGTGCAGAGAAGGATGATCCCATTTTACTCAAGTGGTCTTAACAGAGCACACCATCAGAATGAGATTCTGAGCATCATGGCCAACACAACAATTCGTGGCATTGGGAGTGAAATAAGGTCTCCAGTTAGGTATCCTCTTTGGCCAGTCAGTAAAGTTTCAGAGCATGTTTGAAACCATTGAATCATCTGAAAATACACCTCTGACCACCCTGAATACGCCATGTCCAACACGGTTGACTGTGCGGAATTCTGCTGTAATAGCCGAGCTAGGGCAGTATGAGCCGATACTCAGCAGCCTAGAGGAGATGGCAAAACAGCTCATCTAACACAGTGGTTTATTTGAGTACTTCAGCAGAGGTAAGACTGTGCTTGGGCTCACACGTGCCTCTGCTGTTGTTGCAGAGCTTGAATGCCTGAACATTTCCCTGCAGAGGGAAATCTCAAACGGTCTCTGGAACGCAGGCTGCAGTGGATTGTGTCCAGTCTTCTTTAAAGGGAAAGAGAAATGATGAGTGTTACCTTGAGTTGTGTGAGACAGCTACAACATTGGTTGACTCCACTGAATCTGTTGACTCCACTGAGTTAACACATTCAAGATGGATTGCTGGCAGAGCAGTGGATTACTACAGGGCAGGGCAAAGTGTTGGACGCTGTGGAGGTTCAGTTGGGTGACCGCTTTGACCAAGAGAGTCTAAACATTCTGCGAAAGTTAGAGGGCACGTTCCTGACCAGGAAGATGGATGATTCTCTCGATCTGTACCCTCTTTCTGAACAAATGCCCTGTATCAGCAGTGGGGAGGCAGCAGATCTCCTCAGGGGGCTGTCAGTAGAGGTGCGTGGGTTGTTTGACCAAGTTGAGGTTCTCCTCAGACTTTTTGTTGGTGGTGCCAGTGTCTTCATGAGGAGCATGAGGAGCTTTATTGCACTGCGTAGACTAAAGACTTGGCTATGGGGTAGTATGGCCCAAGACAGACTGAACAATTCAGTAGTCTGTAATGTTCATAAGAAGAGGCTGGACGAGCTGATAATGATCTGCCAAGAATTTGCAGGATGCAGTGACACCCAGAGACATACATTTGGGTCTTTAGTTTAGTTGATCAGTGGTGCTTGCTTGTTGAGGGGAGAAATTAAATACTCTACAGAACATTGTGCTTTACGTTTTAGCGAGCCACACAGTTTAACTAATGAATTTATTTCAATTAACTGTATTTCACTTACACAGTTACAATGAATAATTCAAGTTTATGAAGTGGTGTGCACATTTTACTTGCCTTACAGCAAAAAAGTCCATAAGTTGTTTTTCAGAGGCACTTCAGTTGATGAATATTTTGTTTGATTTAGTTGGATTATTAATTTCATCTTCTTTTACTATTTATCTTGAACTTTATGTCCAAAGCTATTGAAGTTGACTCAGATAAGACCAGTGACACATATTTAATGCCTACATAAGTATATCCCAAAAACATGATTATGAAGCAAACTCATATTGAAACTAGATAGATAGATAGATAGATAGATAGATAGATAGATAGATAGATAGATAGATAGATAGATAGATAGATAGATAGATAGATAGATAGATAGATAGATAGATAGATAGGAGTAAAGATTAGTGGATGCACTTTTCCTTCATGATATATCTCAAAGAGACTCTGCTAAATGAAATCACACCATACCCATGAAATTAGAAAAACTACATCCATATGTGGTGTGCTTTTGCCACCGACTGGCTGTTTGTGGTAATTCTGGTTTAACATATAAAATCCTCTGAGGAGCACTTTAATAACTATTATTACTATAAATATGGTTATTTTAAAGCTTTCAACATGTTGGTACAACCCTTAAGTTATTTACTTTTCAATTCTTCTGGATAGTTTAAAAGTATGAATAAGCGTTTCCTCTTTAAACATTTAATAGTTTGGTGCACTTTTCTTGCTAAACAGAACTTTTGATGGCAGCTTTGGAATTGCTCAAGAGAAAATGTCTTGTTTGTTCCACCTCCCCCACAATTGTAAAGTGGATGTTAAGGGTTATGTAATGAAGGGTGGGACTAATTTCAAGGTGTTTCGGGCACTTCAGGAGCAGTGTTTTGTGTGGGACAAGGGAGTTGCTGTTGTGCAGACAAGATCTTTTACATTTACAAGAACATATATATATTTATGTAACACACTGAAAAAATGGGAATGAAAAAGTATAACTGGTCTCCTTTAAAAGATCTTTAAAGTATTAAGCCACAGTCCATGAGAAGATGTCCTCCAGTGTTATTGTTGGCACAACAGGGAAGCCTACAGGGACAGGCTGCTTTTGTTGTTAGTTGAGAAGACATAGACATGGTGTCATCTTCATAATGAAAAAGCCTTATTGTAGCAGTGAGGGCTAATCTTCGCCAGCCTCGCTGCTCGGCCGCCAGGGAACAATTACCATGTTAATATTTACCGCCCTTGAAAAAAATATATCATAACCAAGCAAGGGTGTAATTTGAAGCGAGGGTGTCCCCCTCACTTTTCCAATTTTGCCTCTCCTCCAAACACACACACACACACACACACTGTGAGGGTCGACTTTCTCACTAAGGTCTCTCTAAACATTGTTCTCTCCGTGTCAAACCACCAGATAATAGAAGAAAATATTGATACAATCATTTGGGACACACAGAGCGCTTTTCACAGTATTTGCCCAAGTTTCACCCCCCAGGCCACGCTGCCCTGTAAAGGATCAGTTATCTTAAATGGAAACTCAGAATGATTATAGCCTTAGTACATTTACAATAGGTCCATGTATCATCCGTTCATTTGATATTCAATTGAAAAGTTTGAAAAAGTAAGTGTTGTGTGTTTTGTTTTTGTATCACAATCATAAACAAATGATGAAATAACAACATATTTTTTCATTTTCTGATTTTGGATTCTCAATTGAATTACAGATTATCTGATGATACCCAGACATACATGGACAAATCGCCTATTCTACTTTATTTTATGCTTTTGTTTAAATGTACATAAATGTAGAATGTATGAGGTGGAAATATCATGGAGGAGAGTCCATGACAGTCAGGACTCCTTGGTCGTCTTCGGTTTTTCAAGTCAAATCATGATTAGACTAAAGGTGTCAAAGGGGGCAGCGCACGGAAATACCAGAATTTCACTGTGGATGATGAAAAAAGTCTTATTTACTGATGAATCACAGTGACAGATCAGTGTCAGTAACAGAAGGCTTTATGTAAGGAGACAGACAGGAGAGAGAATGATACCACAGTGTTTCAAACCTACAGCCAAACACGGTGCTGGAAGATTCAAGTCTGGGGCTGTTCTCAGACTCCTGCACAGAGCTGACTCCGCCCTGACCGAGGAGGAGCGCCACTCCATTCTTCAGAGACATGCTCCACCCTCCGGTTTGATCTTCCATCTTCATACTGCAGCAGGATAATGAGCCCAAACACCTCGAAGCTTTGACATGACGACTTGAAGACATCAACTGTAATTCAACATTTATGGGGCAAATACTACATGTGCAAGAATCTAAACATATTTGGCTAAATCCTACTAATTAAGATTAAGAGTAAGATTAAGACTAAGATTATGATTAAGATTAAGACTGGCATTATTTATCCCACAACGTGGAAAATTCACTTGTTACAACAGCTCAGAGAGGAAAAAAGAATCAGAAAAATATCAAGTTGAATATAAAATAAATAGAAAAATAATAATAACAATTAATCAATTTAAAAAATTATCTCATTTGATGTCAATCATTTGACTTTTCAACTGTCCTTTGTTACAACATTGTTAAAATATTCATGTATTTCGTGATAGGGGAAAAAGATCTCTGATCCATGTTCTCCAAAAAAGTGAGCAACTGTGATGATTCTTCTTGCTGATGTTCTCTTCCTGTGCTAGTGTTGTTAAGCTAATACATGAATGGATAGCACTGCTTCGAGTAAAGTGTTGCTATGGAAACTGCGCTCCTTCTGTCACAGAATGCAACAGTGGATGGAATAAGGTGCGTAAATGTTTAATAATATCCCAGATGGTTTGTTTTTTTCATGCAACTTTTATTGAACTTTGCCTGGTTCGTCTTCATCTGCAGCACTGAACAAGCAACGAGTTTGTTCTGGGGTCAGCCATGTGAAAGTTAACTCTGAGCGCCGGCTCTGCTTCTTACCGTCAGTAACATTTTGTTTAGTTATATTACCACACAGCTCCAGCTCTGACTGGATCTGTGATGATGATGATCATTAAGCTGTGGTTGCTCTGAGAAACTGGAGCTGCTTGAGCGCGATTAAGTGTTGAAGACACTTGTTACTGAGAAAAAAAAAAAAAACATAGAATCACTGAGAGTAAATGTACATTTAGTCATAATTATTAACTTGAGAAGATGATTAGTGGTCATTTTGTGGTGTTTTTTCTGCGCTGGAATAAAATATAAGCTACATGGGTGATAATAATGTAAATCCCTTTTTAGTGTGAGACCTCTGTTGTGTTATAATGTAGCATGTTGAGCTATAATGTGATTATACTGTACATAGCCAGCCTATTTTTGCCTGTTATGCGGTGAATAGTAATGCTCCGACAAGAGCAGATGACAATCCAATCATCTGGTACAGCTGCGTACTAATAATTGTTATTGGCTTATTTCTAATGAGCCACTAATCCAAATGGACAATGCGCTGGCACTAATGGAGGCACATGTGCATTTAAATGAGCTGTATTTGACCACATGGTAGAGAAATACAAAATGCACACATGGTGTTGTCGATGCATGTTGTTGTGGAGGAATGAGTCGGTTGGGTTGCAGTGTTGGTTTGGGCATCAACAAAGCAATATTAACGTGTCCAGTGAGGTTTGTGCCTGAGATATTGGTTTTTCAGGCTGACCTCCTGTGGCCTCTGAAGACTGTCACTGTTGTCGAGGCGCCATGAAATATTCAACACAGAGGTGACACACCTCAAGAATTCATAAAGTGTCACTTCTCAGATTTCAGTCAGGGGGTTTTTCAATAAAGTTTGAAAAACACGGTGAATGACATTTTTATAAAAATATATTCAGATATCTGTGGTAAACTTACAGCAGGAGTTAAAAACAAGCCATTACATTTAAAGCATGGACTAACGTTTGAACAAAGAAATGGTTCATTCATTCCCTTACAATTAAGAAGTTGAATTCATAAGCACTATAGTCTTGCTCCTTTTAAATCCACTACAGCCTTTTCGCTGCATCTGCCAGGCTGCAGTTCTGTGCCTTGATTGGACGGCAACCACCACAACCAGCTTCTGTACATCCTCCCAACAACCTGCTGTAGCATATGGCTGCTATCCACTGGAGACGCACTGATCAGCCAGCCGGAGACCGAAATCAGACAGTTTTAGCCTGATCGACCATGACCAGTGACCAATCACTGTTAGGTAAATCTGTACTGGAGTGTTAAAAGTATCACTTTTGGTTTCATAAAGAAACACAACGAAGCCGGCAACAGGTAATGTGCAACACTAAGCTGGCATCTACAACACTGCAAGAGGGCAATTGGGCTCAGGCTAATTTCCAAGCCCCCAGATCGGCAAAGCCACAGGGAGGGGGAACAACAATCCACCAGAAAGAAGTGCATGCAAGCATGGTAGAAATCTCATTTGGACATATTGCTGGTGGGTTGACATCCACCACATCAGATGCCCGGTCTAAACTGTGTACGACACCTTGCCAATCCCGGCAAACCTTCACGCACGTGTGCTGGGAGAGAGTTCCCTGTTAGAAATGAAGACTAAACTACGGTCAAGTAAGAGGCCAAGCCTTCACACCTTCATGACATCTACATCTCTGTCTACAATTACGTTCGGCTATTCTGGCTGTAAATGTCTTGAGTGACAGTTACCTTATTTTACATCCAATAACGGACTTAATTAGGAAACTTTCTGGATTAACTAAAGGACGTGTATCTTAAATTGGTGATACTTTGTTAGAACAACGACCAACTCCAGTATGTCTGATAGCAATTTGGAATAAGAACTGCTCTGAATCAATAGACTGGGCTACAATTTGGAAGAATGCTAAAATTCGAATCATAAATTAACAAACCTGAATTTCATACATCAAACTCATTTGACACCAAAGTGGCATATTATGATGAATCCACTACTTCTCCAAACTGCACGCTATGTGACTTTAATTCAATTAGGGGCTTTTTTTACAAATCATGTGGGAGTGTCCATCCGTCAAAAGTTTATGGAAAAAAACAACAAAACCTCCATGTGAAACTTTGGGCTTACAGGTTGAATGCTCTCCAGCATGTGTGCTGCTTAATGATGTTTCAGGGAACTTTAACCGAAGGCAGCTGTGGCTATCAGCTTGTACTGTTGCTAAAAAGCGGTTAGGTGGCAGCCACCACACACTCTTTCTATTCAGCAGTGGAATTAATCTTTAATAGAGATTTTATCTGTGGAGCTCTCTGCTGCTATGATGAATGGGACAGGCCATGTCATGCTCGTGGCTAGGAAGGAGGCACTCAGCTCAGCTAGAAATATGATATTAATTTTTATTCACGTGTTGTTTTCATTTTACTCTCCAATGCACCGAGACAACTCCTGCATGTATAGTGGAATTTAAAGAAAGACGCACAGGGAGGGGGTAGGTCAGGCATACGGGGCGATCAAAGCCGCAGGTGTATACTTAACGTTACGTATCTCTGTTTGTCTTTATAATAATGGCAGGGCTGTATACCAATTAAAATGGCAATGCATGAATTTATGAAGAGAAGGAAAACATATTTACTTTATTTATTATGTTCTCTTTCGAGTATTTTCCTGTCTTTTATCGCCTGGATATGTCTGTGTGTTATGATTGCTGCGGTTGTTATTTGCTGACGCATACCTGCAGATGCTGTAGAATATAAATACAAAATTGGTCACCACAAAAAAAAATAATAATAATAATCAGTTTTATTATATTAAGTTACCAGGAGGATGTTACTTTAGGATTTGCTTCTGTGAGAGTGGAGATAAGGTCCTGTAACCTGATGCAGTTTTGGAGAAAGTGTATTTTAATGAACAATGTTTTATTACAAAACTAAAATTGAATTCCCCATTAAAGAAAGGTTACAAAAATGTTTTTGTGTGCTGTCAAGTGTAGTTCTTCGAAAAAGAAAGAAAATCGGAGTCGGTCAAAATTGGCATAAACGGGTCAGAAAATTGCGATCATTACATCTCTGTTATCTGTCCGTCCGATCTTATCATCACTTGGTTAATAGAGCAGGCTGTAACTTAAATTAAAGGGATGGTAAGCAATGTGACATTAATAATAGAGCAATCGGGCAATATAGCGTCAAGAAGCTGACAGTGAGCCTTGGCGGGATATATTCATGATGTAAAGTTTTATGAACAAGTCAAAATGATTCATTACCAGTCTAAATGAAATCGAGAGAAGCTACACATTCTTTGTGTAGAGGCTGAGGATGACAAGACTATCTGTCAACATCGCTCATGTACTGCTGAGTATGTCCCCTTTTCCCCTTCTCAGAATCAATAAAGTACCTACAGTACAATAATGTATGTATTCCTGACTAGCCTGGGGCTGACCGTTACGTTAGCTAGCAGTCTGCTTATATTAGCTAACTTAAAAGTGACTATATACGATGTGATTTGACATGAAGAACCGTAGCATCAATATAATGTGACTTTACATTTAGCAGATGCTTCTGTCCAAAGCGACTTACAGTAATTCATACGTACATTCATACACTGATGGCGGTGGCTGCCGTGTTAAGTGCCTACCAGCACATCAGGAGCAGTTTGGGGTTCAGTTTCTTGCTCAAGGACACTTCGACATGCAGACCAGGGGAATCGAACCAGCGACCTTCTGATAACAAGACGCTGGCTCTACCCCTGAAAGAGTCAGGTGTTTCCTCAAAAGCCTCCCCAGGAATGTTCTGGCTAGCCGTTGTCTAAAATGAGCAACTGTAGCAGCAGGGATATCGTCAAAACCTCAGTTTGTAATCCTTGCTACATGTTAACAAGCTAGCTTCTTATTTACTCCAGTTAGTCTAATCCTTCAGTGCATCATCCTCTGAACATCACAGAAAGGCGCCTGTGACACATGAGCTGCGAGCAGTACACTGTCCTCCGAACTTACTGAAAATGTTGTATCATTGGCGATCATCTACATCCCATTTGTCAATCAACTCGCTCCTTATGACTGTGGCCGACATTGTTTGTTCGTGAAAATCTTGATGTGGAGACAGTGACGTGGATGGCTAGCTAAGCCTCGCTAGTCTTGTTGTTAAATATACCATCAGATTATATTTACTGTTTGTCACATGTACGCAGTGTTATTGGGTCTTGCAAGCATAATGTTAGCTTCCATACTGAAAGGTTCTATGAGCCGAGCGGACTGCTGTGTCTCTCGTTGCCAAGTCGTATCTAAGGTTCGGCCTTTGCACTGGAGTGGGATCTTCATTGCTGTTGGGACGACGATTGTTCCTGCTATTATTCAAACCCTCAGGTGTTTCCAATGAAAAAGCGTTTGCAACTACATGTTGGATGGTTCTGACCTCCCCATGTTACACTGGACCCTGATAATGGACACCTCTTTTGGCGTATGCCCTTACAGATACCCTTTCAACGACTCCTGAAGACACTTTACTTGGTCTGGTACAGCCAGGAGCATGTGGTGGCTAATGTTAGCTGCGTTAGCCAGTGTTAGCAAACTGTAGATAGACATTGCTGTCTGTGAGCAATGTGAGGGAAGTTTGCTGACTTAGTGACTCCTGAGTGTACAGTGGAGGTTTTGTAGACTTGCTTTGAAGGGTGATTGATAAACAATTTTCTAAGCATGTAATGTCCTTGAATTCTTTTCATTGAATTCGGTAGACACTCATGGAGAGCTTCAATATTTTCTCCGGAGCAGACAACAGTGGTGACAAAAACAGGGGAAATGTTTTGGTGTCTTGGTTTTTACGAGCCTCTATAAAGGCTCTTGTTCTGTCTTTATAGTTCTGTTCATGTTCCAGTCAAGTGTTAAACATGCACCCTCTGTATTCTATGAAACTCACTCATTAGAAAGTACAGAATCTCAAGGTAACGTCCATAAAATAGAGAAGTGGGGAGAATTGGACTGTTTACTTCACTGAGTCAACAGAATAACTGGCAAAGGCGTGAAATAAATTCAGGGCGAGCATAAAGTGTTTTCCATTTCATTTTCAAGGAACCGAAATGACAGAATGCCTGGAGTTGATGCACCGGGAGTAATAGAGGAGAAGTGGAGGAGTAAGTCAACAAAAACTCGTTTCAAAAGATGACAAATCTTCGTTTCTGCAAGCCTGACACACCAGAGACCGTCGTCATTATAGAGACTCGTCAGGACGGAAGGTGACGGGCCATCATTTACTCACTCTATGAAATTCCGATTATGGAACTATTTTTATTGTCTTCAGTAATTATTTAGCAGAAACATAGTAGACGGAAACATTTCTCACACAAGACTCTTAACTGCCAAAATGTGTGAGTGTGTGTGTGTATTACCCTCAAAACTCATTGGGCCTCTTCATCAAATGGTGTTTGACTACAATGGCATCTACAAAGTGCTCTACATTCTGGAACTCAAGACCTCAATCGTGCTTATATGATATGACCAAAGCAACTAATTAGTGTGCCTCATACTACAGGAGGTATTGTCGTTTTTTTCGTTTATTTGAGAGAAGAGGTACCTTTTACCATTTATTTAGAATTGTATCATTAAGCAAAAAAGCTTGATCGATCAAGGACCTTCTCTGTTTGATAAATCGCAGGCAGCCAATCGCCCAGAAAAAGATGCAAAATCTCTCTTCGCGTTGTTTCTTATAATTTCAGCAACAGAAAATGCATAATTTCTCATTGGTTAAGCAGATAGATAAGGTGAACAATATTCATTGGTTATACTGGTGGGGTGGAGCCGTGGTTTGGACTTAGCTCACCCTTCGTTGGTGCACTTGGCGACACGAGTCCTTCACTCCATGCAGACAGCACCCCGTTGGAAAAAAACACCTTCCTTTCCTCACGTCTAACCTTTTCATCCCGCACTTGTGTTGAGTTTCTCTGCTGACTCCCTTCTCCACACCTCAAGGACTCCATTCATGCAGAACACATAACGTTATTCGTTATCTGTGGCCTTGGCCTGAACCTAGTCGAGGAATCTGTGTTCTTTCTCATACCCTGGCTTTTCTCTCCTATGTATTAACCCCTCATAAAAAAGGATTAATGATGTGCTTCCAACCATCTCATTTATCAACAGGATATGTACAACTCTTTTAATGATACAGTTTGTCAGTGCATAGTAATCATGGCAATTAACTCTCAGTGCTTTAGACTTTAATCAAACACTGTAAATAAAATCAAACAGGTTAATAAGCGTGAGGTAAAATAATACATCTTAACAGTATACACATTGAAGAAAGACTGTCCATAAGTCTCATCACTCATGGGTAAAGTTTATTGAAGGCCTCACGTCTGTTCCTTGTACCTTAGCTGGAACTTCACTTTGCTTACTCCATTATTTTAATGGGACAACAAATACTCATACTTTACTTTTTGGCCTTTATATGGCTTTATTGGCAGGACAGATTGAGATATGACAGGAAACAGGATGTGAGAGAGGTGGAGTGACCCCAGACCAGGACTCGAACCCAGGGCCGCTGCAGCGAGGACCAAACCCTCTGTAAATGGGAAACCCACTCTACTAACTGAGCTAAACGGCGCCCCAACAACAAATACTCATGAGGCTCAGTATCTCAACCTGAAATCAGTGGTGCCATCCTAGGTCCTGCATTGGTTCCCCGAGTTTGTAATAGTTAGTACTTCTCTTTTGTCTTTTGGAATTACCCCAGTCTGTTCTTCAGTGTTGTTGCCTGTGTTTTAGGATTTTGGATCAATGAACTTCAGCTTTATGTTATCAAAGCTCCCCGTTTTCTTTTTCTACCCGGCTGTGAACATTTGGGTCCTCACCTTTCTGCCGAACTTTAACCCACAAGCGTGTCATTAGTTAAAGATCTTCGAGCGTTGAGCCCCGTTGTATTGGAAATGCAAGTCCAGCCAAGCCTGCGCGTAAATTGAAAAAAGCCCATTATTTTTCACAGTCCGGACCAACTCTGCTGTGAAGAATGCAGTAAGTTCCAGTACCGCTGGACGAACAGCGACTTTAAATTTCTCTCCTGTGGCAGCAAACACAACACGCATTGTTTCAGTAACTAACTGTTATACCACGAACAGTTTACGCCTGACTACAGCAATAACAACATGAATTTTTCTCTGACTGTGGCGGTTTGCTGGTACGCCTCCCTACAACAAATCCTCTTGACTCTGTCACACACACAGGTTAGCAGGACCACCTGTGGAGGCTCGGCCGGTAACAAAAGTGCAAGCGGGCGCATGTTAGACACCATAAGCTTAAATATTATAGCCAACGCACTATGACCGTAACACCTGTCACGCATTATCCACATTACCGCTCACAAAAAGTCTTGTTCCCCCTACTCAGTTTGATTACTGAAAGGACAGAGTGGCCATGTAGGAGCCACGAAGATAGCTATAAATGTTCGTGTTTAAATGAATGAGGCGTTGTTGTACACTGCCAGAAAAGCACAGGACTCCCAGGTAAACGATGAATGTACACCAACCATGGCAACTACAAAAACGGAGACGAGAATATATGGAGAGGCATATCTCGCCCTCAGCTTCATCAATGCAACGCTGGCAGAAAAAGAGACACCTTAGGGTGTTGTATGTCTCAAAAGAGCTTCTGACAGCATGAAGCCAAATACTGTGAGTTTAAACGCTTCTTGGAGACTAATGAGTTCACAGGTTTTTATTTGTTTCCAGCGAGTTGTCGTTTTCTTCAGAGAGACAATTTGTGGAAAATCTGCTGAAAGAAAAATGACTACTGTCACAAAAAAACACACACACACACAAAAAAAGAATTTAGAGAAGATCCATGCTGCATTTCAAAGGACTAGAACATCATCACTGATGGTTTATGGATCATTTTCCAGGACAGAAGAGGAAAGAAAGCATCCAGGCTCTCTGAAAGTCTGCAGAAAGTCAAAGCCTTGAAGTCTCCTCACAATGCATGCTGGGAGAGGCTGAAGGCCTCCCCATAGCCCAAGCATAAACTACATATTCCTTTTCCACGTAGTTGTCATTGGTTCTGGGTTTAACTGGTGTTCTCAGAATCATCATCTTGTTGCACCCACTTCTGCAATCATTTAATCACACCTGACTGGAGGAATAGTGCCACCAACTGTTCATCCGAAGGTTATGTACTAAAATTGACGTAACATAATGGAAAATGTGCATAAATTAGCATTTCCATTTGGCGATTTTCTGGAAATTCATTAAAATTTGGAACGCATTTGGATGGACATTTATTACTGACTGTGTGGGGCAGTCCTGAACAGCATGTCACGTCTGATTAATGTGATAACCTTAAGCACTCTGATATGACTTACTTTAGGGAAGGAGGTTGTTCAGTTTTCTGCTAATGCTAGTCTAAACTTGCTAATACAAAAACTATTTAAAAGGCCATCGGCTAACCCTAACCCTAACCCTAATCGACTTCCAATTCTGATGTGAAAGAAGCCATCTTAAAAATACCATTCTAGGAAGATTTATCAAAGATAACGCAACACTATACATTTTATATTTTTCCAACTATTCTCAGGATGTCCTGGACCTGGAAGTCCAAAGTACTGTCCTGATGTCCTCCCTTTTTAATTCCCAAGATCCGGAGGCTTTACCACACTGAAGGCCGCAAAGGATAACCATTTGTGTTCACATTTGGGCAAAATAATGGCACAACTTTTGGTGCATGTGACGGAGCCTTTGGAATGAAACGGCCTTGTTGTTTCATTCTGATCTATTTGGTCTGAAAATGCAGATTTCTCGGGAGGTGGCCCACAAAGCGTGGGGCACAGCGCAGCAGTGGGAGCCAGTTTTTCTTTCGACAAGTTCGCCCAGAGATGACTGCGGCACACATGGACAAATCTTGGCTGTTTGTCGCAGGCATACCAAAGCGGTCTGTGAGATTTCCAAAGCAGATAAAAATCCAGCCACTGATGTGCACAGATTGCTATCTGAGGCTAAGTGCTTATAAATGAGAAATGTGTTTGGTGGATGCTGCTGCGGTGCCCCGGAATTAAGTCTTCACAACTACGCCCACTGAGATGAATATAAACAATCTATAGTAGTCGCACACGCCCAGGTGCTGAGATGGTGGAAGATGAAAAAACATCAAAAACATGAAAAAACATCAAAAAAGGACCACTCACTGTTGCTCCCTCAGGCGGGTTTATTAGCACATCCAAGCGACATCTGGGGTGACACACCGCTGAGATGAATGTAAGATGAACTGTAATTGTATCAACTTCAACAACAAAGTGGAACTGAAATACACATTATGGAAACACATTTCAAACACATTGATTGTTTAAAAGTCTGGACAACATAAATCATCAGTTGTGTTGCGTTAACATATCTCGCCGCTGAGATAACGGAAGTTTACATCGGATGCGGCACATGGAGCTGAGGGCGCTTACACTCCTATAGGCAGATGCACTTCTTATTGGTCAGGTGTGAGCAAGACATTAAGCGCAGGGAGAAGGTCCTGTTTCCTGGATTAGTGAATTCTTCTATTCATCGCAAGTGAAACGCGTCGCAATGGCGCCGTTGACATTTGCTCATAACCTTTGCAATGTACCGGGCGGAATTGTAATAAGAGACGGCCAATTGATCTTTGGAGAACACTTGAAAATACTATCCTGCTCGGCGAGTGTGATATGTTAACAGCCTCTCCTCGGCGCCTGAATCTGGGTTTCAGTATCTCTCTTCCGTCATTACAGGAGTTCAGATTCACCCGTGCGACACTGTGTGGTGGGAGCACATTAATAACATCCGGACTGCAGCGCAGAGCATGGATCCCTGACCCAAACCGGTCCATATTAGATGGGCTGGGTTTGGTCACATCCATTAATATGTGGCTGTGAAGTTCTATTAGTGTAAAATTAAATACATTGTATTTGCGGGTTATTTGTCATTTCCAGCCACCTGCTTTAAACAAATAGGGGGCAGTATCGGAAATGGCGTGGGGAAATAAAATGTTCACTGTCTGCATAATCTGGCTGAATGTTAGAGTGTTGAATTGCTGGCTTAGTCGTATGGTATCATCTCATCAGTAATACTGAACAGCTCTGCGTTGCATTACGGGACATATATGTAACGAGCTGAGCACGTGCAGTATGGCCCTGTCATTCACCGGGCTGCATTTTACCCAACCTACGCACTCAAAACAAGTAACTAAGAGTCGGGGTCCCTATGTTCCCCTATGTTCCCTATGTTTTTTAGAAAAAAGGTCTTATGTTCCCCGTTTTTCCCAAAAAGGGACCTATGTTCCCCTGTAGCAATACATACCGGGGAGCATAGGACCCTTTTTCTGAAAAAGGGTCCTAGGTTAGGGTTAGGGTAGGGGGTTAGGGTTAGGGTTAGGGGTTAGGGTTAGCCCGTAGGCCTACATAGGCCTATTTGCCATGGAATTTTTCAGTAATGGTGGAAAAAGTTAGGGTTAGGGTTAGGGTTACAGACCGGGGAACATAGGACCCTTTTTTCAAAAAAGGGTCCTATGTTCCCCAGTCTCATACAAAGAGGGGAACATAGGACCCGGGGAACATAGGACCCGGGGAACATAGACACGCTCCCCTAAGAGTCAAAGCACAGGAACAGAAGCAACAACTGCGTTCAGGACCTGAGCCAACAAAATTATTCAGATATATTAATTTAAATCGTGGCATGTCCAGTCTTTGTGCGCAGTGTGAGTTAGGAGTTTCTGCTCTGACATTTTCAGCGGGCAAAAAATATTCACAGCGGGACAATCATTAAGACGAAGGCTTTGAATAAACCATCGGCCCACCTGCTGCAGCCACATTGTGTTATTATCGCCTACTGCAAAAGTGTCCCGTGCCGGGCTTTGTGCGAGGTTCAGGGTGATAAATATGGAGGATCATATCAGGGCAATAAATAAGTCATGTATGTGAGACGTCAGTGTCTTCTGGGTCAGGATTCTCTAATTCTCCTTCTAGTAGGCCTACACATGACCTGAGTATTTAGAAAAATCCTGCCTACAGCGGGATAATGTGGTACACGTTACCAATGCTGAGAGGTAGATTCAAATTTGAAAAAGAGACCGGTGCTAGCTTACGACCACAGTCTGTTGACATGTGTGAATAGAGTGCTGCACAGTGTGTAAAATGCTCGTCATGTTCCGCTTTCTGTCTATGTTGAAACTGCATTTCCTGTTTTTTTTTTGTTTGTTTGTTTTGTGGTTGCCACATGTTCTGATCACGTTACACACTTTAGCTCCATGTCCACAGTTCGGCTGTACTTCTCCTGAGACAGACCACTGCAGGAGAGAGGCTGATTTATCTGATGACAATCAATCAAAATCCAGTTGATTGCTGTTGATTTGCCTCTTGCCGCTCTTGCAAAGACTTTTGTGTCTGTCGAAGGCCTCATTTTCCTGTTTTTATGCAATGCAGCTCTGATGTTGCAGAAGTTCACTATTATTATTATGTACACAAACAATTACTTTATTAAATCGCAAAATTCAACCACATCATGATACAGAAATATGTTGGGGCATAGTGGTAGGCCTAATCAATATGCATTTAATTACTGTGGTCCTGCACCCAGGCCGATTTGACATGATGACAGTGAACACGTCACAAGACGTACTATCGAAAACCACAAGGGCTCGGTCCACAGGTCCAGAGGGTGGACACTCAGTAAATTAAATGTCAAGCACATGCAAATGGAAATGGTCAGTATTTGACATCACATTGAACTACAGTGTCTGGAATATTGCTGCAGTTTTCATGAACTGGGCAGAATTGCACAAAATTGTGCTGAAAGTCCTTTGTGAGTTACACTTAATATTTCGATCCATTCCTTATTCTAAAAAGGGAAGTCACCCGACCCCTTTTCTACCCATCATCTCTGCTGGAGGCTACAGGACTCCAGGCTCCAGTGTTGGATGGAGCTTAACACACACAGAGCATTTGTTTTCACTGTCGAGCTTGGCCAGTGGATGGCACTAGATACGTGGCAGAATGAGATGTAAAATTCCCCCACATGTGTGAGAGTGTCCCCTCTGTGTGTCCAAGCAGAGGGTTAGCTGGGAGGATGAATGGGTGGAGAGAGGCTCAGACCGACTGAACACTAAAGCCACAAACCGTGTGACAACTCCCATCATGCTGCGTTGTAAGATCATCAATAACTGATTGTATTAATAATGACCATAGTGTGCCGTCATGCTGAGATGACTGCAGTTCTTCACAAAGCTAATTAAGAATATCATATCTAATGTGAATGTGTAGGTATTTTTCAAGTAATGGTTTACCGTATAACAAAACACTGTAAACTACAGTCACAACTTAAAATGGCAAAAGTTTAAATTAAAGCTTAAGACATGGTTGAATCAGTAAAGAAAAAGCTTGAGCGTGATATGAAACTAATTAAAGAAGGAAGGGGACAGTCGTTAAGTCAGCAGGGGGCACAGTGAGCACAGGAGATAGATGATTCGGTCCACTGTGAAGAAAGCAAAGGGAACTTTCTGAAAAAATGTTCGGCGAAGGACAAGACAACATGATGAAGCTCATTACAGACTGTCGGGTGAAAATGGTGATTATCAAACCGGCTTCAGCCCGACGTCTGAGCTGCAGCGCTCTTTCTTCTGCTTGTGACTTTCCCCTCATCTCCCACTGATGACTGCGACTGATTGAACCATTTCTCTTTACTCTTCCCAACCTGTAGAAACATTACAAAGCGCCGCTCTGATTATTTGCCACAAAGTTTTTTTCAATCAACCCAGCCGCAGTGAATACATGTGGGCAATGCACGTTTCTGCAAACCGCTGATATTTTGAAACTTTGCGTTTCTTTAGGTAATGCTGTGCTTGTGGTCTGGATAGATGTACCGTTGCAACAAAAAAACACTTGGTTAGGGCAAGGAAAAGATCGTGTTTTGGCTTAAAATATCTGTTTTTGTCACCGCAAGCACAGCGAAGAACTGTCCTAAGTTCTCCTCAAAAACATCCAGTGGTTCCACAGATGTTGTTACGCAGTTTGAACCGTGGCCAGTGGCTTGGCAGTCCTCTCGCCACCATCCCCTCCACCTCGTATTAAGAAAGAAGGTCCTAAACATGTATAATGGTTTGCGGAAACGTTAACTGCCAACATTTTTAACCTGGCATTTGGGCTGATTGCATTCTGTGCAACCCACAGATTAGTTACTATCAGCTGCTAACAATCTAGATGGTGTCATTAACAATTACCTCATCGGATATACTCTGCTGTGTGATATACCATCTCTGCCCTTCCTCCTCGAAGCGTAGGGGCATAAAAATCTGTAACAGAGCCTGAGCCATGCCGGATTATGAGATCTTAGATGATCTTAGATCTTTACATTCAGTGCTCCTCACCAAAACTCATCGCGTGTATCCTCGTGCTCCGACAAATACGACGAAAATGCATTCACTCTCTCATCAAACATGATTGTTCGCATCCCTGTTCGCCCGTCGATGTGATGCACAGCATGAAACCGTGGGGAGGAATGTGCACCACGTCCGCTGTGACGCATGTGAATGTGTCCTTGTAAGTTTTTTACCTTACAGCCTGATTTCTCTATTTTTTGGTATGCTCGCTTCATGTCGGAGTGGAGATGTATAATTTTTTTCGAGCTCCATTTACAGTGACGCGTCTCTCCGTCAGTGGAGCGACTGCAGGGAGTGTTCCCCCGGCCGTGATCCTGGAAGAAATACACGGCAGAAAGATTGTTGCATTGCTATGACAACCCCAACCCGCGCTCGTTCCCGTTCCCTCGACACACACATTTTACTGTCTATGTGAGATGCAATGGGCCTTTAATTAACTCTAATATAAACCCACCCATGGCAAGAGCAAGTCAGGTGACGTGGTAAAAAGAGTGACAAGCCCACGGTCATCAGCGATAAATGATAAATTAATTAAACGTGAATTAATCGTTTTTTCACTGTTAAAATTCAAATGCTTTACAACTTTATAACGACATCCAAATGATGTTAATAGATGAACTACATGGTATTAATTAACCCTTTACAAAGTATTATGATCATCAGTTACAAATTTACTATAAAAAGTTGCTTAATAAATGGTTTGTAAAACATTTCATTGTTGTTAAAAAAGTTATTTAAAGTGTACATAACTATAAATGTACTCTTTATTAATGATGGTTCATTTAAAGTGTTCCCATGCATGTGAAACCAAATTTCAAAACTGATTAATTTTAACTTAAATATGTAGGTACATAACATAACCATAACCTACATTTCAGTCAGTATATACTTAAACTATTATAATACTGTTTTTTAACCTTGAGCCCTGACAGCACTCTACTTTAAAAAGAAAAAGTATGACTTCTGTGTCCTATGTTTTAACCCAAACCATGATCTTTTCCTAAACCTTACCAAGTAGTTTTATTGTCTGAACCTAGCCAGGTTTTGTTACAATCTACGATTAAACAATGTGAGGACCCGAATGCAGAGAACACACAGGAGGCAGGATAGGGGGAAAGCTTTAATTAAACAAAGCTGAATGTTTCGAAACCCAAGAAATCTAGACAAACCAAAACGAGTCCCGAGGACAAAAAACGAAGTAGCAACTAAAGAGCTAAAGCAAAGTGCAAATCAATGAGAAACAAGAGAAACGAAAACCAGAAACATACCCCGGCGAGACATGAGGAGACACGACCAGGGGGAAGACAGAGTAGCAATACTGTTGAATACGGACAAACACGGAGCAAGACGGAGGAAGACGGAAAAATAGGGAACGAACTGGCGAAGACGTGAGGAAGAACAAAGACTATGTGCAGACAAACTAATGAGGGGATGAGGAACAGGTGGAGTGAGGCAAGAAAAAAACAGGTGAGGGAAGGACGGGGAAAACACTGGAGGGAGGGAAAAACACACAGGAGGAACTGAAAAGCAAGACGCAACACGCAAGGGTAAAACTTCAAAATAAAACAGGAAACGAGAACATAGAAAACTGGGATCCTAACAGGTTTGGCTGTGGACCGCCTGTTAGAATGACTTTCTCGCTGCCTGATATGCTGAGGGAAACCTTGTGCTCCTGTGTGAGAAGCAGAGGGGCCGTGACAATACGTCGCTATTTGGCAAGCTGCAAATGAGAAGAGATTGGGCAGCCAGTCTGCTGCCGTCACTAGTCTTAGCTGTATATAAGCTTTATTAATAAAGATGTATTGGGCCGTGATGGTCCCAAAGTCCGCTGCTCCTCATCCGAAATGCCCACCCATCGTCTCCAATGAGGATGATTTTATTTATGCCACAGGTGGTACGTGTTTCAACGATTAAGCAGAAAAAAATGACGGTCAAAAATGGCAAATATGTGGCATAATCTGGAGGAGCTACCGGCCGCTGCATCTTCATTCACCAACGATGCCACAGCATCCATCTCTTCAATACAAGAGATCAGACATTTGTCGTAAATCGACTTCACTTTTCTCAGTTGGTCCAAATGATTTCAAAGATCAAAAAAGTCACCAGGAGTCTCCAAGGCTGAGTCCAGTAGGACTTTATTTGCCAGCAAAAAAGAACGGGATCAGACACAGACAAAATCTGTGAAAAAAAGCATCGAGCATTGAGCATCGTCTTTTAAACACACAAAACTGGAAGTGTCTTCTCGGGCGCCATGGCCTCAACCAACGCGAAGCCTTGGCGTACGTGCAGAACTGCACATCGACCAGTCGCTCCTCAGCCTCACTTTGTTTTTTTGAACTAGGTGCTTTCCCTTGCATCCCATTATATCTGATCACTCTTTGCACTGTATTTGTGTACATAATGAAAGTGTTACATATTTGGTTATATGATTTAATCCTTAGATTTGTGGCTACATTTTCACACTTCACATCGTCTGACTACAGCAGCTTTTTATCAATAGATGCACTTTCAGTCAGCTGGTGCCCAGTAGTATGTTTCATCAACTCTTTCACACTTATTACCCTTCATTTCTTACTTTTACCATTATAACAGTTATTGTCAGTTATCATTACTCACTATTTACTAACTGTGGTTATTTTATACTGACCACTACCTACTTACTACGGTTATTTGGGCACATTTTTCCAGCTGCACTCAGTTATTGCCAGCGCTTCGTTTTGCTTTCCCTGCCTCCTTTTTCAAATATCACCGAAGCCATCGTGGGTTTTCAGATTTTAAGCGTTTTTTCAGAAAAGTTTGACAATGAGGCTGCTTTCAATCCTGCCCTGACGTTTGATTTAGACAAGTGTGATGCGGAAAATTACAGCAAGTAATGCGAATACAGCAAGATGGCAGATACAAGCAGAGACTAATGATCGCGCTCTCGCTTTCTTTTTTTCATAATCTAACACACACACGCTCTCTCTCTCTCACACACACACACGCTCACACACACACAGGCAGCAGTCAGGGGAAGCAGTACTGCAGACCCTAAAGCCATGTTATAAGTCAAGACAGGGTAGAGGGTGCATGTAGCTCTAATCCTCCAATTAATTCTCATTCTTCACAAGTGGAAGACCCCAGAGAGCTTCTTGACACTTCTATTAAAAAGTAAAAATGAAACACAGCATGAAGGTGAAGCAAGAGAGATCTCTTTCTTCGGAACATCTCCATAGAGGGCAATTTTTGGCAAAAAGCGAAATTTTCTTTCTTCTTTTCTTTCTTCCAGAGTCTCTTGCGGGGAAAGAGTTAGCTTGTATTCAGCTTGTAACAGAAGGCATTTTGTACAGGACCAGGAGAATAACATGAAAGAAAGCGCAATTGATTTTATGTCAAAACTTGTGGCCTTGAATTTGCAACAATTATAAAAAAAACCAAAAAAAACACAGATGTTCAGGAAACACACAGAGCGAATGATGAAATAAGTGGTTAAAATGTGCAAATAGTCAGCATGGCTCAAGCACTTTATCAGCTCTTCCACGGAAATCAGATGGAAGCAGGAAATCACATCGACTGCTTGACAACCAAACAAGGGTTATCTTGAAAGAGGGATCTGAGTTCGCGGCTCGCTCGACTTATACATTTCTCTCGATCACGAACGTTGGAAGTGAAATGTTTGGCTTGACTTTTTTTTTCTTACACCATTTAGTGGCAAAAGATTCACCTCAGCGTCAGAGAAGCAGGGCAGGCCAGGTATTAACATGCGTCCGGAGGTATCCAGTCACAAGTGGACAGTTTTAAGCCCGTCGGTTCACTCCTGGCATTAACAACATTTGCCAAATGAACAAGAAGGCCTCAACTTTTAAGAATTTATCAGAGGCGTTTCACAAAGATTCTCCTGACATTAATAATTTAGACATTTTTAAGGGGAGTCCGGCGTCTGTAGATGCCTGCATTGGTCACCGTTTACTGTGTTTGTAAAATTGGACGTGTTTTCTGTCAATGAAATGCTGTCTTCTGTCCTATATGGAGTGTAAACGGTGAAATCAGTTGAAACAAAGTGTTCAAACAGTTGCTAAAGACACACACACACCTTACACCCTGTCCACAGTTACACCAAGTAACATCTGGCTTTTGCGTGCAATGTGTGTGAATGTATATTATCAGGATTTTCTCCCCGGGTCCCGAAGCCTGCAGTGGTCACAGGTATTTATTTTTATGCAACCGTTTTGCAAAGTTTGTTCAGCTTCTCCTCACTCAGCAGAACTATAACGTCAGATTGGTGTGAACACACTCCTAAAAGATCGTGGTCACATGGGGCCCAGATAACCTCGGAATCTCAGATGTGTGTGTGTGGTTTGAGCTTGATTTAAAATCCATGTTTTTTTTTATTATCTTACTATCTTATCTTGTTTTAGGATGAACTCGTTTTAACTCCGTGTAGGCTTAAGTTAAGCGTTTGAATCATATTCTCAGAGCAACCACATAACTTTGCAGACACAGCGTCTGTAAAAGAGGACTAACTGAAACAGTTAAACTACTCATCAGCTCCCTCCTCATCTTGCTCGTTTATTTCACTGAACGCTGCATTCCTCCTGATTTCACTCTCATCAGGAGTGATTTCCTGAGTGGAGGAGGAAGGCTGGGTCACCTTCAGGCTCTGGGTGAGCTCATCATCGCCAGGGTGCTGCTGGGCCTTCTGCCTCTTCCCCTCCTACCTCTTACTGATTGATGTTCTGGCAGGAGGAGCCGTCTGTGGCGCACATGAAGGGCCTCGCTGAGGTTATGGTAGCTGCTTCAGGGAGAGCTGGCTGGTTAGCTGCTTGGAGAGCGGACAGGCTGCTGGAGGAACTGGCTGTCTGAGGGTGCTGGCTGGCTGGCTGATGGCTGAGCAGACTGAAGACAGTGTGTTGTTTTTTTGTGCTGGTCAGCTGTAAGGCCTCGTGTTAGATAACGTTGCCCTGAACTCCACTAAAGGGTCAAGAAAGCTTGCGACACCCGCTGCCTTGTAACCCTTCATCTGTTCCTCATTTTCTTCGTTTGTGTGTGTGTGTGTGTGTGTGTGTGTGTGTGTTTCTGAGCTTGAACACAACGAACCGGAACTGCTTGGTTCAGTGTGCACAATCAAAGGCGGAGAAATGGCAAGCCCTCGCTGTGCCGATAATGCATAGCCTCTATGTGAAAGGGGATAGATCAGTATTGTTGAGCGTGTTCGTTTATTTGAGTGAAGACAGAACCACGACGTACTGTTTACCATTTATTTAGAATTGTATCATTAAGTCAAAAAGGCTTGATCAAGGACTTTCTCTGTTTGACAAATCACAGTCAGCGGAGTGCTGTTACTCTGTAACCAATCGGCCAGAAAAAGATGCAAAACTTTCATTGACAGTGTGTTTTATAATTTTGGTATCAGAAAATGTAGAGCTTGTGAATATTCTCATTCATCCAGGTCATAGTTATCTCAAGGAAATTGAATCGAATGCAACTGGATTTGGTTTTTGTCTTGAAGACGTTTCACCTCTCATCCGAGAGGCTTCACAGTCATTAGTATGGTCGTTGGGATGGTGGGACCATCCCCAACGACCATACTGAACGACTGTGTCGTTGGCAATAATGGAGCACATACGACCCATAGGCATCAGTGGCCTTGTGACCGCCTCCTGAGAGGTTAAATAGCTGGACCTCCACACCGGCTAGTTGGACTAGTCTCAGCCTAGTCAAGCGAGCAGGAACTGATGAAGCCTCTCGGATGAGAGGTGAAACGTCTTCAAGACAAAAACCAAATCCAGTTGCATTCGATTCAATTTCCTTGAGATACAGAAAATGTAGAATTTCCCATTGGTTAAGAACAGATAAGGTTAACAATATTGATTGGTCGTATAGGTGGGGTGGTGCTGTGGTTTAGACTTAGCCCCCCTTCGTTGGTGCACGAGCTGGTCCCAGCCCCTTGGCAACACGATACTCTTCAGGTGGTCAGCGGCCTGTTGAAAGAAAAAACTCCCTTCCTGCCATCTATCCTAGCCTCTGCCTCCTCTCTGCCACCCTCCTCCACACCTCAAGGACACATTCATGCAAACACTTTTGGTTTCATGCAAACACTTTTGGTTTATGACTGTGGCCTGTTCTTACTAAGAGATATGGATTGATGGATATATTTCGTTCCCTGGCTCTTCTCTCCTATGTATTGACCCCTCATAAAAAGGGTCAACGCTTCCAACCCTCTCAACAGGGCCTGGCTGCCACCCATTATCTAACTATTTAGTATTGATTATGGGATTCTTTTAGTAAAAACAGGTAATCACAGTAATTATTTTTCAATGTAATCAAGTGTATTAATGTATTAGAATCAAATGTATTAATGTATTAAAATTAAATCAAACCGTTTAAATCAATTAGATTATTTTTAAAGCGTGAGGTGCATGAGGTGCAGAGAGGTAAAAAATAAATCCTAACAGTATTTACTCCATAATTTAAAGTTAAAGCAAAAACAGTTGTCAGTTTCAGTGCTATATTCAAAGGTAAAGGCTGCATGGGCCTTCTACAGCTTTGCAAATAAACATGTTTTTTACATGAATCATTTCCAACACTTGTTTGAACTTGGGTCCAATGAAAAGTAAACAGAGGGAAGCTGAGTACAGCCATCATAGATAACTGCACTGGGATCTTCATCTGGGGCAACTTAAATGTTACGCGTGTGTGTGTGTGTGTGTGTGTGTGTGTGTGTGTGTGTGTGTGTGTGTGTGACTGTGTATTTAGCAAACACGATCAAATAGTTCATGCGTACAAGTTACCAGATTGCAAGAAAGGATGATGACAAGATATGCATCTTTCCAGATTCAAGACACATTTGATGTTACGTGCAATACAAGATTGTGTAATGACATTTCCATGTGTACTTCCTTAAGCCACATACACACATATACAGAGTAATTCATGAATAATGACCAAGTCAAAAAATTATTCATGGTTATTAGTGTCAGCATTAGTGTTGATGATGAGTTCAGGAGTCTCACAGACTGAGGAGTGAAGCTGCTGTGTACTCTGGTGGTACGGCAGCAGATACTTCTGCATCTGTTATCAGATGGCAGCAGGGTGAACAGTGCTGTGGCTGGGTGGGTGTTGTCTTTTAGTATCTTTCATCATCAATCATTTAGAGTTCATAAGTTTTTTTTAGTAATAATACATCTAACAGTATAATGCATACACTCTCAAGGACCATTTTTCTGCATGGTGTACTTTCTCCTTTAATACTTTTACTGATTATAGTTGTACAAGATATTGTGCCTTTTTTATAGTTTGTGAAGACTGCAGTGTGCGTGTGTGTGTGTGTGCGCGCGCATGTGCATGTTTGTTTTATATCATTAATCATATCACCTCTCTAGCTGCTGGAGAGAAGCTGCTGTAACAGTGAGCTAGTAGCCTGTTGTTAACATGCAGGTCACACGCGGTAGCTGACCTGCAGTTATTTTCAATAACTCAAGCTACAGGGTCCTTTCCCTCACCATGAATATATCAGACTATTCTGCAGTAAACGGCCTAATGCTGCAACATGGGTGCATTTGTGTCACTGTGCTCTTATCACTTAAAACATTACTCATATCCCCCAATTTATGCTGAGTTTGTGTTGCACAAGAGTCCACTTCCTCTGTCCTCCCGTCTGAAAACAGGTTTAATCTGATAATCGTCAGTGCAGTAATGTCAGACTCTTCTAACTTTCATGGGCTTTGACTTTTCTCATGACATAGCAGAGAGAAATGGTTGGAAAGAACACTTATCTGAAAGCATTACTCTCTGCTGAAGCCCCTATTCATTCTTGACAGCTTGATATTCTTTCCTCCCTCTCTCCTCCAGTGGAAAAGGATGGCAGAAATTTAAGCCTGGTTTACAATTTATCAGCGAGCAGTGTGCGGCGTGAATTTAGCCACAGGAGGAAAAATTAGTCACTGAGGCAGGAGGGTAGGTTGGCAGGCGATCTGCCAGAGCTTTAAAACAGAACCCATGCTAGGAACAAACTAGAGAATGTAATAAATGATAAATAATGATGATTACAACCATTTTTTTTTTAATAAATTCTCTAAATTATAAAGGCCCAATTGTAAAAATAATTGTCGGAATTCAAAGGTAGCTCCAAAACTATAGAAGGTACAAGGTAATTTATTTGTTTGAATAGGGGGCAGCTTAACCTCTAACTGTTGCTCAGTGTAGTCTAGGATGTTGCTATCTTTGGATGTAGCATCTAGCTAGCAACAGAGCATTCGCTCAGTTAGCCGTGGAGCTAAGTAGCCCTATTAGCGGGCTGAAGTCTACCCGCACTGCAACCTGAGATGGCGGGGGGGAGTCACTGCGGTACACAGGGCTCAGACACCTTGCGGTCAACACATCTGGATTGGATCTGGATCAACACCAAACTGGGATTGAACCTAGATGAAAGCGGCACGTAGAGCTGAAATATTTTTACATGTTACTCCCTGAATCTGAATATTGGGACTGTGAAAAGTCGAACCAAGACCGCTGGTTAGCACGCTAACTTCAGTAGACATTTACGCAACACAGTGCTGTACATAGACATCTTTGATGTAACGTCAAATCTATTGTTCCTTCACATTCGGTTCATGACGTTAGGCCATTTTTTTGAATGTTTTATAGGAGCTCTGTGGAACTTCTGAGTTGTGCTAAAAGCCGGTTCTTAGTTTGTGTTCGAGGACTACATTTCTGAACTAACATTAGCTATTGTTGCTCTCTGTTAGTGGAGCAGGGGAGATGTTCACAGACGAGATACTCGAGAAAGTGCATACAGTCACATCATTTGGACGCTTTTCACAGATATCCACAGTCCAGCAGCATTAAACAACTTCAACACATCGTCTACAGGCTTGTACAAACAACTGAGAGAGACGGGGAATGTCTCATTTTTCTCTTTGTGATACAATCTGCTCACATATGTCCAGTAAAAAGAGTGATTCATGTAAATTGCCAAAAACTGTTACATAAAGCACCTCTAATCTATGTCTTACAAGTTGCTCTTTAAAGACTGGGCTTACTATTCCCCCTCCTCAGTCTTAAAATAAAGAGCAGATCCAGTACAAAGAACACATTTTGCCAGTCTCAATCAGTCATGCAACCAGCTGGTCTTGTCCTCTTCTGAACGTGAGCATGAAAAACATGTACACCATGTGAACTCAAACTTTTAAGCAGTGCTGTCTGAGATGAACGTTTTTTTGGGAAGAACGTCAAAGGAATGTGAAAAACAGAAAACATGAAGCCTGCTGAATAAAAGATCTGATTTAATCAAACAGCTTAGATTTACAGAGGCAAATGCAAGAACTAAATCAAACAAAAACCAACCGAGCATGAAGTTTTAATTCCTTTTTTTTGGTGCAACTCCCTCAGTTTTACCAGTAGAAAGTGGCTCATATTAAACTTGACAGAAAAACATCATAACAAAGAATATGAATCATTATAAAATACATATTTACAAAGGAACACAATCAGATGAAAGATCAAATTAAAACAAATATAGTCACAAGCAGCTGCTTACAGGCTCAAAGCCATGTGGAAGATGACTGGACAATGAGTGTGCACACTTGATTCATTGTTTTGCAGAAGCACACTATATTAGGACAGGCTATAGATACTCTGTGGTCAGCTGTTCAACAGAGTCAGATGCGCACAGTTAATCTTGCTCTATTTGTTCTCACGCTAACCACAAAACTATTTTTAAAACATTTTTTAAACAAATAATAGTAACATTCTGTCGAGGTGTAGTAGTATTAGCTTCGAACAACCCAAATTAAGCATAACCAGAAAAAGTCTATATGATATGGCTATATGATGATTATATGGAGCACACCACAATTTTATAACATTCAAATCCCTTTGCATGTAGGATGTTAACATTTACCCAAATAGTTAAAGATTAAGGGACTGCGGACCCCTTCCCTGGGTGCTGAAGATGAATAATTATGCCGGATAAAAAAACTTTCTCTGATTTCACAATGTTTAATTTTACTGCAATTGAAAAAGGTGATCGGGCTGAGCAGCAGGTTTCCAACACAGTACCCCGTCTCTGTTTATCAATCCAGCTACCAGAATAAAAGTTGACAGTGTTCATTCCTGTAAACCCTGGATATGTTCCATCTGTACATTTCTCTAGCTTAACTGTTCAATTTTATGTTGTGGCAACACTATGATCTACAACCACTTGTTTAGGGTGACAGTGAGATTGTGTTCTGTCTTAAAATAGCTTCTGTCAAAATAATGCATTAATTAATTTAATTTGTACATTTCACCAGATTAATTAATAACAGAAAAAATAACGCAATAAAAAAGAGGGGATTAATTGCACTTAACCTTAACCTTAACTTCTGATACAGTTGTAGGTCAGAATTCTAGTTATTACATTCATATTGAACAACTCTGCAGCACATCATCTATATCTAGTGCAAAATTTTATAAGACTGTTTGTCTAGCCTAAACAAAGTTTTGTGCTCTTGTTAAAGTTAAGCCTTAATGGTGAGTCAGGGAGCACCTTTTTGTGGTGGGTGGGCGTGAATGAACTCTCTCAACTCTACCATCTGGGAAAAGTTCATGGTGTGCAGTATCCTGCCAGTTCAAGAGAAAAGTTAACCCAGAAATAAAAAAAAATGTAGTCATTATAGTAGTGGTCATATGCGCATGGAGAGTCAGGTTTTGTATCAGGTTTTGTAGTCCACAAAACATTTAAGGAGCTTCACAGCAAAACAACTCAAGTAGCTCAGGCGAGGAAAACCGCCATCCATTGGCATGAGATTGAGTGGATAATGTATGGATTTTCATTTTTCTGCAAACTGTTCCTTTAAAGTTTCTGTTGTGTTTGACATGACTGGAGGTTTACAGAGCCCTCCAAAATCAATGTTTTTACAGTTGCCCAATTTTAGGGCAATTTAGGGCATTTCAGAGCTTGATTAATGAACCTCTGAACACTGGAGGGCAGAAAGTCACCAAAAAACAACAGTAAATGAGGACACCAAACTTGAACAACCCTTGCAAATCACCGAAGCACCGTGCTGAACAGTTCAGGCAAGAAAACATTTCCCAGACTCTTGGCCAATGATATTTTTATATGAAGCACAGGATTGAACTATTACCAAACACGTCTTCAGCAACCCAGCTACCCAAAGTGTAAGTCCTCGCTATCAGATACACATTTGTTTCTCTGTTAATTAAGCTTTTTAGCTCTCCACAATGACAATCCAAAATGACTAAAAACTCCAACAGCATTTCTTCAATAGCTTTTAAAGCTACTGTTTGTTGAACACAGCCCTGAGAAACAAAGGCCTTCCCCTTCCTAATGATCATTCGGTGTCATTTTGGTGGACACATTGTTATCGCTGTGCTGACTGACAGAAATATGCCTCTTTAAACTCGGGAAACGTTTCACCAGCATCTGTCTGAAATAGTTCTGGAACTTTCTCCCAACGAATGTGTAGAAGATAGGACTGATGCAAAAGTAAGTGTAAGCAAAGATACGAGTGACATGAAGAGCATAGGTCCATTTCTTTGACGTCTCACAGTCTTCGGTTCTATCTTGCATCAGCAGTGCAATGTTGAACGGGGTCCAGCACACAAAAAACAACAGCACAATGATGAATATTAACCTCACTGTTTTGAACTTGGTGGCGAGCCTGGATGATATGACAGTGATAGCAATCCTGACATAGCAGTAAATAATGACAGCAAGGGGAAAGAGCAAGAAAAGAAAGATCTGAAGGTAAAATCCAGACTCCCTCAGCTTATCTGCAGTGTCAGTTGATAAATCCCCAGGATACTCATCACAGTATGTCTTGTTGGTACGGGTATGAATGTAAGAGTTGTGGATAAACATCTGCTTGATGCAGGACAGGACGCTGACCAGCCACACCACAAAGCAGGAGACTGTCGCGTACCTTTGATTCCTCAATCGTGATGCGCTCAAGGAGTACACAACTGCAAGGTGTCTGTCAAAGGTCAAAAGAGTTAGGAAGAGGACAGAACTGTAGAAGCCCAGGTAGTAGGCGCTTCCAACAATCTTGCACATGGCTGGGCCAAAGATCCAGGTGGATTGCTGCATGTAGGCTGCCATGAAGGGAAGGCTGCTCAGGAAGATCAAGGAGGAGAACACCAGGTTCAACAGCAAGATGTTGGTCACAGTGGTCAGCTTCTCAAACCTAAGAGATGGTGATTTAAAGGGGAAAAAATGCTATTGAAAGAAACCTAAAGTTGGTTTGCAGAAACTTACATTGCCAACATTTGTTCTGGCCATTGGGTTGGAATCCCTGTTGTGGCTGTAAATGCTTCCCATCTTAAACCTAGTGGAGTGTGGCATTTTTCTGTCCACAAAAAGTAAGCTTAATACCCTTTTAATGGCCTTAGTAGGAGTGGTCATATTGTAAAATAGCAGAAGTACTTCTTAAACAAGTTCAACTTTACAAAATTCTTTCTTTTCCATTTTTTAGCTTAGCGAGCTATCTTGTTGAGGGTGATGCTGTCAGTTATCCTAACATTCCTAACATTGTGCCTGTCCTCTCAAGAAGAATGGCAGCATCAGTCTTTTCAGCAACTCCCCCAAAACAAAATGTGTTTGCCCTCAAGTGTCAAAGACTGAGGGTAGTGGCTGGGGAAACTATGACAGTTTGAAGTCAGTTAATGGGAGACAGCTGTTCGTTTCCATTGTCCAATCAACGTTGCTTTTTTTTAAGCATGACCAACATTGGTCACCAACCTTAAATGTATTTGGTATTGTAGCCGTCACGAGTCAACTGACTTTACAGTAGTTTTAACCCATACTACAATGTGTCCCTGACCATGCAGTTTCAATTATGATTTTCAAAGTAACTATAATACATTACATGGTGTAATGCATACTTTACTATAAGTGTAAGACTTAAATCATAGGGACTTTACAATGTGTTAAGAAGCGTGGATTATTATTACAGTTTTGTTATTGAGCAACAATTTTCTTTATGATCCATGTCCACCCTTAGAAACAAAAGCACATATTTTTCTTTCTGCATATTTATGGGTTAGGGTTAGAAAATAGAAATAGAAGCCAACAAAGAGAAACACAGAGTAAACATTCCCAACTTTGGTGAATCATAACCCTTATTCTTAGAGATGAATACATCAAATAATGATGACAATGATATAATATTATTTCAATATAGTCTATGGATAAAAAAAAATACCGCAAATGAGGCTAGTTTTGAGTTTTCAGTTGTAATTTCAGAGCTGTGAATGCTACTTTCTTGGAGCCCTCATCACGTCAGCGTGCAGCTGACCCAGCATGTCTCATTGCTACCTTCCCCCTATAATATGCATTGTAAACACTTCTTTCAGTCCGAGGCCCAGGGAGACTTTGCCAAGTTCATCTCTGAATCTGCCATTTGTGTTTCTACGAAGACTGAATGTATTTTCACATTTGCTTGCTCTTGAAGGCAGACAGCAGCGATGGAGACAAGGGTAGAGTGCAGACAGTGACAGAGGAGAGGTAACTCTTAGGGGGCTCAGACAGAGGACAGCTACTGTACTCTCCTCTCTGTGGGCACACGAATAAGAAGCTCCTAGTACGACTTCATCTGTACTCTCCCAGTGTGTGTGTGTTTTTTTTTCTTCTTTTTCTGACAACCTGATGACATCTCCAGTCAAATCCGATGGTGCTACGAATGGTGTAGAACTGAAGCCTGTCGCAGGACTGTTCGGTCCATTCTGTCACCCAAATATCAGAATCTGAGGCACGAGGACTCAAATATCTCTTTAGATTTCTTGGCTGAAGAAGTGGACAATATGGATAAAAATCCTCTGTATATATGTCATTTTACACTCAGTTTTAGTAGCTAATGTCCTGCAATAAATCCTTCATGAAGGCTATAGTGTTCAATTTATTAATATATGTAATATAATAATAAATTATTATTATCATTATCATTATTATTATTATTATTATTATTTTATTGACTCATCCCCTGACTCATCATTAGTTTATTTGCGCTGGCCCAAAAACGTTGAGAATAACTGATTAAGAGAAACAAGTGAGCTGTAGCATTTTTCATATTGTGCATCCCTTGAATCAAATGAGAGAATATTTCAGCAAAACTCATACTGTACATGTTTCAATACCAACATAGGTTAAAGGGAGACATTCTGAATAAATCGGGCACAATGTACCTGTTCTCATTTCTCTCATGTCGTGGTTTACTATTTGACCTCATGGCGGTTTTTATCTCGTCGCAAAAGGTGTGGTCAAGTTTAGCCCGTAAGCCTTCAAATCCTGGCCGTGTGCTCTGCTCTCATTTGGCCTGAAAGCCGTGTAACAACTCAAAATAGGCAAAAATACTAGATAAAATGTATGTAGAAGTCAGGACTCGGGTATTTGACAGCAACATAATACTAAAACTCCTCAGCACTACAGTCAGCACCTTCAACCCCTCAACAAGCTAACCAATCTATGCATTAAAGATCGTAGTAGCTTATGACATGATGGACAAAAGGCTGACTATTGACCTTGCCCTGAAAACAGCATTTCTTCGACAACGTGTGTTTGTTTGGCTGCACTGTAAACACATACAGCAGTTGATCTTCTGTTGTATCTACTGACAAAAAATAGCTGCTCAAGGACTGCAGGCTGTAGTATTAAACCGCAGTATCCACGGGTGTTGCCCAATCAGCCAGCATCGGAAATTATAACTGCAGTTTACACCTTCGAACGAAATCCAAGGGTAAAGTAAATGTGTGGAAATGATTTAAAAATAAATGACTCACTGTAAGAACTGTTTGAATACACCTTCTACCCCTTCAAACTGCAACACCAACTCTTTGTTTGTATGGTATTCTGCAGTACTGTGTGTTGTACTGTACTGTTGTTCATTTAGTTATTGTTGAGCCACTCACCGATGGATGATGACCAGAACCAGCACGTTGCCAGCGAGGCTGAAGGAAAACATGAAGTAGATGATGTAGGATAGACGAGATCCTAAAAGGTTGTCGCTGTTCCTGTCGCATGGACTAGGTGGTGGCGGACCGGTGCCGTAATCATAATCAAATGTAGTTGTAGCCATCGTTTCATGGAAGGTCATCGGGGGAATCTGCCAGACACAGAAACACAGCCATCAAACATTTCACAAAATTAGGATTATCAAACAATTCATCTACTAGAAAAATGATTGAAGGTCTAGGAGCTAATACATTCTGCATGTGAATAAGGAGAGCTGGACACCAATGCCTTTAACTGAGAGGCTCAGAGGAGCACAGGAAATAAAAGCAGATGTTTGTGGGAGTGAGGACGGTGCTAAGGGGAGCTGACTTACCGTCCGGCCAGCAGGGAGGCTTCCTCTTGTTGTGTCTGACTCTGAAGACCACAGATGTCTGACTCACGGTGAGTTCAAGTCACTCCATGATAAGTCAGCCAGCGAGGGGAAGTGCCACAAAAAAGTAGGTGTGTCTGTGCATGTGGGAGGGAGTGATTACCACAGCAAGACTTCACACAGACAGGATCATTGCATCTGTGCATGTCTCATGTTGACATTATATACCAAATCATATACGACTTACTGTAAGGACACCGACTGCGCAAGACCGCAGACAAAATGATCAAGCACGTTCGATAAAGACAAGAGGCCGAGCAGGTCGCTGACAAGGCTGCGACGTCAGGGTGGAGACTCTAACATGAGTTTTCTAAAAGCTCCGCAGTGCGTCTGCAGAGGCTGCCCGTCATATAGTTCAAACTAAGCCTAATCAGGTGTTCGGACAAAAAACAGGAGGTCGAGGTTGTTTGAGTAATACATTCTGGACTTTTAAAAAGGGTAAGTTTACCCTAAAATGTATTAATTCAATAGTTCGTTAAAAAGTAATTGTGCAGAAACCCTGCTGGAAAGCTGGAGATGCCAACACTGGGGGGGGGACAAAGAGAAGAACGGGGTTAACTGGGATAGAAAGACAAAGTAGCACTAGGAAATTACACTCAGAATTGGGCTTGAGAGTAGCTACCACCAGAACTACCAGAATTTCCACACCAAACATGAAAAAGTCCATACCAAATACCAAAATCATGACATTTTGTTTGTTCATGGTTAGGGAGAACGGAGCCCCGGAAGTGACATGAGAAAAAAAAAAACTTTAAAACTCGAGATCTCGACTTTCTTTGCTTTCTAAACTTTGCTTCACGACATGATTTTGGTTAGTCAACTCAAACACTTGGTCAAGGTTTAGGAAGTATTGTGGGTAATGTTAATTAAATGCTGTATGCTAAAAGCTAGTCTGCGGAAAAGGACCACCCCGACCTCCACACGGTAGTGATGTTATGGTTTGCGTCGAGGCATCGAGGCGTGTGTCGAGTACGTCGGCTCCTCCCCCAGCGAAGCTCCGTGTCGAGCTCTGATTCACCTTGGCGAAATGACGTTGCGTGTGACAGACGAGGCCTCGTCTCGGGCTACTGTTCCACGATGTGTGTTCGGAGGTCTCAACTACTTTGCCCTATCCACTATTCCACTATCATGTTCCCAAAAAATGTTCAATGACAAAAGCACTTTCACTGTCCTGTTGCCTAAAACACATCATTTACCAACAAAAAATACAGTACCCAGTTCCAAGATCACTTTAATCACGTTCATTCTCAGTCATGATGCAGTGTGATACTACTTTAATCTATCAATCACTGAGTATTATTAATTAGCAAAGTAGTTGATAAGACATTCTCTTTTGCCTGGGATGACTAGTTCAAATCTTTACCAAATAGGCTAATTGATTTTCTCATGAGCTCAGGAGATGTTTTTGAACGGCACACTCACACACATGTATCACTAAAAAGACTTTAATTCTCAAATGATGTTGGATCAGCACACGAAGCAAACGTCACATTTTGGGTTGGGTTGACTGGAGAAATCTTTTTCTTTCATCATAATTGCATTCGCCACTAGGTGTCTACGTGTTTATTCGAGGCTTTGAGGTCGAACCATTTTGGTGGCATCATCTCGCCATCACTACCACACGGAGATGGTTTATCAAAGTATTTTAAGTTCTGGTTTTTGGGCTGGTTATATTGGCCACTGCACTGGTTTGCTAACACAGACCAGGATTTATGCCTCCTCGCAGCATCAAACTTCAACCTCTTTTTGCGTCAGTCTGTGCTCTGGTTATACCAAATTCCAAATAAAGGGGAAGACAAGATGATGTCACTGATGATAAGCCGATCTCTTGCCACACCAGCAGCGGCACACTTTTTTGTTCTGTAGTGTAAGGTTACAAGTGCACTGTATTTTTCAGAAGACAGCGTACGAATGATGGCAAATGATCACATCATGGGTATCCTTCTGCTTTATATTTGTCACACTGCAGTTGCTAAAGAATTACTGTAACAAATCATATTGCAGTTGCAATGTGCTAATGATACAGTTACAGTTGGCTTACACAAGGAAGGGGCCCTAAAGTGGATACTATGATGCTGTAAAGAGTCCATATAAAATGTTAATAAAGGCAAGAAACGGTTGTTGACTTGAGAGAGTTGGCGCCGAGCTGACGGTGACAGAAATTGACACCCAGGGGAATTCTGAATGGAGTGTGAGGACCATTTTAAAATGGCACAAAAATGACCAGAAATTGGTTCCTTTGAAGTCATGATGGTTTCTCCAATTTCTCTTCCCCCGGAGCAATTCTTGGAACCTTTTCTTTAATGCCGTCTCTTTGCCTTTACGATCCCGACTGTGGCTAACAGGAGGACACTCGAACGCCTTGTTTGGGGGTTCGGCAGAGTCATTGTGGTAAATCAGCTCTCTGATATGTACAATATCTCCGCTCTGACCACCATCACCATACACTGATCTGACACTGACTGAAATATCTGCAGGCAAACATCACTGGCAAAGCTGTTTCATGATGAAATACTTTTGATCACTATAAAGTTGAACTGAAAATATTATTATCATCATTATTATTTGCTAAGCCTGCTGTATCCTTGGTGTTTGTCTTGAATATTAACTCTATTTGACTGTACTGACCCTGGGTAAAAACAAGAAACTGTTGCGTTAGAGGTCTGGTCCACTCCCACGGGGAAAAAAACCAGAGGAGTAAACATGAAGTCATACAGACTGACAGCTCACACACTGATCCAGACAGTTACGATGAGTGAGATCCTGCATCATCCAAGTTACATACAGTTCGCTTCCTACGACTGACTTCCCATGACTTACGTTCTGTGTCACAAAGAGCTCAAAGAAGAGATAACTGCTCGTGGCATTAGAAGTATTATTTGACTGCAGATTGAACTGCTGGTTCTTAGCACATTATGAAAGTAAGGCAGCTTGTAGAGCGATAGGACTGTGAGGCTAACAAGTTCAACAGACCGCAGTTATATCCGCCGAGCGATCGATCGGGGGAGATAAGCACGCACGACCGTAATGATGCAAACACATTAATCGCTTACACACATCAGTTATAAGACGGATCCCTGAACATTCCACAATCATTTTATTGGTACTCTACCTAAAATAACATTTCTTTACTGCTTTTTGAGACCAAAAAATGAACAAAAACAAGTGTCAGGGGGAAATTCTTGCACCAGGGCTTGATTAACAATTTTCACACCTGCACAAATGATGTGCACTTCACAGGCAAACACAGCAGGGTGGGTTTTATTTGACCCAAACAGGAAAAAACACAATCGGCACATAACTTACCTTTTATGTTCTAGAGTACAAAACCTTTATGGTGTGTGAAGGACCAAAAAAGTGTGACATAATTATGGTTTATTTCAATATAAAAATCATTTGACAACCAAACTACTAATGCATGTTTTTGCAAATTGTACAGTATATATATATACATACACAAATACTTTTGTAAACATTGTCTCTTTCCATCATTTACAGATATGAGACGTAATATTAACTCTGAGAAGGTTATGAATCGATCGATATATTGCAAAAAAAAAAAAGGAGGATAAACAACATAAAGCAAACAAAAGTTATATGTTTTCATGAAGTGTCTGCGGTTCAACATCTGTGAATGAATGTCAAGAAATGTCAACTCGAAGGGCAGACGATGACAAACCTCGTCATCGTCAGCAGAGGAAAACACCATCCACATCAAGGTCGTGTCTGCAGATAAGACGGCTACTGAGCATACCCTGTACAATATAGTAAGTGTCAGTACCCAGAAATGACTGATTATACATGGAACAGCTGAAGGAAAAAAAACACCAGTGATAGTGTGTTGAAACCAACCACAGCTACACCCCAGCCTCAGTCACGGCATCGAATGTCAGCGGGGAAAAAAACAAAAACAGCAGCTCACTCAGTAGCGGAAGCAGAAGTAGCATGACATTTATGTAGTGCTGCAAAAAGCCTTAGGTAGGAAGTTGGAGTGGGTGTTTGAGTGTGAAAAACATGTAAGCTTGATGGCGCAGACCTCGTACTGTCTGCCACAGCAATATGCTAATTCTGTATGTTTTGGTCATTTAGGGTTGAGGATTTGTTTTTGAATGTATTTAAATGCCTCATCATGTTTTAATGGTCATTTGTTCATTAGAAATGTTACACAACTTTTGCAGAATCAGTTCAGATACAATACTTATTTGCTTTGCCAAATACAATGTACAAATTACAAATTACAATGGATAGTTGGGTGTACAAACCACAAACCACTGAACACCGGAGACGTTGGTTCACGTCAATGTGGTAAAACACTCGTTCAAAGGTTACTCCAGCAATTTGGATTTCAAAAGTCCAGAAACTCACAACAGGCAGATTAAAAAAAAAGTAAAAACTGAAAGGGGGCCCAGTTTTTCAGACTTTTAGTTTTCAAGAATGGGTCAAACATAAAATGTGCTGAACTACATTTCCCACAATGCAACCAAAGTAGTACATTGTTGTAAATTCTCCTACTCCGGGTCAGGATATTGCCCACAATGCATCTGGACAGCGCCTTTCACCAAGCTCTCTTTGCCTCCCGAGGTTTCCTGCAGGGCTGACTCGTGACATTTCGAATATTTCAGTTTAAGTCAATTTGTGCTCCTCTGAGGATGAACCAACTCACTTCTCCATGAAGCTTCCTTTAGAGCCATCCTCAGGTCAAAATATCAATTTGGTATACACAAAATATAATAAAATATACAACAGATATTAAATATTGCAATAAAGTTTCTTTATCACACTCATTGTCCCCAGAGGATGAACCTTTATCATTTCAATGACCTCTTAGGGGGACCACAAAGTTATCAAGGGAAGTGTACATAACTGTAAAGTCTTCACAAACAGCAATACCATTAATATGTTGACGTGTACTGTGCTGGATGTAATAAACAATGCAGCCTCTAGGGGAGGTTCGCTGTAGTGATAAAAAAAATATTTTTGGTTTACATTTAAATAATATAATGGTGCAAACTAAGAATCGGCAAAGCTGTAAGCTAAAGGCATAACTTGGTAACATACAGCAAAGTTGTGTGATATCTTTATACAGTAAAATCACATTTGTATCAAAATTTAAAACAGCAATAGTAATAAACAGTCAGTCTAAAATCCTAACTCCTCCAGCAGGGTTGTTGGCTTAATGCACACCTTAAATGGACCCGTACACCACAGCTGGCTACTCTTACAGCAGTGATACTTCAGATTCTGCCAGGTTTACTTTGGCAAGTCAAAATTTACAGTTGACAACAACAAAACAGTTTAGAAACTGGCATCCTGAGGCCTGGACCCCAGAGAGAGACTCTAATGCACAAGGCTTTTGGAAGGGTTCCAAGTCTTGGGCATTCTTTCTGATGACATGTTTGTCTTATCAGTCCTGACCATATCTGGAATTTTAAGTTCCTCATCTTGGGAAACTGGGACTGGAGCCATTTCCCATGAACCAACCAACACTTTAACATACTTTGTTATGGGAATACAGACTTCTAAGTTTGTTTTAATGTCTTCTCTTGCTTTTCAATCCTCAATGCTGAATGCCTATTGCCTTTTGTCTGTCTCAGCTAATTCGATCCCTCTAGCAGCTTAAATGTTGCAAATCCCTGGACCTGGATCTACATAGCTGCTCTATTTCCATAGACCTGTTTCCCATTGATCGTCCACATAGCTGATGTGAGTGAATACGCAGCTCTTCTATTACGTAAAGGTTGTTTTGTGCATCAATAGCTGTGATGCGCAAAACAGCCATCTTGGAGCTGTACAATAAACTGCTCATTATTCTGTTTTTTTTGTGTCCCTTTAAGTCAGTCTTACTCTTGGTACTGTTCAACCTCTGTCTATGGACATGTTGCCTTGGTGTTTGTATGAGCAAAGTACCCTGTAATGCTAAAACAGGTATTGCTAACAATGGCTAACCTGACTAGAACTGGCTTTCTTACTTCTGCTCAACTCAGGAAGGAAGTCATTCCCAGCTCAGAATTCAAGATGTTATCATTGGCCAGTATTTTTGACAAAAAGAACAAGTATTATTGGTAAAAGAAGAAGTATTTGAATAACTTTAACAGAGCCAACCGAGAAACCCATACTCATAGAGTCTGGTGTTAGGGTACATAACTAGCACTCACAATGACATTTGGTGTGTACATTTTAAATCCACCACAGAATGAGCGATTTTTATTATCCAACCGGCTGAAAAACATTAGCAGAGAAATGCTAATGTGCTCCGCAGGATCTGAGTGATTTCCATAGCAAATCTTAAAAGAACGGATGGAAAACTTGATTGTTCTTGTACTAATAATGTCAAATAATGTCTCTGTCTCCACAAATGTCTGTACTGTCAAAATGGTTTACTGTTGGTGAATGCTGCAACTGAGTTGCTGTCATCATTGCTGGCTGGGTATGCATTTCTTATTGTCATCTTATTTTCATTATTGATTCACTGTATTGATTTACATTATTGATGTAGTGTAAATGAATAATAGTAGCAAATGTTTAATGTTAAATATAAAATAGAAGCATATTAGTACTCATTACTGAGAAGTCTTTTATGCATATGCAACCTACCAGGGAAAGGAGGGGGGGCACTCATAAGTGGTGGGGGCTCGTGGGGTGGCCAACAATTGTATCAGGGGGCCATGGCCACCCTTGGGGGCACCAAGGACAGGGATTTGATAGAGAATTCCCTTTGAGGCTTTCAATGATAAACATCTGTACAGGCATGGTGCATGTATACTATAATTTTTGGTAACTCCAGTGACCAAATGTGAAAATAGCGAGTAGTGCCATGAAAATTAAATAACACTGTTTACCAAGACAGGCAGACATTTTGATTTTGCAACAGCAAACAGCAAATTCAAGTGGGAACATAGTGAGAAAAGGGAAACTTCTAATAATAATAAAAAAAGTAAGATACACTTGCAAAAGACAGAAATTAGGGTCTGTCAGTGATATAGGCCTGCATTAATCTGCAGCTGAGGTAAATAAAGGTCATTATTTGATAATCCATATGATACTGGCAAACAAGAAAACAAGTGTGATAGGTAAAAAAAAAAAGAAAAGAAAAAAACAGTGACAGGATTCTTACAACCAAGTGTGTCACAGTGATGGATTAGCACGACCTACAGTTCCACATGTAGGAAGCACTAGACGCAGGCGGGCAGTTAAATATGCACTGCAAACTAACGTTGTTGTTGGAGTGATTTCATCTCTATTCATTTATGAACCTTTGAATTTCTTTAGGTTCTTATCTTTGACCAGACAGCCTAACAGTTAGCTAACCTTTAACAAGACAATCACGCGAAAACGGGGTGAACTGTTCTTTCATTGTGACATCGCCCGATTCATTTTTAAGGAACGTACTGTACTTTTCACAAAATTTCTAGATACAATCGTTTCTGTGAGGCAGAGCGGCGCTGAAAGGCAGAAATAATCTCCGGTTGACAGACACCTCATTTGGTACAGTCAAGAGAAGTACGACATGAGAGCGGATTTGTGTCTGCTTCTGTTTATAGTATGCAGTTTTAAACAGTTTTTACCATAGTCTGGAATAAATTAATAACTACAAAATAATTCAAGAAGACTTTAATTTCTTGAATTGCCTGGTCGTCAGTAGGAGATCACTGATTCAAGCTAGTATCTTTTTTGCCACAGTAGCCCACATCGAAAAGCCTAAAGTCTTCTTTAGCGTTACTATAAATATATTTGTTGGCATTGTTTGTGTTCTTTGCATGCATTTTGAAAGTTTGATCTTGCTGCTGGTGTGGTTAGCCTGTAAGCATCATGTCTTGTTAGCAAAGCCTTCACTAATACTGGCTTAAACATAAAGAGCAACTCAGGTGAAACAGGAGGTAGCTGGTTTTAATGTTATTCCAGATCCTAGTTCTACTGTTTGGGTGGATTAGATCTCACTTTTTTTTTTTTTTGAAGTATATTTTCTTGGCCTTTTGGCTTTATTGATAGTACAGCTGAAGATATGACAGGAAACAGGATGAGAGATAGGGGAAGTGACACGCAGCAAAGGGCCCCAGGCCCGGACTCGAACCTGGGGCCGCTGCAGCGAGGACAAAGCCTCTGTACATGGGACGCCCGCTCTAACAAGTGAGCTAAACGGCACCCAAATCTCACTTTTTAATCCTGATATACAAATTTTGCAAGTTTAAAGGTGCAATGTGTAAGAGCTAGCCACCTGTCATGTTCATATTTCAAACAAATAGGGCCAGCATATCACCAGAGTAACCGCTTACTGCTGCTAATGTAGATGCTATTAGCTAGTAAGCTCAGTTAACCGTGCAGCTAGCCGCCGTGTTCGCTGACTCTGTCCAGACTGGGAGCTTGGAGCTCCAGGGGAGTGTTGGTGTTGGTTACTATCAGACTATCACCTCTTGAGGAACAAAGTGGCTAAGTGCTAGCGGGTTAGCATGCTAATCTCAGTAGACATATCAGCAACACAACACAAAGACGTCTTTGACATAATGTCAAGTATGTTATTTCCACACAGTCTGTACATTTTTACTGTTTGAATCCTAAATTCTTCCACATTGCACCTTTAAAATGTAAAAAAAGCCACACTAATCTGGTATATCAGCTAGCTCGCTAGCCTGCTGACTATTTTTCATGATATGTCCTCGTGAATTCCATAATCATGAATCAATGCCCAGCCCATTTCAGTTTAACACAACTAATGAGGTTGTTTCTGCCTCCTGTGCAGCTGTTCTCCAAACACACTTTGTCATAAATGAGTCAACAGTCACACACTTCTCTGTGATACAGTAAATCGCTTTTTAAAAACACTTGGGTGTTTTAGTCACCAGCAGCCTCTCCCATGCTGCTCTGTCATCAGACGTTGGGTCCTTTGCTGTAGTGTTCCCTGAGGTTGTACGTCTGATAGCACATGGAAATGTCACAAACCCCTGGAAGGCCTGGATTGCCCCGCTTCCCGGGATATCCTGGTGGCCCTGGTTTTCCAGGAATTCCCTGGTTGCCTGGATGGCCGATTCCATCGAAACCACTAGGACCCTGAATCCCTGCAGTGACAAGGAAAGACAGAATAGAAGATAACAGAAAAATGCAGCTGTAGCTGCAACTGGTCTGTTTGCTCATTTATGGAAAGGATGTTAAAAGTTGGACTAAATGTGTCATGACTTTTGTGCCACGAACCAAAAACAGCACATGCTGTATCACAAATGACATCTACTAGTTAGTAAACTATTATAACTTCCACAGAGACGGAGCTGTCACTAAGAGCACTTCCTTGAAAGTTACATGCTAACAGGTTCCACCCACATATTAATTAAAAATGCATGACTACAAACAGCCGCGAATCAGTTTTGTTAAAAGTGCACTCACTCACAGATCTAAAAAAGCTCGATGTCGGAACACTGTGGTTAGGTTGCTGAAATAGCTGCAACTCCACAAAAAGACTTGAAAGCTGAAGGCATTTTAAAAAACCAGGCTGACAGGAAAAACTCTTTACACACCTGGCTGTCCAGGTTGTCCTGGAGGTCCACGATCAGCCTCTCCTTTGCTGCCTTTGAGCCCCCTCGGTCCCACGTCACCTGGAGACATAATTTGAAAAATTGCAATAGGGCTTCTCCAAATGAGCTGACAGATTTAGAGCTGCGGGAAGCTAAAGGTGATCTGGAGTTGTGTCCAGTCCTGCTCTGTGAAAGAATCTGAATGCTTCCATTACAATTTATTTCACTAATTCTGATTAGTCGGATTTCATCAATGCAGCAGAGACTATCATGACTTTTAACCGCCTTGTGTCCTTGCAGAAGCTCTGAAATCTTGGACACGCTTCCCACAATCCAACTTGATGTCTTTAATTCGACCAGGGGTTGGGGGAACTGGATGACCGGGGAAAAAGGGGTGAAACAAAGTTGAATAAGTCTGACGGTTGGGCAATGAACTCAAAATTATGTGGGTAAAACCGACACCAATTTGTATTAAATCAATCGTTTCAGTACCTATGAGTGCATCTTTAGAGTAATGTTATAAAGAGAGAGAGAGAGAGAGAGAGAGAGAGAGAGAGACGTCACACTAAGTCAGGACAAATAATTGTAATAGCTGATGCTTGTACTGTGTTTGATGGGCTGAAGGTCAGCTAACCTGCAGCAACCACAGTTGACGTTGGCACGACCGCAGTCAGCTGCTCATGGAGAGTTTAACCCTCCTACCTGAACGATGAGGCGTCAACATCTTCATCAACATCTTCATGTAATCAAAGAGCTAGTTGTTGTTGGGAATAATTGGGCTTTTTTCATTGTCTTGGTTGACTTTATCTGAGTATTTTTACTGGCGTTAGCCAAAACTCAACCACTGCCCGCATCCTGAAGTGCTTACCCCACGTGTTGTTTAGCACGTTTGAACAGTATGTGGGGCTTGTACAGTATGTCAGAACCTTAGTCTTTGACCAAAAGTATGTGAATTGAACAGCGCCAACAACAACAGACCATGCGGATGTTTCTTCTTCGGCTCTGGATCGAGCAGACTAGATGCTCTGACGCCGTATCGCTGCCCTCTCCTGTTTTTAACTGATGGTCCTTTCGACAGTTATTTACATTTTCCTATAGTCCCAAACATCCATCGGTGTCGACATTTTAGTCCAGGTACCCGTGCTGAGTAAAGTGTACAGTGAGTGCAAACAGTTTCTCCAGCTGCTTCCAGGTCTTTGAACAGCTTCCTCCTTTGAAGCACTGCTGGCACCTAACCTAACCCTAACCCTAACCCACAACTGAAATGGCATGTATGTTATCACAGAGAGAGTAAAGTACTGAAAAAAAAGGTACCATTGGGCACCAGTATGAAATTCCAGGTTCAAATGTGAATGGTACCAAACCCTAATAACAAGTTTTATAATGTTATCATGCTGTCATTTCCCTCTCATTGTTAGTGATTGATAAAAGTAGTGGGGCAGGGGTTTTGCACTTTCTCTCGGCTTCCATAGCATTAGGCCCTCCCTGCCTGGTAAATTTCCTCCACGCTCCCAGTTTGAGATGAATGTTTGATAAAGCTCTAATCCAGTTGTCATGTTTTTTCTCCCAGCCCTGACACCTCGTAAGTTACTGCTCTCCTGACCTACCCGAGTGAAAATCACACACAGCAGTGAAGTGGTACAGTTTGGCATCTTTCACAGCTGATTAGCCACTCCCTGTCTTGAAGTAGTGATAAATCAAAAAACAGCTCATGGAGACGGCTTTGCATTCAGTATTTGTTGCCTTTTGCTCTGCTGACTTTCACTGATGTTCGCTTGTTTAATGATCTTGTTTTATGGGGTACTGTGAACATCAACAAATCCAATTTGTTCGTCGCCGACACTGTTTTGATTTTAATCGTTGATGAAAGCAGCAGTAAATTTTGCCCGAGCTCTCGTTCATGAAGTTTTGTTGTTATTTATTGTCTTGTTTTCATCAGGGCAAATGGACTGATTGAAAGATATTGTCACAGTTTCAGACAGTGGATCAGCACTGCTGGCTTAAACGAGAGCATTAAACACAGAAAACAAACTTGTCCCAGGTTCTTCCGTTAAAGGGACTTGAGGCAGGATTTGTGAAAAAGTAAACATGAACTTTAAGTTTTTTAATGGTAACGGGTGATGAAGCATTCAAAACCAAACAGAATGAGCCCACCCACGTATCTCTCCGTTGCCTTGAACAGGCTGTGTGCTGCATCATGTGCTGCAATTCGTGGTCTGAATTCCCCACAAAGTCCTGTGGACGTGACGTCAGGTGACGCTGAGGTGACCCTCGACGGCTTGGATACAGGAAGAAGACAAGCGCGGTGGACCCAAATTAGTGTTTGGGTAGTGACGGATTCTGCCACGGCCAGAAAACGACCCACCACCACACAAACCTCCACTAAAAAAGTCTTACTAAGAAGAAAATTAACAAAATTACGACCAAAGCCGGGCCGGCACCCGAATAAACATCGGATACGCGTTCGACTCATGGAGGCAGCTTCAACTTGAACTGGGACTGAAAACAGATGCTGACATGGCTCATTTCCTAGTGACCAGGTAAGAAAACATTACAGGTCATGTTTAGAGCTTGATTTGAAAATCAAATGAGATCACCGTTATCATTTATGTCCATTTGCTGTCCATTCTCCTCCATGTTGACCTGTCCTCCGGTGTGTGAGGGTGGGGCGTTAAGCGTTTTTTGGCAAAATAAGAGTTAGTCGGTCATCTAAGAGTACGGTACACCCTTTTCTAACGTTAGCTACTTCTCTTATTTTGACAGAAAACGGAAGTGCCAACTGTTTACTTCTGCAAAAATAATGCAAATAATCGCCCCGGCGGTTATTCGGGTGGGCGTTTAATACGCAAAAAGGGTGCTGACCCCAGGCGTTTAAAAGAACCATGCGGCTATTTGCGGCCCGGCGATTAATTGGTGAAATACAGTAGTTTCAGCTAATTTCAGCTTTCTAGAGAAAGAGCATTTTTGAGACTGTCAGTCCGATTTTATATTTTTATTTTCATTATTTTGCATTATCGTTCATTATAGTTCAAACAACCTCACGGGCCAGATGTTTCATGCTTGCGGGCCACATCTGGCCCGCGGGCCACCTATTGCCGACCTATGGTGTAGGGGACAAGGCTATCCCTTACACACAGCACAGTTCATAGTTGTAGGCTACCAACGTCATTCCGCTGAGCTATGCGCGGAGGTCCTGCAGTAAACAGTCACGTGAAAAGCGAGTAAAGAAATAACAGTGTCACAGCAGCAGCTGCACTGCTGTGAAGAGTTCATATTCTTATTTCTTGATCCTGCCTCATGTCCCTTTAAAAAAATCCTCCATTTTGTGTCATATCACCTTTGAGACCTGCAGGACCCTGCATCCCAGGGGGTCCTGGGTAACCAGGACTGCCACTCCTGCCAGGGTAGCCTGCAGTCCCCATGGAGCCTTTGGGTCCTGGTGCACCTGGCTGACCTGGGGGCCCCTTTATGCTCTGGCAGGGCTCACATTGAGCTTGGGGGGTCAGGCTCTGGAGCAACGCTGGAAGTTGATCTGCGGGGCACAGCCAGAGGGTGCTGAGTTATTCATTAGCGTATTGAATGTCATGTCTGAACTCCTTCCACACCATACTGTATGCCTAACCGCACAAGAAGCCGTACATATTCAGTGTGCCGAACCAATCACAATGTTTGTTTACAGGAACTTCCAGGTAGACACGTTCCTGTGTCACGTACCAGCTCATACACCTGTGAAGCTCTTCTTATCGCTATCGTGTCAGTTTAACACATGAAGGTCTCCACAGTTCACATATTATGACATGTTATGACTTTTGTACCATTACTGAAGTTATGAAAATGGTCACTGTTTGGTTTGGTTTGGGCACAAAATCGACTTTTTTAGGTCATGCTTTTGGTTAAAAAAACAATGCTACTTATAAATGTTCCGTAACATGACTTACATAACTTACGTTACATTATTAACCTTCCCTATGTAATGTAGCTTAAAAACAAATTCACCTTGACAGTTAGTCATGCATGGGACTCAAACCCCAGTCTTGTGTATGGATCCTTCCAACCACCCCTGACTACCTATCTATCTATCTATCTATCTATTGACTGACATTGACATTGTCTGTGCATTTCCATTCAGCTAACTGCACTCCCTCCCATCGTTCCCCTTTTTCGACTCATGACCCTGAAATCGATCTGGGTTGACCATCATGGTGGATGTTCCAATTAGAGCTACACGCGTAAATTGGCTAGTATCTTAGCTGATATTCTTAGCATCACTGCAAATAAAGTAGGAAATGAATTAACAGCATTCTTGTGTTACTGAGGCATATTTTTTTTTTTTTCAAATTCTAAAGACAAAAGACTGCAGTTTGAGATTATCTTTGCTCTTTCGGGAAAACAATTTGTCATCCACGGAAACATGGTCCCAGTACACTGCCAACACCAGACACTGGCGACTAGCTGGTGAACATGGTGGAGCATTTAACAGCTAAAGAACCTGATATTTCCTTCAGAAGTCGGTGGAGACCAAACCAGAGCTAGGTGACCAAATAAAAGTCAACGATGCTCAATGTCTGCTGATTAGGTAAATATTATGCAACATGTTAGCTATATCAACTTTATATAAGGTTATGTCAGTGTGTGTGTATACCAGTTAATGACTGAAACTGAAACTATCCATTATATTGGGTTATTTAAAGGGATATTCCGGTGTAAGTTTAATCCATGGTCTAACACACCTTGACACTGAGTAAGACTCCCCCTCAAGAGGTCAAGTTTGCCGACCGCTAGTTTAGCTAGTTGTAGCAACCTCAGAAAAGACTGCACGAAAACAATACACTGCAGCTTATGTCTCAAACTAGAAACCGCCATCAAAAAAACACTCATAGCCATTACATGAGTACATGAGTTGAGACATAAGCTGCAGTGTATTGTTATCGTGCGGTCTTTTCTGAGGTTGCTAAAACTAGCTAAGCTAGCGGTCAGCAAACTTGACCTCTCGAGGGGGAGTCTTACTCGGTGTCAAGGTGTGTTAGACCATGGATTAAACTTACACCGGAATATCCCTTTAACATTGTGCCACTGTTCTATAGGAAGAGTAATCCCAAGATGTCCTAGTTTAACCCTAGCTTGTTATAATCAATGTAAATCGATACAAGGAATTATGTGAACTAATAGCAGCAGTGTGCGTGTGTGTGTGTGTGTGTGTGTGTGTGGGAGGGGGTGTCAGACTTTTTTTTGTTTCTCGCTTGCTTTCTTTCTCTGGTTGTCAGCAGAGTGACATAAAAAACAAACAGATACTTACTACGCAGAACATCGCCGCAGAGCTTTAGAAGATGTTCGTCCGAGGGAGGCTTACCCTGCAACACACAATTACACTTTGATTCAGCTGAATCAACCGCGGGACTGAGAGAACAGACTCGACCTGTGATTGAGCGCGCCTGCAGATTTGCAGGATCTTCTCGACGCTTCGTTCACTGCCTTCACGAAGCCCACACACACTGACAGATGAGCCCCCGTCATTCTCCAACAAAACTCCCCCAAACCAGGCTGGACATCAGTGACCGCCATTTTTTTTTTGTTTTTTAAATTTCACCCGCTCAGAGGAGATGGTCAGGATGAGGTTCACTCACGGGCTTCCCAGGATATCCCGGTTGGCCTGGTTGGCCCGGCAACCCGTCCTGGCCGGGAGATCCCCTGGGACCGACAGAACCCATGTGGCCTGTGTCCCCTTTCTTTCCTGCAGTCCCCCTGGGGCCCACGTCGCCCGTCACCCCTTTCTGAAGAAGCGGGAGGGAGAACAGAAAGAAAATCTCAGGTTATTAAAGGAAAAAGGTGAAACTAAGGCTTATTTTACAGACTTTTACCGTCTATGTTCCAACCAAAGCCATATCATTTTAAAAAAAAATCAATTCAATTGGTAAATCTGCCACCATAACCACTGCGAGCTGCGCGTGTCGCCGCTTGGAAGGTCTAGCGACAGTACCTACTGTGGGTGAGACGGGATCAGCAAGTATAGTCAGTTACACCGGTTGAATCAATACACAGCAGTCAAAGGTTTCTACTTTGTCACTGCTTTTTTGGTTAGTGATCATAAAGCGTGCCGAAACAGTGTGGGCTTGATAAATGATAGATGAGATCCTGAAAAGGGTACAGCGCCCGCACCACCGAGGGACGCCACATCTCCATAAATTGTGATTCTGTAGACAGTACAACAAGTGTTTGATATTTCAGATGTGCGCGTCTTTAGAAAAAAAGAGGGCTTTGTGATGTATATTTTTTGCCCAGGGGGCCAGATTTCCCCAGGCCCGGAGGTATTGGCTCTGTAAGTCTTCTATAGCAGCCGTGCAGGCTTGACAGGGCTTCTGACTGCGGCGCAGAATAAGACAGAATGGATTATATCTAATACCGCAAAGTCTAATTCGACAAACCTCTCCTTTCCATCCCCTGGGTCCCACTTCGCCCTGGCGGAAGAAAGAAAAGAGAGCAGGGAAGGGTGGGGGAGGGGAGAGAGGGGGGAGAGGGGAGAAATAGAGAGAGACAGTTAGAAACTTCTGCTTACATATCAAAGGCTGAGTTAGTGTGTCAGAGAAGCTCTGCTCGCTGCTCTGCATTGCTGATGCAGAACCGCCGTCTTCCCTGTCAAAGCCGGTGGCTTACAAAACATTTTAGATTGGTTATTGTAATGCGTTCTCGGAAGCTTTTTTTATTTTTCTGCTACTGGTGGTAATGTGATGAAAAATGCATCCGTGGATCTGCGAGAAAACACCAGCCAGTGGAAACACCAATTTTGTAGGGCTTTTTGTCAAATGAAGTACAAGGATCTATCACGAGGCTCCGGTGTGTGTTCTGTTTCCTCTAACACCGCTTCACCTTCCCCATCCAGTTTTTTTTCTTCTTTCATGGCAAGTGATTTCAGCCACCCCAGTGCTACAGGAAATAAATAAGACCAGCGCTTTGTCAGCCTGCTTCCTTCCCGGAAGCTTCCTGTGAGGAAACACACGTGAGTTTCATCACTGTGCTCAAAGCACAGAAACGCTGCTCGTTTTTTTTATTCTGACTTCTGCTGTCATCGTGGTTTACATTTCAGCAGAGATGCAGACGTTTGTCTCTGACTCTCTTCTGCACAGGTTGCATTTAGCCACATTTGAGGTGTGTTTCCTTTACTTATGACCTGTCTGTTGAGATTCTGAGTCAGAATCGAGTCGTATCAAAGCGTTCCACGACAAAAAGAATCGTCTCTGAATCGCACCGTGGCCGTGCATCCAGATACGTATCGAATCGCCTTATAAGGGAGAGACGCACAGCCCTCATCTTGTGTGACTCCCCAGCTGGCACTAGACGTCAATTAGACGTCATAGAGACGTCTAATTGAGACGCCTCCGACGTTGAATAGACGTTGAACTTAACGTTGGTCCGACGTTGGATATCAGTTATGTAGGCTATCTTAAGTCAAATCAACGTTGTTGATAGATGTTGTCCAGACATTAGAATTTTGTCATCAAAAAGGTCATTATTCAACATCAAAGTTGTGTGAGTACAAGACGTCTGACACACGTTGGGTTTTGGTTGCCAGACCACGTCATTTGACGTCAATATTCCTATGTCAAAAGATGTTGAAAGTAGATGTCAATGGACGTTGGGTTTTGGTCACCTGACGTCATGACTTGAATCCAACCAAAGACCAACGTCTATTGACGTCCGGTGCCAGCTGGGTCGTGATGACGGACACGCACATCGCCAGGACCAACGGGCACAATGTTCTTACACAATGAGAGAAAGAACTGAGTGTATAACATTTGCAGAATGAACAAGAAGGTCCCAACAGGAAAGAGTTTGTTGTAGACAGCTTTTTACAAAGTTCATGAAGTTTCTCCTGACTCAACAACTCGTATTGCGTTTTTTAAGTGAGTCCAGGGACTAATTTACAAAGAAGCATTGTGCATTAGTTACTGTTCTAAAATGCATTAGTAAAATGTTGTCTTAGAGCTGTCCACCTGTGATCAGATCACTCAGGACGGGTGATAATTCCGGGTCTGACGGCCTCCTGGAGGTCCGCGCAATCGTGGAAAGTCTGAATATCTTCAGCCTCGCCGAGCTCAGACTGCTGACGACGACGGCGCGATGCAATCAAACGCTCCGACACAGATGGACCTTCAGCGGAGAGTGTTTTCTCAACCAACAAAACATTTGCTTAGCTAATTATGAGCCCTCGGGTGTGGCTACAAGGTGTCGTCGTAATCTGTCCGATCTAAACACAGCTAATAATGCTCACATTGTAGTCTACAAAAAAACCGAGGTGTGCGCTGTGCCGTGTGCTCCAGAGCCCGGCTTCCGCGCTGTCGTCTGAATGTCAAGTAGTCGACGAAGAAGGAAACCAAGAAAAACAGAGCGCGCCCTCTCCTGAGCTGCAGCGCAGAGCCACACTTTGTTTTTTACCCGGTTGGAATTAGGAAGTCTTTCCGGAGACAAAAATATGTCGCGTTCGTCGCGGCGGTGACACACTTGTGATTCACCGCTGATGCGTTTTAGCCTTGAGAGCGTGTCACCGAGAGGCCGGGCCGCTCTCGACTCTGTGGAATTACAGAGTGTGAACATTAAGCCGCATGCTGAGAAATACAATCGTTTTATCCGTCTCGAGTGCCAGAGACAAGACTACCAAACTCCCCGTGATGCAGTGGAGCTGCTGCTGTACACACACACACACACACACACACACACACACACACACACACACACACACACTCAAACCCGGATCATTGCCTAAATCCCTTCTAGGAATGTGAAGATCGATGCCTCGCCGATCGATACTCGCCAATCGATTGTTAAATGCCGCTCACTTGGTTTTGCACCTATTAAAAAGTATCAATTACAAAGCCCGGCCTGAGAGCTGGAAGCTGCGGATCACACAGCAATTCGCGGGATTATGTTTGTTAATTAGCAAATATTGAAAAGGATGATAATCTCGACGTGGATAAACACGTTCAATCAATTATGCAAATCTACCCTCGTAAAAAAAAAAAAAAACTTTATTTCACCTTGGCGCTCGGATCAAACCATCCCTCCCTCCCTGCCAACGGTTTGAAATCATTTGGGGTTCCATTATTCAGCGTTAGCAAACACTCGCTCTTCACCCAGCGGCTGACACGAGCAGGCAGAGCTTTACGAACAGATAATATGTGACACTGATCCTTTCTTTTCTTCTGCTGGCTACTGGAGCGCACATGTGTTGCATGTCACTGATGTCTTCGTTCTGTTAATCTTCCCGTGACTTACATACATGGCTACAGCGATTAACCACTAAATGCACGGTAAAGTTTGTGACGAAATCGTTCCTTTAAGTCAACTTACAGTGTTCGTTTTCGGTCTTTTCCCACATGAAAATATGTAAAACGATGGTTTTTCCTTCCTTTTTTTTTTTTTTTAACTTTACTCCAGTGATAACCCTTCTGCTTCCAGCTGGCTACCTGAGGCTGTCGCTATGTGCACGTTTGAAATAAATGAAGGGAAACAGAAATGATTTTTTTCTCGCAGTGAAAAATACAGTTACCTTGAAGTTACAACAAACTGTTTAAAAAGCTGACGAAACTCCGAGCGGCGAAAACGTTGCTTCATGGCTGCTGGTGATGAAGACAGAAAGCAACGTGCACGGGGACAAGAAGCTTTGAATTATACAGTAAAAACGGTTAGACAGCTCTCTGTTTTATTACTTTACTGTACATTCAAGTTAAAGGTGGGGTATGGAATTCTCTTTTTTGGCCATTTTTGCAAAATTACTTGAAATCCTTATCATAACCCACTTACGGCCACTGAGTCAGAACAGAAGTACTGAGATGAAGATTAAACAAGTCAATCATCTGTGAAACGGGCAGGGCTCGAAAAACTCCAGCCAATGATTTCCAGAACCACCGAGAGGCACTGGACAGTAAGTACGTCAATCAAACGGTCATACTGCTCTCCCCTTCCCCCGCTCCCCACGCCTGACCCCTTCGTGTACGTACTCAAAGCTCGTGACCGAGAGCAAGTTGCTTCTGTTTGTTGTCATCCTGCGGTAGCTACTGGAGCGAGCTAACTAGCTAATCCACACAAAGTCCACTTAAAAGTCATACTAAGAAGAAAACGAAGGTCTTATCAGCGGTAAGTTGCGAGTCGAAACGAAATTACGACCAAAGCCAGACCGGCACCAAAATAAACATCGGATACGCGTTCGGCTCACAGAGGCAGCTTCAACTTGAATTGGGACCTAACGTGCAAAGTAGCGTTAGCTGCTAACATGTAGCTTAGTCCACCACTGTGTAACACTGAATAGTTACAGACTGCGCATTTTCCACGGTCCTTTAGTCTGAAACCGAATAGTTAGAAATATGTCCCTTTATATATGGGACCAAAAGCCCAACCTGTTATCTGGGAGGTGACGTTAGCAGCTGGCTGTAGCCACAGGCTAACGGTTTGTTTGTGTCTGTGTAGTAGCATTAGCTGCTAACACACAGCAGTTCCGTATCAGAAACGATGTTTTTGTCCCCCAATATGCCGTCTTTGCTTTCGCCTGTGCCTTTCAGACTCGCCATGTCGCTACACACAGCGACACACGCACACACTGCTTCATGTGTGTAGGGGAAAAGGCTATCACTACACACAGCACAGTTCGCAGTTGTGAGCTAACGTCATTCCGCGGACGCATGCGCGAAGGTCTCGCGCATCTGTGTTCGCGCTCTTGCATGATTGCGGGTCCATGTACTTGGAATGGGTGGAGTCAGAGTCAGCGTTGAAGGAGACGGGGTAGGACCATTTGAGTCGTGTATTTTCAAAATCTGCTGGCGTTTCGCTAATCCCATACCCCACCTTTAATATATCTGTTCGTTGGAAATTCGAAAATTGAAAAATAAGGAGAAAGAAAAAAAATGATTAATTCGACCCTGACACTATAAGAGGTTTCCGCTGTATTCAAAATAATTATTCAGGAGGAACTTTCTTTTCTCCTCTTCCCATGTCACATCTCTCGTCTCGCACTGTCACACCTGCCTGTTCTTATCTCATTAAACGTGGTAACAGTTCGACGGACGGTCAAAAGCGGCGGGCTGGCTGCTCATTTCATCGTATTTTCATCATGGATTTACTGCTGACGTAAAAATGAACAGCACCTACTGCAAACCATCAGAAGCATGACACGCAAACGATTCTCATTAAATTAACGAGAAGCACATTTTTGCGTACGCGACGCTCGGGGGGAAGTGGGGGAGCTCGCACTGCAAACCGGCGATTCCTTAACACATTGACCCGTTTTTTTTTTTATCTAAGCGGAGTGTGAAGTGACAAGCGGAAGGCCCTGCATCCAGCACGTAGCCACATTACCCTCTGAAACCACAGCATGCAAGTCACTGAGCTGTTGCACAGTACGTTTCGGCAAATGTTGCGCAACAGAAGCACTGAAATGATCCTGCCCGCTGAAATTTTACGAAGTCATCTTAATGCATCTTTAATGTCGAATCCATCTAAGGAGTCACAATGAGACGGTGACGTCAGTCCCAGTGTCTTGCCAATGTCATACGAATGTTCTCTTCGTTTGCTTTACGTGACAGTTAGCTTACATCGGTATCACGTTCATTTCAAATTCATTTAACCTAAAGGAAGGTTTGATAGTCGTACATCGCAGTACAATGTTGTGAAATAAATTGTGAAATATTACTTCCTGCTCTTGGTTTTGGCTTTCTTTAGAAATCAAAAAAAGAAAAGAACATGCAGTGAAAAACTCAGAAAAAAACCTGAAAACAGCCGCAAGATGGTTGTGATAAAGATGGTTGTGATAAAGATGCACGTCACGGGCTGGATGTGACATTTATAGTATGTCTATGATCAATCAGTCAACAAGATGGCACTAAAGCTTACGCAGTTATTTGTGCCTGTGCGTCTAATCAACATCATCTTTACAAAGTATTTCACGAAGTCGTTAGGGGATGCCCACTGACTGTAGTGATTCCTCACGACAGAGTCGACTCTGCTGGGGAATCTTTCTGTTTTAAATGATGGGCCTTAGAGCTGCCGCCGGCCTCTGACCTGCCCTGCTGCCGTCAGAACACCCTGAAGTCCGTTAACCGACCAGTGATTGTTGGTCGAATGCCCGTCATTCACCCTTGGTTGTCTGCGTTGGGTCCTCTTCACTGTTGCCGGGAGGCCTCTAGACAGATCAGCTCGGCTGAATAGTTACCTCACTCTGTGTCCCTGCTTCACATTTCAGACTACATTTATTCATTTTACGATTTTATATTACCGTCTGAAGCCTCCATGCTGTTTTACTCCCTCTTTTTTATTTCGGCTTCTCTCATTTAGTCTGTTTTTCCTTTTTTTTTTTTTTAACCCTGCTCCTCACTGCTGTTTGTTTGTGCTGCTTCCTGTCTTTTATTGCATTTTTATGTGCTTTTATATGCCGTCTGATTTTAATCTTGTAAAGCGCCCTGTAAAGTCGCTTTCAGGAGGGTGTTATGCTCGTGGAGTTTATTATTAGCGTATTTATTTTGTGATAACGTTTTTTTACGTGACGTGTACCGGGGGGATTTATGACATCAACTCCAGAGAGACTTCACAAAAAAAAAAAAAATTAAAACCTCAGCTCCAGCCCCAAATTAGCTCTCCGTAAATGACGACAGGCTAATACGTTCCCCCTCGTCCTTACGACCTTGCGGGGGCATTTTTCCTGGTACACACACACACACACAAACACACACATTTAAAAGCCCAGCCTCCTCGCTCAGCCTGCGGAAAAGATGAGCTTCGCTGCCACCCAGTGGAAACAGAGCCGCCTCGCACTTACGTTGACGCCGGGACTCCCTGGCTCTCCGTCTCTGCCGTTCTCCCCCTGCAAGCAGATACATCATGATTACCTGAAGGTTTGTGACGGTTTGTTTACACACGTGCCGCCGCCGCCGCTGCATGTTGTAGTGTGTGTGTGTCTGCGTGTGTGTGTGTCTGTGTGTTAGAGTGAGACTGAATGTGCACAACAAACCGTCCGCGTCGATTTAGGTGTGTGTATTACTGTGTGCCGGTCCATGTCTTCATTCTCTGTCTGTGTGTGTGTGTGTGTGTGTGTGTGTGTGTGTGTGAGTGAGTGAAGAAAAGGTCATGATTACCACTAGCAGCCAATAAGAGAAACCCAGGGAGTGAGGGATAGGAATTGGCGAGCGGTTGACCTTTAACAAACCTGACTTTTTTATCTCGTGTGGTTTTCCAACTGCATCCTGCAGCACTGTAACACACTGTTCTTCCTCTCTCCGGGCTCTCACACCGGCGCCCGTTAGCGCACGTTAGGGGGTAGAAACTAAATCAGAGCATCCATCACGTGCTTCGATTGATCAATTTGTGGCCGATCATGACGGGAAAAGGACGACGGGCTGGGACAGACCTCCAGTCACATTACAGACATGAAGCATATATAAACCACTGCGCACCTCACACGCGTAGGTGCGACTGTCAGAGTGGATTAAATCATGACATTTGTGCGAATTGGCTTCCTTCGCTTGCACCAAGTACAAGTTACTGGAGCCGACTTAAACATCCCACGTATCCCAATTATCCCTCAGAGGCTGATGTAAATGACTGCAACGTAACCCCCATCGAACGTGCAAGTCGGAGACGAAAGCAACGTGGCTGATTTGGTAGTCACTGTGAATCAGGTTCAGAGCGGGGGTGTGATAGTACACGGGTCTGCGCCGCTAAACCTTGAGGAATGTAAGGTGGCCCTGAGGGGTCAAAAAACAACAACCTTTCCTAAACAAAAAAAAAAACAATCTCCCAAAACACAATGACATTTCCGAAAATGCTGTGTTTTGTGAAATGTGTTTCGACCACAGGAACGTTCAAGCTAACAGAGGCCTCGAGCTGCACAGGATGCCTTTAAAGTAAAAGTATGTACAAGATTTCACTATATTTAGTCAGCCAGCGCAGTGGCGTCATTAGGCCTATTTTAGGGGGGCTGAAGCCCCTCTAGAATATTCTTAAGCCCCCCTAAATAATTTGGTGTTTTTATTAAAAAAGAAAAAAAAAAAGTTTTTTTTTGTTTGTTTTTTTTGTTTTTTTACAAAAAAGTGCCGACAAATTAAATATAAAGTGGCCAGAATATGAGTTTAAATGAATAATCATATAACTTGTCATTATTCACTTAAATATGATCATAAATCTGTCAGTTTCCCTTCACTTCATAGTGTAAGGTAGAGAGAGCCCCTTCAGTGCGTCGTTATCCAATCCATTCCACTTGTTCATATAGAGAACGCCCACATCACTGAAAATCCAGTCCACGTTTTCCCTGCGACCTTGCTTGCACTCGGTACCTGCAGCGTGTGTGTACCTTGAAGCACACAGAGCGACTAGAACAGCATGAGGAGAAGAACGTGAATGAGGAAGAAAGGATATAAGAAAGTTTTTCAAGAAAGTAAGTATTCATCACTGCTGGTAGTAAAAATTAGTTAGCTCCAGCCCCCAGCTAACAGCAGAAAGTCCCATGTAATGAATGAACCAAGTGCTCCCTGTTTGACAAATAAAAACCTAGCTTGCACACTATAGACAACCTCTGCGCACGTCTCACCTTTGTTGTTTCGCGGTCAAAAGTTACATTCCAGCTCTAAAACAATGCGGCTACTTAGCTAGCTAGTTGGTCTGAAATGCTTTGTGAAGGCCCTGCAGGTGGTTTATAGAAGTCAAGTGTGCACTCTTTTTACCATATACTATCTTTGGGGTGACTTCCTTCTGGAGCATCAGCTGTGTTTCTCACTTTATGCATGGATACACAGCGTGAAACAGGAGCCGAGCTCATTCACATTTGATTATCATCAGTGGATAATAATAATGATACACTAATAATAATCACTCCACCACCCCTATTGACCTGTAGGAGTCAGGGCAGAGGAGCACAGGGAGTGAGAGGGGAGAGACCTCTACTGGAAAGGTGAGTCTAAAGGATTTCACAGGATAGAGTCATTTGTGATGCAGACAGTCTTGGAATTTTATAATAATATTAATAAATAATTTCTCAGTCTTTGTTAGCTTTTTGTGAAATGTTTTGCTTGCGCGCTACGTTCGCTCACATCCTGTGCATCTCTTGGGGGCTAAGCCTCCCCTGTCCTTAAAACCTAGTGACGCCCCTGAGCCAGCGTACTGTGGTACTATACTGCTGGATTTATGATCTTATTTTATCCCATTGGACAGGAACTGAAAGGGTTTTAAAGCTGGGGTCGGTAAGATTGAGAATGAGAATGCTAATAAGAAACTAGCAAGAGCGAGCTAAATCCCGCCAGGCCTCCCTCTAGAACCACTCTTCCTAAACATGAATGCTTTTTCAGTCGAATGAATGCCTAGATAAACATCTCTGTCTACGCTACAATCATATAAACACAAGCAGAATAACCGACGGACATGATATGTCTGAAAAGATCACCTGGTTGCTCCTCACCTCTGTAGGTGTGTGCTCTGCGCTAACGTTAGCCGCTAAACAAGCCCGTCGCTGCGCGGCGGCTCAGTTCTCGTACACGTAAGACACACCTAACATTGTCATAATGAACGTAAACGACGGGCATTACTGTTGTTAGCACGCTCCGCCGTCAAGCTAGCATGTTAGCATAGCAGTTTATCCATTTTCAACCGAGTTTGATGTTTTATACAGAGACTGGGTGGCTGAACACTCTCATGACCATGTGCACATGACTGTTCAGTAGAAGTGTGAATAAAAAAAGTCCAGTACCTGATATCCTTTAGCGCCCGCCTCTCCTCTCTCCCCCTAAAAACACAACACACACCATTAGAACATGTCCGACTCGACACTGATAGCGTGACATCTAAAGTAACAAAATACGGTTTGATGAATTATAACGGCCGACGGCGTACTGCGGAGAAGACAAAATACATTATGTTAAGCAGACTGATCCGGATTGGGACTGCTGGCGCTGTGTACCTGGGCGTACCGTGTTTGAAGTGTGAAGGACAACCTTCAGCGCCATTCAAATTAATCATGTCATCTAAGCAGAGCATGAATAATACATTAACAAGCATGTATTATGTTAAGCTTAGAACATCTCCATAGTACGACATGAAAATGTACAAACTCCTGACAGCCGGAGCTATAAATCATTCATGAAGTGTCGCCTCTGTTGTCGACTTCATTAAGTCCGAAACAAAAGCGCGCGCATCACTTGTCTTATTTTCTTCATGCGTGTTAGTCTATAAATTGACTCTCACCTTGTGACCTTTGAACCCCGGCAGCCCCATGGCGCCCGGCAGCCCTGGAAAACCCGGCTCTCCAGTCAAGCCCTGCAAGATTTTGGGTGAAATTAAAGAAAAGGGTTCGTACGATGCGGTTCTCTTCAAACCGGCCGTTTATCTCACGCTAGATGGATTACAGAACGTTACGTAACGTAAACAAACGGAATTAGATGGAACGTCTTCAATCCAGCAGATGAAAGGAGAGAACCGAAATAAAATATTAAAAAGTTGTCAAAACATCAAACTCGAGCAGTTTCCAGGTGTGTGTGTTTGCGTGCGCGACTGTCTATTCTATCCCGCGTGACAACCTCCCCGGCTGCCGCGGCGAAAAAGAAAATGTTCTTAGCCGGTAATCACGGCTGGTTAAATACGGGTTATAAGGACGCGAGTGAAAACTTTTCGAGCTCTCGTTTACTCACGAAATCATCGTTTCCTAAAAAGCCGAAGTAATTGCAGCTTTAAAGGACGGCACCTTCCAAATAACTAAGGTTACCTGTAATTAAGTAGCACAGCAGAGACATCTTTTTTTTTTAAAAAAACTACAACGGGCGACATTCAGGGGCGTAATTGCTCAGAAACGTGTCACTTAACAAACAAGTGGCACCGAGAGCGGAGCTGTCACTCATCAGCGGGATCCACACTGCAGGCAGGCTGGAATAAGAAGCGGCGTCGGAGGATGAGAGGGAGCGCACGCAGAGAACGAGGCCGGCTTAGAAAAAAAAGAGAGAAAAAGGCAGAAGCTGTCGCCCAGATCTCACCCTGATCCCTCAGGGGGAATTAACAGTGCCCTCACTAATCCGACGGCCATGTTGAATTCTTATGCGGGCCTCGATAGACTACCTCGGACGGGGGGAATAAAGGTGTAGATGGCGTACATGCTTCTGGCGAGGGAAGGCTAAGGGACAGACAATCGAGTGTCCGTGAAGAGTCGCATGAGCCGTACAGAAACACAGGACACATCGACAGAGGAGAAGACGAGGCTGTGTTTTGGAGTGACCGTGGATTTTGACTTCGAAACGGAAGGGTGATGTTTTAGCCTTTCGGAAAGTGAATCATGAATCTTTGAAAAATGTCCGTGAATTTCAAAAATATCTCGGTATTTGGTCTGTCCGCCCTTTTTCGCTTTAATGACTGCACCCCGGCGCGATGGGACGGCGTTCCACAAAGCTTCTTGTGATGTCACAGGCCGCTTGGCTTTCTCGGTCTTTTAAGTGCCCCCATGAATGAATCATGGGGTTGAGGTCAGGACAGTCAGGACTCCTTGGTCTTCTTTGGTCCTCGAGCAGTTCTGTCAAAACTTTGAGGTGTTTGGGCTCATTATTACTCGACCCTTTTTTTCCCATGAGGAGGTGAGGAAATAAAATGAACACAGTTTGCATAATTGGGTTGAAAATCAAATACATTTATACACACACCAAAATCCAATTATCACTAAAGCGTCTGTGATTCGTGAGGCGAACCTGTGCTTTGAGCGCCATGCAAGAAAAAGTTCTTATTCTTATTATTGACTTTGGATCTGCCTGATCGTGCTTTGGAATGCGACTGGTCTCCTCCAGTCAAGTCCTTTTAGAGTTCCATGCATGTCTCCCATGATTTGGCACTGAGGAAGCCCCCCTCTTTGCTCAGAACAACCAATTAAAGAGTTCAGAAACTTTCACTTTCTTTCTGAATCCTTAAACTTTCTCATTATTTTGTTACGTTTACGCGACAATATTAGAGATTTTCAGTATGTCCCGGACTTTTGGACCCGACTGTGAATCTCGGCCCCCACACGAGCGCTGGCCGGGTGGTTACGCTTTTGTTTCTCAAGAAATGCAAACACACACACATACAGGTTAAAGGGATATTCCGGTGTAAGTTTAATCCATGGTCTAACACACCTTGACTTCCCCTCGAGAGGTCAAGTTAGCTGACCGCTAGCTTAGCTAGTTTTAGCAACCTCAGAAAAGACCGCACGAAAACAATACACTGCCACTTATGTCTCCAACTAGAAACCGCCATCAAAAAGCCACAAATAATGGTGAGAACAGCACCAAACTTCAGCAACAGTACATGTACAGTCCCAGCACACAGTACGAAGCATCAAACATCTGCTAGCTTTGCTGGATTTGTATTAAAAACACAGCTCAACTCACCCTCTCCTCCAGCAGCCTGACTCATTGCGGGGAAGCCCTGACGAGTCGATTACCGAGTGCAGTAGATTTCCGCAGCTCAAGGATGAAAATGTCTATTATTACTCCATGTACTGCTCAGTTCTTATTCTCTGTCAGCTCACAGAGAATAAGAACTGAGCATTCCATGGTGTAATAATCAGACATTTTCATCCTTCAGCTGCGGAAATCTACTGCACTCGGTAATCGACTCGTCAGGGCTTCCCCACACAGGCAGGCTGCTGGAGGAGAGGGTGAGTTGTGCTGTGTTTTCGATACAAATCCGGCAAAGCTAGCAGATGTTTGATGCTTCGTACTGTGTGCTGGGACTGTACATGTACTGTTGCTGAAGTTTGGTGCTGTTCTCACCATTAATTGTGGCTTTTTGATGGCAGTTTCTACTTGGAGACATAAGCTGGCAGTGTATAATGATATACAATACAATACACGTGCGGTATTTTCTGAGGTTGCTAAAACTAGCTAAGCTAGCGGTCAGCAAACTTGACCTCTCGACGGGGAGTCTTACTCGGTGTCAAGGTGTGTTAGACCATGGACTAAATTTACACCGGAATATCCCTTTAATACATGAGCTTTAGCGGTGTGGGTAGATGGATTTCTTTCACTTTGGGCGGAATCAAGTTACCTTGTTAGTTTTTTAGGCTTACAAAATATCCATCTCACAACACTAGTTGAGATGTTAATGCGAAAAAATAAAACGTGCATTACAGAAAACGGAGGCAAAGGGAAAACACACAGAGACAAAGGAAGATGCTGAAACCCAGCGAGGACAGAGGTCAAATAAAACAATGTGGTTGATAATCTGCTGCTCCACTCACCTTCAGGCCCGGTGGACCTACCGGACCAGCAGCCCCCGGATCTCCACAATTCCCCTGAATGAACACACACACACACACACACACACACACACACTGTATTCGTCTGACAATGCTTTGCTGAGTACATTCACTCCTGAATCTAATCCTCAGCACAAAAGTCTTAGGGCTCCATTTCCACCGTCGCAAAGAGCAGCACACAGGTCAGCGAGGGCACATCGGGGTGTAGCAGCTATTTGCATTCATATAGGCGCGGCGCAGCATGCACGGAGAGGTTGGCTGAAGTGGAATATAAATCACAGCATGTGGTGATTAATCATTATCCTCTCCGCCGGTCCCATTATTGCTATCTTTCCCATTAAACAGCTGCGCCGGCCGCATGAGGCACGGCAGCGGCGCCTCGCAGAAAGGGCTTACGTGAACATTACGCTAATGCGCATTTTTTGTTTTACAGCTAAACGATGCGCACAATGACTCTGATGTCCAGTTAGTGAGATCAATCAAATCAATGTGGTTTGATTTGAAGAATTCAGATCATTTACTGAGGTTAATAACAATATCTATAATTATAATAACTTTATTTATATAGCACATGTCTAAAGTTAGCAATGTCACAGTGTAAAAACACTGTGTTTAAAGTAAAAGGCCTGTGTGGAGGTAAAGGTGGCGAAGCATTAGCAGCTACATGTTCGCCACCCACATCGTCAGTGTTTGACAGGTTGGGAGTGAGACTCAAAGATCAACTTTTCTTACAAATACAAACGGAAGAAACACGGCTCAGGCAAGAATGGTGGGCCTTTTCAGCGCATCATATCATTTTATTCCGTTTGTTGGACCTTCTGGACTGACACGATGACTTGTTGGCAGATGAAAAAAGGAGCCGATTACACCCAGTGTGCTCATCTATTATGATATTTATTAATGATAGTTGCTATAAAGTGTTACCAAAGGCTCAAAGTGATGACGCACTCGTCAGACAGTACGGTCGCCGTGATGCTGCTCGCGCACGATTTAATCAAGGTAACCACGGTGGATCATTGTGTATGATGGTGCCGCTCCGTGCGCTCCGTCTTCAATTATCTGCTGCAGACGGAGCGCACAGCCACCAGACTTCAGCGGGGTTTTAATCAGCTGATAGCGGGGACGTTCCCGCGCAGGTGTTAAAAAAACAGACTGGTGAGAATCAACCGAGAATCCTCAGCTCGGCACAGCCCGCTTTACCGACTGCTTTGTTAAAAAGAAATCATCTCAATTGATTGACGAGCGAGGGTGTGTTTAATCCGAAGTGTTTATTTTCACCCGTGTGTGTTCACCGATCGGATCGCCACACGATCAGGTGCCATTCTGCTGAGAACAGGCCAGCTCCTCGCTCTCAAAGAGCCAATCTTCACCTTCACATGCATGAAACTTTATCTCCTCTCTCCTTGCATCTTTGTGCTGCGCTCCGTATACGAATTCCAAAGGGACGAGGAAATGTGCATTTCAAGGTCAGGGAAATCCGAACGCGCGGTCTCTCGCCCCTTGTGATAATCTTTGCAAAGTGAAAACAGAGCCCACATTTTGTCAGCTGTCATTTTTCTGTCCTTTCTTGGCGCTAAAGTCAGGATATCGTGATATTTGTTACTCTGATTTTGTCTATTAAATGATAAGTTCACCCAAGAATAAAAAAATAAAATACGACCCATGATGTCTTTTCAAATAAATATGTGAGCAGTATGGAGCATTTTAAAACTAGTCCCCTGCTACTCAAGTTGTTCAGGAGAACGCTGCAACGCTGTTTTGCTGTGAAGCTCCAAGAAAAATCCTTTGTGCGCTACGACACCGCACCTGACTTCCCATCAGCGGGGGAGGGGGAGGAGACGATGACTGGATTTCCATTTTTTTTGGGGCGAACTTATCCTTTGATTCGTCTCTTGCAGGTGCCTCAACTTTGCGATAACAAATCCCCCAAAGTGCCCCTTCAGTCTGCAGCCCCCCTTTCAAGTGAAACACTGCAAAACCTCGCTTTGCATTCCGTCTCTCTGCGAGAGAAAAACAGGTATACGCGCACTGACGGCGCTTAGCGGGATGACATTTATCACGTATTCAGAAACACCTACAATTTGGCTCCAAACGAGCTGACTCCCCTTCAGCAAAATGCACTTTCCTCCATGGGAACATCAAGAGAACAGGGAGGGAGGGTACAACATTTAAACGGGCCGAGAATAGCCGAGCGGCGAGGGAGAGGCGGGCCATTAGCATAATAACTAATTATAACGTTCAACGCACAGACCTTGGGACCATCTCGGCCGATCTCTCCGGGCGGCCCCCGGGGCCCCTGGATTCCCTGGACAGAGAGAGATATTGGAGGGCAGAGGGAGAAGGAGGGAGGGGGGGAGGGAAGGAGGGAGAGGGAGAGAGAGAGAGAATGAGATGAAAGAGACAGACACAGCGCTGTGGGCTGAATGAGACAGAGTGCGTGACGGCTTAGTCAGGAGGCACTGAGGGAGAAATGAGATGGCTCAGGTCCACACACACACACATGCACACACACACACACACACAATCACAATTGCAGACTCATGCATGTCCACATTTGCCCACTTGCACACTTTACAGATTTAGCAGTCCAGATTCATAGTCATTTTTTCCAAATAATGGTCCTTGAGCTCAGACAGAGGTGAAGCTACACGTAGGTGAAGCTATCCAGCTAATTGAGCTAGCATTAGCTCAACGAGGTGGTTGAGAACGCAGTCCAGGGTTCTTACCTTCAAACGAGTCGAAAATGCGAAAATGAAATCACTGACTTGATGGCTACATGCTAACCCTAACTCACTTGAACCACGAGGAGCAGAGGTGTATATATACTTATTTACGTATATATATTTACTTATTCATGTCTGGATATTTGAAAAAACATTTTGTTTTATTTCACTACTATTATCTATTTTGAATATGTAGTTATGATCAAACCATTTCTAATAATTATGTCACAGACCGTTTCTCGAAAAGTCGCAACACCCCCTTTCCCCATGGTTTTGGTTTCTTCCAAAAGTGCTACATGAAATCGGTTAGCATACAGCACATGTACACCGATGCTGGACGAGCTGCAGAATACAGCATAATGTGAGTTGCTGAAGTGGTTAACTGGACTTCAGTCCCTTTTTCAAACGTGTGAAACTGAAATACAATTACTCAACCACACTTTCCTTTTTAAGAAACCAGTTAATGTCTGCTGTCCTTCGAACCAGTTGTTAGCCTACTGGTTCACTAGCTAATGGTGAATAGTGATAGATGGTCTTTGCAGTCCGGGCAGAGAAGACCCCTCGATGTGTCTCAGAGATTTCATGAAAATGACAGAGGCGTGAAAATCCTTCACTCGGCTCTTATTACCCCCCCTCCTCTCTCTCCATCAGTGTGTGATGGCGTGGTAATATAAAGTTAGGCTAGTGGTGATGGTGGATCTGTGGAGGAGGCTTCCTTTCATCCGTGACTTTATGATCTGCGTCCTCTTAATTAATTGCATTGTGGATAAAGTCTTTTCATCTAGTTATCTCCTTCATGAAGCAGAAGATTTAGCTCCTTTTTGAAAAAAGTGGAAACAGTGCAGAAGTGAGTTTAATTTCAAAAAAGTCACAAATAATTGCCATTAAGACCTCTAAATAAATATACAGCATTTAGCTTAATATAAAGTGGGAGATTACGCCGCTATAAAAAACTGATTTAATGATTTTGTCCAATAATCCCTCTGAAGTCTTCATCATTTTATTTGTTTTCCATCAAAAGAACCCCAACGAGGCCTGAGCCTCTAATCGTCTTAGATGGATTTATTATATTCATTATATTTATCACATTATCACATTCAGACGATCTTTCTGTTGATTGATTTGTGACGTTGTATTGGCGCACAGTTCCGTGTGTGCACATATTGTAGATAACTGAAAGTAGATGGACTTGAGGTTCGGCCCGGGGTCGAATCAGGTGTACATGCACCTTTTTGTCCACATGTTGAGTACAACATTGTTATTCAGTGTCTGCAGGAGGCTGTGTCCTTGATATTGTTATGATCACGACACACTTTCACAGGCTTCAAAAGCCCACAGGTTTGAATGGCTGGTGCTGGCATTTGCGCACAAACATCTGAAGCCCTTTCAGCTCGCGAAGGAGTCAGATGTTAGCGGGATCCAATACTACATCTGAGAGCTCGTCGCGGAAACAGTGAGCGTGACAATAAAGGGAAATGAAACACACCGTTCAATGCAAATAGAAACATACCGCCGTGTGATCCATTGATTTATGAGGAGTCAAAGCAGGAGTGTGCGCGTCTGAAATGCCAGATTTGATTGGTGTTGGCCGGGTCAACTGACAATTACTCTGACTTCCATGTATATTTCTTATTGCGCGATTGTATGTGGTTGCCTGGATACAAGAGGTGGCTCATCCTGCCTCCTCCTCCCAACTCTGTGTGTGTGTGTGTGTGTGTGTGTCAGATAAGTCAGAGACCCACTGCAGGCTTAATGTCATGGCGATGTTCACTTCTTCTGACAGGAATAGAAAGAGGGGGATGAAGACTAAAAGATGAAGCTCGCGGTTGTGGAAAGGTGAACCCTGTGCACTCTGCAGCAGGCTGCAGCGGCGTTCAGATGCTTTTTAAAGATGCTTCACGTGCTGCGGAGGAAGTGAGGTGGGAAAAGACCAAATTTATATTGAAACAATTCCAGTTAATTAATCATCAATCCAATTTAAGTTTCGTATCGATGTCAGATCCGAGCACAGGTAATGTGCCGAATCATTTTTGGTTTGTTATTTTGCTCCCTGACCATTCAACAGTTCTTATTAACAGGTTTCCACAGTGCAAATGTGTCCGTTCATGTGTTCAACCCCCTCCTTTTTGTCATTTGTCACCCCTTCCCCACTCCATCTCTCTGTACAGTCTCACTTTGGCCACAAGAGGGCGGCAGAGCTGCAGATATGCCGCCCACTGACCACCACAGAAGGGCCGCTTCCTCACAACGCTCCGCTGTAATTACACGTGGCCACGTGTAATCTTGTTTACCAGAGGGGGGTGCCCTCGCTGTGTGTACAGCCGTAACCCCCCGCACAAACTCTGACTCTGGTTCCAAATTAACGACCGCTCACCGCCTTAATGGCACCGCTAAATAAACCAAATGGACTCATATGGCGCTCGAGCTGAATTAATGATCTCATTATGAGCCGACTGCAGAGAAGGTAATGTGAGTGGCTTTATGTTTGGGATTCTAGTGTGAGAGATAAGAGTGCATTAGTCTGAGACAAATGTGAAAAGTGGGTGAACCTCTTTACCTTCTTTGTGGTTTAAATGTGTGGATCCTGCCACGGTTAGTGGACAGGAACTTGGATCAGTCACATCCCTCAAGGCCCATGTGAGCTGACTGTATGGACCGTTTGCAGGTGTCTTGTGGACGCGGTCAAATTTGACCAGAGGTCCTTCCTCCACTGTCACTGGGACGAGGGATTACCCCTTGTAGGGATTAACCCTACTCTAATAATGTAATCTGATACAGTTAATACTGACCTCCTTAAAATGTAGTCAGTAACTTATTCCAAGTCTCATAATATTAAAGTAATGTAACTTGATGACTTTCTAATGCTTTTGAATTTGGCGGGCACAGAGCTGGACTCAGTGGTGACAGCGGAGAAGGGCCCTGGACAAACTGCTCTCCATCCTGGACACCACCCACCGCCCTCTGCGCAGCACCTTCACCGGGCAGAGGAGCAGGTTTTCACTGGGAGACTGCTGTCAGACTTAGAAACTCTTTCGTCCCCCCTGGCCATTAGACTGTACAACAGCTCTCAGTTATGGCAGGGGGAGACAAAGAGACAAACTGAGGACTGATAACTCTTTTTGAAACTGGACTTTCTACCGCAAGTTTTGTACGGCCTCATTTGTCAGTTGTTTCAACCTATTTCATTCTGCACTACCTGCTGTTTTGTTGGTACTTACAGTGTTGATTTCTCTCTTGGCAAAAGGTTTGATCTAATTTAATATTCGTCTGTTTTTCAGTTTTTATCTTTCTATCTATCACTTTAATACCACATATTCAAATAAAGACAAGCCAGAAGACATATCCTGCACCGTTCTGAATGAATATTTGGATGTTTTTCTGGGTTGTTTTTTTCATCACAGGCCTTGATAATGAATCAGCAGCTGTAAGATTAGCTGTGGTTTCACCTTGAGACCAGACTCATCAGTTATAAATTAGTTTTTTGCTGTGAGAAAATGGATGTGTGGCGTGAGTTCGTGAAAGCTTGCAGCCATGTTTAAGGTTGTAATCCTGATAACAATTTAACTTTTTCAGTAATCAGTAATCTGATTATAGACCAGAATACAGAATTTGCTCTTTTTTCATCCTAATAACATAACGCTGTTCCATGTACTCAGTTACAAGTAAATTGAAGTCGACGCCATCCTCTTTCTTCTGCTTCCCCCTGCCTCCTTAATCTCTCTCTATGAATTCTGGGTCCTGTGTGCGTGCCTCTTGAGTCTTAACACAGCAAATTGTAGTAATGGAGGTAATGACTCTCACAAGTGTGTCTGGTCTAGTCACAGTGGACTAAAACTTGTGTGAGACACCAATCACAAATTTAAAAAAATGAATAATGATTAGCTTTCATACTACACAATGAGCCACATAAATCATCAACAAGTGTTCTGACGAATTCTCGCATGCAAACTTCTCAGTAACAACTTCATGAGTTAATTTGAGCATGTTGAAGAAGGTTAAAAGAGTCCTGTCACACCAACCGTTAAGTTAACTCCAGACGGTCCTTGAGGCCCAGGCAACCCCATCTCTCCCTACAACGACATTCAAGAACACAGATAATAAACAGCTGATCAGAATGACTGAAGGTAACAAACAATTCTGACAAGTTACTTCAGGTCACATCTTACCCTTGGTCCCACTGGGCCTGCTTCACCAGGAGGTCCCTGGACACCCTGTGGACGACACAGTGATGGATAACCAATATTACTAATGTCTTCGTCAAGTTCCCAACACGGTTTCAGTGGGAGGTCTTTGCATGTGTGCTCGGTTCCACTCATGACACCCTGCTCGATGCACATGGTGTCTATACTGAAAGCATGTGGCCATGACTCCCAGCTGTGTATTGGAACAAATGTGGTTCCACCTGACGTCCGCTTACTTGCTCTCAACCACATCACACAGTCTTTATTATTCTGTTTGCTTTTCCATCATTCTGAGCGCATTTTCGACTTAATGGTGAGCTTGGATGATAGAACAATCTCCCATCCAGAGCAAGCCGGTAAGTGGGCCTTGAATGGTCCACTTACTTTGGTCAACAACAAGCTGTGTGCTGCTTCCAAGGTCAAGTGAGTTGAGCGGCAAACACTAGAGCTTCAGCACTGTTTTACACATGTTAATGTGCCTCAATGCGTCATCAAAAGAAAAGAATTTCATTACTGTAACTTAACCAGATCCAAAAACAAGTTACCCTGTTTGCCCATGAATATCAATACAAATGTAGCATATATGTAAGGGATAATGCCCGACGAGGTGTCCATTATCAGGAATTAATGGACGACGCAGGGGCCTTAGAACCGTCCGACGCGAAGTCCATTAATTCCTGATTATGGACACCTTGAAGGGCATTACCCCGCTTATACCATGGTCACTTGCCAAAGAAAATAAATTAAGACCATTAATTTATATTTTCATGCATTTTACAATCAAAATATAAAGTTTTTCACAGGCAATAACTTAGTTTCCCTGGTAACGCCTGAGGGTTTGACTGATACCTGGAACAATCATTACCCTCCCGTAAGGTTCTTATGCAACGGAAAGCTCAGTGATGAGCCAGAATGCTAACGCTATGCTAGCAAGATTCAAAGTCGATAACATTGCGTATGGTTGACGAACAGTAAATATCATTTGACAGTATGTTTAACAACAAGACTAACTAGCTTACCAGTCATGTCATTGTCCCCAAATCAATATCAAGATTTTCACGAACAAATGATCGGCTGTGTGTACGTTAACGTTACTGTGGCCGCAGCCTGAAGTAGAGAGCTGAACAGCGAACGGGATGTGAGATTATTCGCTTACAGTATGTGATACAAAGTATGAGTAAGTTTAGAGGGGAAGTGTACTTTCTGCAGCTTGTGTGTTACAGTCTCCATCCTGTGGTGTTCAGAGGATAAGGCTCTGAAGGTCTGACGGACTGCACTCAGTGTTGGAAATAAATTGTAAACAGAGGCTTTGACTAGTGCATTAATTTAGATGGTGAACAGACAATTTGACTGGAACTACTTAGTAGGTGTCCATATATCAGGGATTGATGGACACCCTGCAGCCAATCAGAATCGAGTATTCCCCCAGACCATGGTATGAACATATATAGGAGACACCTGCTCCATACCATTTGCAGTTTATATCCCTACCCCACGTTCTTGAGCGCCCCTTTGCCCCTCAGGACAGTAACCTTAACCCTAACCCTAACTAGGGGAAGTCGTTGAAATCTCCTCCTTTGAAATGGGAAAGCTCTTCATACCTGTTACAGGGGTTGCAACATTGAGAAACATCAAAATACTTGACTGTCAGCTCACAGATCAGCAAATAACACAATCATGTTAGCTAGCTAGCAAGTTAGCTGCCAAGACAGCAGCAAACTATCAGTGATTGTTTTGTGCTTGTTACAAAGTAAAAAGACCAGATAACATTGAAATGACAGCGTTCTCACAACCCTCAGTCTGAAGTGGGCCTCTGATAAACCTCCGCTTTGGGGGCCGTGCAGCCGGAACACCTCTATCCAGACAAGAACCAGGACACCCTACCCAAACAAGTGAATGCACAAAATTGAGGGGTAGGGCCAAGTGGTAAGGACAAGGGGCGTGTTGAGGTCAGAACATCGTTTCATTAAAGCATGTGTTGGTCTATAGGTCAGGACCAGGTTTGAATGTTTCTCTTGCAAACCTTTTATCACTCATCCGACATCAGAGTATACAGTTTGATGATCATAGAAGTGAACACACCGAGAATTGTCTCCAAACTCTGCAGTTCCTCTCAGCTCTACGGAACATTTTTGTATTTTTCAGCTTATTGTTTTGCTTTCACAGGCAGCAGTTTTCAGTGATAAATTCACGGTACACTTCCTGCCAGTTTGTCGTTTGCAAATCCAAAGGTCCCAGAACAAAGACGGTGCTGTTCCGGTAGGTCGGGGGGAGCGAAAAAGTCAGGAAACGCATCAGAAATCCACAATACCTGGAGCACATTGGACGTCTGGAGGGAGTTAACAAAACTAAAACTGTTCAGAATCAGGAGGTGCTGCATCTCATCACAAATAGGTGCTGCTCCCAGTCTGGGAGGCCCTGGATCCTGTTCCAGCAGGATTTGGCACAATTTGAGCCCTGATTCCTGCTTAGAACCAATGCAGGCCAGCAGCTGCTCAGCATGGTGGAGCTGTGGTTGACAGGTCAACAGCTGGATGTTTAAAGAAGCAACTGTTTGCTGACACATTTGGCATGTAAACCTGATGGGTTTGTTGTATGGTAATGCATGTAACTGACATCCTTATCTTAAGAAATGATTTCAGGGGTTACATACTTCTGAAAAACAAAAGGCACAATGCAGGCACAATATTGCTGCACAAATGTATGTTTCTGCTTATCTATCTATCTATCTATCTATCTATCTATCTATCTATCTATCTATCTATCTATCTATCTATCTATCTATCTATCGCATATAAATACATTTAAATAAGTTGGATAAATTAAGGTCAATATGTGTCACTTATCTTCTTCTTCATCTGTCAGAATTTGAGTGCAATTTTCATCTATGCGCTGGTACAGATATTTCCTAAGCGATTATTGGTCCTGTCAAAATGCAGAGAAATGCTTAGCTTTATACTATAGTCTTCAAAATTGTCTCGATTTATGGGTGGAGATGGGGGTGGGGATGGGGGGGCAGGACCTCAGTATCTCTAGAATCCTGGCTACGGCCCTGCATTGGACTATACAGTGTGGCACTGTGCAACAGTACTGCTGCAGGAAATAATGGATGTAAAGCAGGACCCACAATATGTTTCTGTCACTCTGAACTTTGCGCATTTTATTGATGAAGCTCTTCTTTTCTTTCATTTCTCTCTTTTCGAATTTTAAATCCACCCCCCAGACGGACGGATTGGAAATGCCAGTCCAATTGTGCGCACCAGTGTGAGAGCCCATCTGCAGGACTCAGGAGATGGTACTGATTGTGACCTCGATAAAGTAAATGTGAATGGGGGTCACATTAGGCCTTGTCCTGTCATGTCACGCATCGCTTTCCAGATGTCAGCCTGTGATGGAGCGATAGTTGGAGGCTTTGGAGAAGCGGCTCGGTTGAAGACTCCGTACCTGTCATGCAAATACTAATGGATCATACTCGAGGATCAAAGTGCTTAGAATCCAAGGCTACGTGAACCTGCACTGATGTTTCACCACGATAAGTTTGCTGTGTGATAAAGTCAACTAAGTGTAATCCTCGGGGTTTAAGAAGGTCTGACGGATCCGGATATCAGCGGGTGTCTGACATGGTGGCTTTACCTCGGCAACAACATCGGAGCTTTCTCTCTGCAAACATCGACATGACTTCCTGTGTACTCGCTGTCATCCCCTCCGTCTGCAGAAGGATTTTAAGCGATGTCAAATTTTCGTGTCGAAACAGCCAGAAAGACAAATCTAATTGAATCGAAGCGAGGGATTTGTGGAGGAAGGTGGTGTGATGTCAGATTTCAGTGTTGATTCACTGCTATCAAAACTGAACCATTAACAGAAGTTCCGTGGCTTTTTAGAGATCAAAACCAGAGCTGAGTGTCGATAAAGGCGGTAACGAACATTTTACCCGGAAAGAATTCACAGACACATTAGAGTGAAGCGGGCCCTGCATCATAACATCCAACTGACTCATCCATCTCTCATCAGCGTACCAGCAAGTCTGTGGATAGATGATGATTTATGATCGGTCTTTAGATGATCCCGGTTTATTGAAAAGCCATCATACCTTCACCTTGAGGTGAGCAGAGGGCAGGCCGGGAGGAGGGTAGGATGACAGATGGACTGAAAGGCCAGAGGAGGCAGGAACAAAGAAGTTTTGGATTGAAGAGCAGTGAATCTGCTCAGGACTAATGCCATCAGAAAACAGTAAAAGACTACTGCCAAATGCCATGAAGTCTAAAATGGTTCACTGATAGAAGCCCAAAGCATTTGGTCCAATATGTCACGAAGCCAGTCCAATGAGTTTTGGATGCTTATTATCCTTTTCTGCTTAAAGTTTTATTATTAATGGTCACGTTTTCAGAACATTGTTGAATATGGCAAAATTGCTACGATGTTATTTATCGTAAATCTCATGTCAGAACTGGAAACAAGCTCTTACAGATATGTTTACAGTATCTACTGAAGGATTGAGCCCTGGTCATACTGCAAAGTGGAACAGCAAAAGGCCTTTTGATGTTCTTGTGAAAAGGTTGGCGCTTGAAACTTGGTGCAGAAAAGAAGACCATTCATTTATATTTTCATTCGTTTTGCGATGCTGGAATCATCACTGGAACTGCTTTTGTAGCTCCTTAAGCATCCGTATACAGAGTTTATTGACTGACCATGGTAAAGTTAATTTACAAGTTATATTTGTATCAACTTGTGGGTTTTATAAAATTGTATGTATATTTCGCCAGCCTGTCCGAAGCCACAGCTGTCATGTCGATAATGCAAGGTGATGGTTCATGAGTGTCACAAATATGGAGTAAATAATGGAAATACTAAATGATTACACAATGTGATTTTGAACAAAGCGACTGAAAGAAATATACTTCTTTGTCAACTCATCTGAAATCAGAACCAAAAGAAAAGTATCAGGTGAGCACATGGAAACATCTTAGTTCCCCTAAAAGTTAAAAAAACAGTCTTAGTAACTGTCATAAAGTATTTCCAATGGATTTCTCTGTAAAATTATAAGGACGAGAACCAATTAGTACATAGTGATAGCATCCCGTGAGTGTTAGTGAATTAGTCCGTACTGTATACAAAGACATATTATGCATTGTGCAGGTATATGGGTACATCGGTAACATCTGTCTGGCTTCCCTCTGACCCTAAAGAACATCTGCTCAAATCCAGCCGGTAAAGAGGCAACAAATCATCAACATATTAGTGATATCAAAAGGATATTTTTAGCTTCGCTCATTATCCTTCCTTCAGGGTTGCATTTGTGATACATGTCAGCGCTGTTTGCCCCTTTGTGTCTGAGTCTGTGTGACAATCAAACACCCTGAAATGAACGTGGAGACACTCAGTCTCCGTTACAAGGCAATAACAGCCGGGGCGATGCAGTATAGTAAAACTATTTACAATAATTAAATCTGCATTCACAGTTTTTTCTTCCGCAGCGTTCCATGTAAACATCAGCTTGATTAGGAAAGGGAGGAGGGTTTGGCTCTGGGATGCGGTGGTGAGCTGCTCTGCACGCAATACTGTCTGCTACTGGGGACTGACGATGGTCTCAGTGTGTGTGTGTGTGTGTGTGTGTGTGTTCACAGGCATATGTTAACATCGCGTCCGCTGTAATTTAAACGGTCTCACTGGGTGTCTGGATATCAGCACTGAGGGTTGTGTAATTAGCGCAGACAGGAAAACAAGCTCCCAGTTTGTGTGTGTGTGTGTGTGTGTGTGTGGATATATGTTTGCGCACACAAGTAATTCATGTACATGTGCTTCGCCTCACGCCTCCTATAAAGAGTGCGGTTGTGGGTATGTGACAGTGATGAGTTTACCAGTCTGACACTCAGAGACGTGTACGGGATGTAAAAGTGCGAACATTTAGAGGACATAAATATGGAACACAGCGTTCAACAGTTCTCTTGTTGGAGGACTTGAAATAATAAATGGTGACTTTCCATATGAGTAAAACTGTTTCCGTCTGATATGAAAGTATAAATATAAACTAAGTCTGACATAAACTACAGCACATCCAGAAATAAAAATCAAAGCCTCGTCCTCAAACAAGCATGTGGAATACATCAAACCACTGTGTCTTTTACTATCCAAGCGATGACCTCCATGGCTGATACAATCTGATCTGCATCCATCCACATAACACTGCATGTAGATCTTTTGAATGAATATATATGTGGTACACACCCTGCTGAACACACTCGACTTTTCTCCAGATTGCATTTACCATATGTTGGCCTTAACGCTGCCTGCTTTAATTAACTTCAGCATATCAGACGTAGCAAACGCATGCAACCAGTGTCACCCTCAGCTACTGGCGAGCCCGTCAGAGCCGCAATACGGCCGCAGGAGCTGATCGCAGCCGTTCCGGACAATGCCTGTGTTTCCACTGGCCGCAAGACAGCACGTTTCAGCAGCTACGTACGTGCTAAGTCTATTTTTAACAGAAGCAGACCGCAGCCACATCGATCTACACAGAGCTAATCCCCTCAGAATAGCCAACTTTCACGAGGCACTACAGCCCAAAAATAGTTTTTCCCGTAAGCTTACATTGTTAAATAAGCTGTCTGTAAAATGGTGCATAATTCGTCACAACCTCCCACGAAATGACTTGTTTCACTGTCAGAATTTCAGCCATTCGGTCTAATAAAATAGAGCCGCACGGTTCAATTATTTTATCCCCATTCAAGTTAGCTGGGCACTAAACCGGAAGTCAGCTGACTGGGTCGGCGGACGTCTCTAATAAGCACACTCTATAAACACACTTAAAACAGAAAAATAACTAAACGATTTATCTACTTCAGTGCTGCTTGCGGACCTTGGCACAAGCGCCTCGGTCCTGACCACATCACTGTCGTGCTCAAATGACGTTAATGCACACCCTCAAGGGTAATATTGCTTAAATCTAATATGGTGGTGTTTTCAATGGCCTGTCATGGCCTCCAGCATGTGTAATAACTGTGATTTTAGAATGAAACATTGCAGTATAATCAGATATTATTTTATTTTTTCCATGAAAAAATAAGGTCAGACTTTTTTGACTGACTTTTTCCCTTCCAGCATGTATGGTTTGGATGCATACAGGGTCAATAACACCCGATGAGCATGAATGGATTGCTAATCTGTAGGTAGAAAACAGCTTCCTGGTTTTAAAAACAAATGATTTTTTAAATAAAAAATGGTTGTTGCCACCAAGTGACTGCTCCAAGGAGGTCACTGCTGGGAAAAGCCAAAGTTTTAGAACGCATGTTCTGTTCCACGCTGCGCTTCATAAACACCATTGCCCTTAGGCATTTATCAAACGTGATAAATAACATGAGTTGTGTTTCAGCACATGGTCACAGAACACAGTGCTGGAAGCGGCTAGGTAAAGAGAGTCATGTAGGTTAGCAGGACAGGCAGACTGGAGAGAGATGAACTGCAAGCTAGCATATCACCTTAACATTACTGTTGTTTAAGACCACAGGTTTACCTGACAGGTGCTCCTCTAAGTTTCTGTCATGGTGCTTTTTTTTTCTTCTTTTCATTACCGCAAGTGACAGTTTTGCCTAAACACTGACACCCGACGTAATTTGCAGGGTTTCAGACTGGATAAATGTGCGCGAGAGAGCGTGCCTGGCAGGGCTCGATTGACTGGAAGTGAAATATACCTTGATGAAGCAAAACATGGTGCAAAACGATGATCTCCAATGCTATAATGAGAAGTGAAAAATGTCTTCGGTCCATTATGAAACTGTGGCGGGACAAATTATATCGTTTATTAATGGTAAACACTGCATGATATTATTATTGTCCAGTATATATACACTATATTGAGGATGCTGAGGCGCATAGTGAGCAGAGGTCGCCAACTTTCTGCAAAGTCAATCTCTACAGACCTCCAAACTTCATGTGGCCTTCAGATTAGCTCAAGAACAGTGCGTAGAGAGCTTCATGGGTTTCCATGGCCGAGCAGCTGCATCCAAGCCATACATCAGCAAGTGCAATGAAAAGCATCGGATGCAGTGGTGTAAAGCACACCGCCACTGGACTGTAGAGCAGTGGCGTCCTCTGGAGTGACAAATCACGAATCTGGCAATCTGATGGACGAGTCTGTGTTTGGCAGTTGTCAGGAGAACGGGGCTCGTCTGACTTGTCTTGTATCTCCACATGAAATTTGCAATCACAAAACTTTACTCTTAATCAATCCCAACAGATTAATCAATGCCTATTCTAGTGTGTGCACTCGTGTATTTGCTGTGTGTGTGTGTGTGTGTGTGTGTGTGTGTGTGTGTGTGTGTGTGTGTGTGTGGGCAGTAAGTTTATAGCGCACAGCAGTGTGTAAAAGCAGCAGTGAATCGTGAACTCTCATGTCTATGTCGTGATGACTCTTTCCTACAAACCTTTATGGGACCAGTTAAACACCAGCTGCTTGTTACGTCCGCAGAATGCTGAGTTGACAGGAATTATGCTCTGTGAGCAGTCTGCGTTCATCAGCAGCTATAACACTGAGCACTCTGTGAATCATGCTGTGGTGATACATTGATCTTTGACTGTTGTAACTGCTGCATAATTACCCTCAACAAGTGACAGATATCACATGTTCACAGTATAAAAATCACTTCATGCAGCCTTCTGTAAAACAAATGGAAACTACGTATAATCAGTGCCAACTCACCTGGGCACCTTGAGCTCCAGCAGCACCTGGTGGTCCAGGGTCCCCCCTCTCTCCCTGCGGACACAACGGACATGTCAGTGCCTTTCACTGCACAGGTGGTGTTGAATAGCGTATAGCATATAAGGTTCTTTGGCTTGTTCTCATAGGAGAACCCTTTTTGGCTCCAGGTACCTTTTATGAAGGTGGAGGGTTCTACCTAGAACCCAACATAAAGGGTTATACCTAGAACTGTGTTTGTGTAAGGTTCCACCCTGAACCCCCCACGAGAGGTTCTACAAAGAACCCATACAGGATCTTATACCCATGCTTTCAACAATCCCTGAAGAACTCTTTCTCCAAAAAAGGGTTCTCTGGATCAAAATAGTTCTTACTGGAACCGTTAGTGTTACCAAGAACCCTTTTAAAACCCTTTATTCAGGAAATGGTTTTTAAAGGGTTCTCTGGATCAAAATGGTTCTTACTGGAACCATTAGTGTTACCAAGAACCCTTGAAATACTGTTTCTTCAGGAAAGGGTTTTTCAGAAGCAAATGGTTCCAGGTAGAACCTCAGCCCTTGTAGAAGAACCCTTTTGGAACCCTTATTTCTAAGAGTGTAGAAAGAGCAGGTATGGTGCTGTGTGTGCACATTGCTCAACAAAGACAAGATTTTAAATTCAGAATATAATGCACTTAGTTAAAACAGTTTAGAAGCATTCAAACACTGCATTAGTTGCTGTTAGTTCCTATGAAGGTTGTTTCTCCATTTGTCAAGTCCGGCACACAAAAGTCGTCTCTCAGTGCTGCCCGTGTCTGACGGACTTGTTTGGATGTGGCTTGCTGTGAGTTTATCCGTGGCAGCGACTGACGTATGAACGCCAGCTTGTGCGGCGAGGTCCTGTGGTCGGAGATCTCGCAGCGAGCCGGAGGCTTGCGTAAAAAAAACAAAAAGGAACAGCGACAAACAAACACATTTTAAAGCCACGACACAGCACGCAAATAAAGTTTTAACCATCCGCGAGACGACCAAAGAATCCAGCGCTCAGACCTCTCCGCGCTGTTTAACTGTGTTTGGTGGATGTGTTACATCAAAAGTGGTATGTGAGCAGGTTCCAGTGTGGACCGCTGTAATATCTGACACTGGCAATGAACATGTGAAAGAAGCTGTAAAATATATTGTGGTGCTTCAAGCCATTCATTTGTAAGGTTGCATGATATTGCCCGCAGAGCTCTGACGCATGACTGCTTATCATACAGCTGCAGGCAAAGAAAGTCTGTTGATTTCCACAATATACCAAACACACAACTTCAAGACTTTTTGTGTCCTGTGCAATACGAGCAAATGCTCTGAACATTATCATAAAACAGAAAATGTTAAAGACGAACAAAATGTTAAGACTTCCCAGCTGGCACTAGACCTCAATTAGAACGCCTCCGACGTTGAATAGACGTAAGTATTCAGTTGAAAATGAAAATCGGGTTAACGTCTGAACTTAACGTTGGTCCAGCGTTGGATATCAGTTATGTAGGCTATCTTAAGTCAAATCAACATTGTTGATAGATGTTGTCCAGACATTAGAATTTTGTCATCAAAAAGGTCATTATTCAACGTCAAAGTTGTGTGAGTACAAGACATCTGACACACGTTGGGTTTTGGTTGCCAGACACCACAACATAAAAACAACAAAATATTAACGTCATTTGACGTCAATATTCCTATGTCAAAAGATGTTGAAAGTAGATGTCAATGGACGTTGGGTTTTGGTCACCTGACGTCATGACTTGAATCCAACCAAAGACCAACGTCTATTGACGTCCGGTGGCAGCTGGGTTTCTACATTCTGCCTCAGCTGTTACTGTCCCATTGCTTATTAATAATCACAGTACGAATAACATTCATTTAAAGAGCACTATCATTGTTAAAAGTAACAGACACAAACTTAACCATGCCACCCTGAGACCCTCAGACAGAGAACTCAACAGCTTAAGTGCCTGGCAGACTTCACAGATAAGCTCTGAAGAATCCATCGATAAAATCTCCAAATCGATTCTGTAACTCGGAGGCAAAAAGTGAAGGGCAGCAGAGGATTAGTGTAATTTGATTGTAACTCTTTGGGTTTTTTTACTCGTGCCTGGCAGCAGCATCTCGCGCAAACTGCAGACAGGAGATATATCTCTCTCCGTCAGAGCCCGGAATGAAAGGGATTAGACCAATCAAGCCCGCAGCAAACTCAGCCATGAACAAGATGATGGCATTCATCAGCTGAGGAGCAAAAGACTCAGCCTGAGCCTTAATATGAAACGACAGGCCGGACAACGGGAGGCTGATGAGGCTGTCGCCATCCACGCAGCAGCCCCAGGTGTCAGGTTTGGTGAGTGAACATGAGTAAAGACCCTTTATTCATGTCAAACAGTATCTACTGATATGAAGTACAACACCACTGGACCATTTGTGAAACATGCCCCTCTATGTGTCACCTCTGAAGGTCTTAAAGGTCCCATGTTGGAGCTTTTTTTGGATGATAAAGCAGGTCTAGGTGCTGCGTAAACACTGTGAAAGTCTTGTAGCACTCAATCAGCCTGTGTTCAGAAACTGTGCCTTCAAACAAGCTGTCAGGACTTCCGTGAGGTTGTGATGTCACAAGTGTACAGTCACCGCCCTCAGCCACCAGCAGAGCTGAGGTGGAAACATGCTGCGCCGTGCCCTGTTCCTGCACTGTAATGTGACATTTTGATGTTTTCTGCTTCGAAATAAAGAAGCAGTTTTGCCGCAATTTCGCAGAATGCTATGACACTTTGTTCAGATTTCATCTCGGGCCATCAGCAGATGGATCTTTTTTGGAGCCTCAGCAGCCGAGCAGTGAAATCGCTTGACGTTGACTTGATGTACGAACATTCATGTTCCCCACAAGATGAATGGTATCAACTTTTGATGACCTGCCGAACTAATCAAACACCATTAAACTAATGGCGTTCTTATCAGCCTCAGCCTCACTTGTTTTTATTGTAACAGGCACACCGAAGCACGCTAAGATGCTAAACACGACGACGGTTGAGGTGAACGTCACCTGCTTGTCATCGACGTATAAGCGCCGTCATTGCAAGAAATATTTTAGCACAAGTTCTAGCAGGAGGTCGTTCTATTTCATCATCACAGTGAAGCTCCAAGCTTGAACTGTAATCCAACGATTTCACCGGGTTCTTAAGAATCTCTGAGCCGCCTTCCCTTTTTCGTCTAATTCTGCTGCCACTTCACAGCTTCACCCCACCGCCAGCCTACTGCCACCAGAGTCAGTCTTCTGTGCTTGTACATCTATCTGATTAACAGGGTCAACTCCAAAATCTTTAACAATTAAAGCCTCTGCAGCCATGTTAACTTGTGTTTTTCCTGACGGAACAACAGCCTCACAGAGCTGTAAGGACTTAAATGATTTATGGTCCTTACCTGACACATCTAAAATAATTGAATTTGACTGGCTCTTGACTCGGTGTTCAGGCCTTTGGAGCTGCTCTCGACTTTGAGTATGACACCATGCGGTTTGAAGCACTTTCTTTCTGTTCGAGCTCCCCGCAGGCGCAGAGGTTACCAGGTCCCACCAGCATATATTTTGAGTGCAGAGCTCTGCACTTAGGCCGCGAGGAAACAACTGAATTAGCTCTCCACTGCGTCTGTTTTCTTTTGAAGTGTCTCGCCGCACTACGCACATAAACCCGTAAGAGCAGCAGACCTCATAATTACACAGTCAAGACGCCCACCACGGCCCAATAAATGACAAATGACATAAATCTCTGGACGGCTAGAACAAGAGAAAATAGACAAGTGCACAGAGACCAGTCTCACACTGTCCTGTAAGCTGACTAATCTGCTATTCAGCCTGCCACATATTGTTTGAGACTAAAGAGACAGCGACATGAAGGGATTCTAGTGGGGCATCTGGAACAAAAGTCAATAAAAGATAAAGACGGCTCAGCAGAACAAAACAATGACAAACTAGATGTCTGACCAGATCCTTTTATGACAGAGGATCAAACTAACTGCTCGCTCTGTGCTGGGAGCGAATTACAAGACAGACAAATCTACGAGGTCGTCTTTTATTTGATTTGGCAGACACGTTTGGTCGCCCACCCATTCACACAGATCTCTGGCCTAGGTTTGGTTGATTCACAAACACAGACACAATGAAGGCAGAGCACAGACAGAGCGTTCCGTCTGTATCCGTATCGAAGGTTGAGCATAAATGAGCCTTTAAACAAACTGGACAGTAACTTTCTCAAACTCTTTGTTGATGAGACAGATGTGTTTGTAGTACTTCCAAATACAAGTTTCATTGCTCTGATTGGTTTGGGGTCCATCCAAATGCGTTTTGGAATGAAAAATTTCACTGAGAGGTTCCTGATTAATTTTAATTGGCAAATTGGTATGCTGATGTTCTGCCCCATGTGAAAGAGTTCTAGTATGACAACTGGTGTCAGCTCAGCGGGAATAGAGACGGAAGAGAACGAAGAGACAGAAAAGAAATATGGAGGGAGAGAGATTTTCTTATCCAAGGAGACTTGGACATGACAAGAAAAGACCAGAAAAACTTGGCCCAAACTTATCTGATGATCTGATGGTTTAAAACAACACCATCAGATCAAATGAAGATTGGCAATTAGGGGCAGTCAGGTCACCCAGTGATATACTGACTGTGCAAGAGGAGCTGCAGGGTGTAGTTCGACTCTATGAGATAACTCACTTGTATCGTACCATGAAGCTGAAATCAGGTTAACTGCGGGTTGGCTGAGGGGTCCTAGCAAGAAAACTGCATATGGGTCGATATATGGATATCAGAAAACTAGCATCGGTATCGGCATCTGCACCAACCCCTATACTTGTTCTTCCAAGTTCCAAGAGAGCTGTCAACCAGCTCAGACTTGACTGATTGATTCCAGCTACAAATCATGTCACTACCCCAGGAAACTGCAGGGTCTACGTGTGTGTGTGTGTGTGTGTTTAGGGGGTGTGGGTCAGCGTGTGTCGAGGGATGGGCCTCATTTGCCTCACTCTGAGCATTTACATGAGTAAAACAGCACCTAATGTGCCTCCATAATCACCATGATTGATCGCCTCATTAAACAGTTGAATGTATGATGGTGCAGCTATCACATGTCTTTAGTAGAATTCATTGTTCTGGAGATATTTCATTGAGCATCAGAGTGGGAGTGAATGTTTGAGGCCTGCAGGGTTTTGTAAGTAAAAGGCCTCTTCACTTTCTGCATTGAAAAGAGAGCGAATCAACGGTATAAAAGATACAATGATTGTGTTATGATATATCTGGGTCTCATTTAAAAATGAAAAGTCTGTGTTCTTAAAAAAAGTAAGAAAAGAAGATACGATGTTTAGCTACAGGTGCAATATTTTTTAAATTGTGTTGCGTGCATCACTAATATGATATTCAGCAGTTTGAATCAGCTTTTGGATTCTGCATTTTGGATGCATTTAGTAACCATGGTACAGGGCGCCATGGCAAGAAGCCACAAATATTGATTCATGAGTTGCACACCCCCTCCATAAAATCATCTGTTTTTTAACAATACAGAATTAGAGGCTATATCTTCCGTTAGAGTATCTGCAGGTTTTTAGTCAGATATCTTGCTCTGCTTGCTCAATCACAAACTTGCTAAACACAAAAAACATAAAGCTACACTACTCTTGGATATCAAAGGGAAGTTGGTCTAGATAGGTCTCCACCTTATCAACTGGCTACAGCATAATGTTATGGGCTGCCATTTTTAGGTTCAGTAAGTAAAAAAATCCAGCGGTTTTGACGATAGCTTTGGTATCTAAAAACGTGGGTTCAGGATGCCCTGTGTTGCAGGCGTGATGATTTTGGAACACTTCACTGGCCAATCACTACTGTTGTTCAGTTCAGTTCAAACACTGCCTTTTTAAGATGCTGTTTTTCTACTGTCAGACAACTGAACAATTATGAAATTGAACAATGTTGAACAGCATTCAACTGCTGCTACATTGACTTTTAAACGATGACAGAGAAGGTAAACCAAACAAAGCTTGGTTCAGCCAGCTGTCAGGTGAGTGCGCAGAGACCGTCTGTAAGATGCAATACCAAACAGCAAAAGTGACACCAAATTCACGCCACACATGGACAATTAACCAAAGTTTTAATCTACATAAGAGTGAAGAGTGTAGCACTTTGTTGACGGTTTGACACAATGAGGTTGTAGTTTGTTGTCTATGTTAAATGATTGAGGCCTCGTCTGTGTTTCGCCAATGTTTCTGTTGAGAGGATAATGTCAGTAAATATGAGTAAAATACAGACTTTGGTTATCCCGTGTGAATGTGCCACATGACACCCAAACATCAGGTGGGGATTTCTAAATCACATGAGGTCCCCCTGATAAAACCAGTCCTTTGCGTGTGGGGCTTAAATGCTCCTTGCTTCCAAATAAATATGTTTAACCCTCACAGCTTTCTTATCTGTTGTTAGTGAGTGGTGAGTTTATTAAAGTGGTTTCCACATCAGTAGCCTTACCACAACCGCGTGACCCCGGGGGGTTCTGTGCATCTGCACTTGTGGTGAACAACTGACGATTTGGAGGTCTAACAGCCGGCAGGATGGAGGGGCTGGTACTTATATATGGAGTCAGGAGCTCTCTGAACTTAATGCTAAATTACAAGCATGGGTTAAAAATAAACCCAGCTTAAGCCCAGTGGCTTCCCTCTGACTTGTAGCAGGACTCTATTGTCATGTGTTAACTGAAAGCATCCGATTGTCTTTGGCCTTTATGACACACTTCTGCTAATGCTGTTTAATCTCTATTTTTTGTCTTGTCTTTTCAGAAAATTCCCATTTTAAGCACAAAACCATATTTCCAAATGTCTACTCACAGGTAACAGTTATACTATTAGTAATTATAGGGAAGGATTGCATGATCTTTATCTCTCTGTGACATGAAAACCTCACACAGCTGCATTTCAAAATCCATAATTTGGGGTGTAGAACACTTTCTGCCTGATAATAAGAGACCTCCGACCTCCAAAGCTGACAATTTTTAACTTGCTTCACTTGAGTGTGAAACATCAAATCCCAAATTGTTTAAAGTCGCATTCCATGTAGCTGAAAGGAAGTTTAATGCGTATGCGTGTGGGAGTGTGTGATTAAAGAGCGCGCTGACAGCCTTAAGCCTTGTACAGTATGTCTAAGTTTAGGCCTCATTAACATTCAATGGAGCTGTCATGGATGGGTGGCAGGGAATTCTTTACAGCCGTAAGAAGATGTTTCCGCAGGCGGCGACCACACTGGGAGCTAATCTGGCTGCGCACAGATCACATCTGGATCTCCCTTTTACTACTTTGCCATCACTGGGTGTTCACTCTCACTCTGGCAGTGATATGGGTGTACAGTTCAGCAGTATTTACGGGCCACACATTGATGATTTCACAACACTGTTACAAGAGATCTGTGACCTTTTAAAAAACCACACTAATAGCAAGGCCACAGCCAGCATTTTGGACAACGGTCTGATTGCTGTTTCAAAGGATCGGCCTTGTAGAAAACCTTCCATGTGGTAACACTTGAACGTTAACTCCTTCTCAGGTCATTAAAACCCCCCCCAAATTCCCAGGAACAATGCTGAGGACGTGACCTCAGTGGTACTGGAGCTGTTACAGGTTAACTAGCAAGAGGCTTGCTGGTGAAGAAAATCTAGGCTGCAAAGAAACCAAATTCAGTCGCTGACCCTAACCATAAATTTACCTCACCAGGGTTTGAGAAGGACAGAACTGCTTCACTCAGTTGATTTCTTGTACTACAGCTGAATTGAAACCTTGTCAGGCCCGCGATGCACTCTGCTCACCTGTGGTTTATTTACATCAGGACTGCTCCAAAATAAATGTCCTTGTCAGACTTCAGCAAATATTAGAGGAAAACCAACATGTGCACTCAAAATACTTCCAATAAGTGCAGCCAAAAAGGCTTCATGTTAAATTCGGAGACTCGTGACGGACCAGCGAGGGAAAATCAGATTCATGACAAACACTGGATCTCATGCCATTTGGTTTGCATTGTGCCAAGCATAAGAGAGAACAGTGTGAGAGTAAATATCTCAGCGGTTCAAATGTCTCAACATGGTAGGAAGTACCTGCTGTTAATCTTAAACTGCACTTGTAGCATTCTCCTTGACTCTGCGTCTAAACTCTGCCCTCTTGACCCCAAAGTCGCGCTCAACACTCCATTAGTCCTTCTCATAGCTCACGTTGCTTTGTTCTGTTGAAGGCAGGCTGTTTCCTGATAATCATTAGGACGTTCAATGTTCCCTGACATTGTTTGCAGGAGGAAATTCAGTCTGTTTGTTGGTTTTTGTGGAATATGTCATGCAGCTCAGTTCCGGCCAACGCTGGATTGTGGTGGTCTACAGTTCAACTGTATTGATTCGGTTCCCAGAAGCAGCAAGCAGCTGTTTTCAGTGATACAAACTTTGATTAAGTTGATGATAAACTCATTGTACACTACTAGATACAGTTAAAAAGGACTTGGTCAACATAATTTTAGCTAATTTCCCTGCTCATGACAACTCTTATATAACTCACTTGTTTAAATGATATTAAGGCCTTAAGTTATGCATAATCAATGGCCACTTGCTGCCTCCCAGGCTCTACCTCAGCGAATTGGAGTCACGATCTTCGCCTCTCGGCCATGTTTGTGTTGTTGATGCGTTTTGGAGAACTTTTAATGCAAAAATAGAATTAATAATATCCCTTTGTGTTAACTGTATTAACAGACCAGGGACAGCCGCTGGTGTTTCGCAGTGACCCTGAAGACTAGCCTACAACAGCTATAGCAGGTAAGTTGTGAAGGGGACAGCCGTTGGCAGAGCCGGGAGGTTCTGGAGGAATAAACACCTGGAGTCCAGGAAAGCAGCGAGCTCAGATCTGCTGAAGTCCACTGTAATATACTGTAATTCTCTCTTAGCTTGTTTGCTGAACGGAGGGGAAACACCTGCTACCCATAACTCGAACAAACACAAATTATCCCTGCGATCAAACTCAAGCGAATAACCCCCGGTGATTCACAACTAGCTTGTTAGCCTCTGCTCACTCGGTAACTTCCAGATCAGTGGCCGCGTTTCACTGACAAGGTTTCATTCGCCTTGCGTCAGCTCCATCCATGCTCCACCTTTAAGCCTATTTTTGATTTGAAGTTAAGTGGAGTCAGGTACTGCCAATACATTGATGGCCAGTACCACCCACTTTGAGCTTCACATTGGCCCTTCAGAAAGCATTTTGTGATGTCACGGTGGCTCTGTACACTATTTTTTACAGTCAATGGTGGAGACCAAACTGTAGCTAAAATCATGAATGAATTAATGAATCAATTAAGTAAATATTAAAAGGACTAAAGCAGCTTTATGGAATTTCTATGGTCTCTGGACTCGCTCGAAGGGACATAAACTGGATTCTAGTCACTGTCAAAGCTCCACCAGACTCCCTGTCTGACAGACTCATGGTTAGTGAGCTCTCACAACAAAGTCTACATGCTCCAGGTACCTTGACCCCTCTGCATCACACACTATGTAAGCCCTGGGACCACTAACAGCTGCTGGGACACCCACTGCTCTGTTGAATTGGGAAGGAAAGTTCTAGCAACATTGAAGTACTAAAGCAGGAAGTGTTCTGATGTTCATTTAGAGCAGAAGATACACTCTTAGAAATAAGGGTTCCAAAAGGGTTCTTCTACAAGGGCTGAGGTTCTACCTGGAACCATTTGCTTCTGAAAAACCCTCTCCCGAAGAAACGGTTTTTCAAGGGTTCTTGGTAACACTAATGGTTCCAGCAAGAACCATGTTGATCCAGAGACACCCTTTAAAAACCCTTTCCTGAATGAAGGGTTTTAAAAGGGTTCTTGGTAACACTAACGGTTCCAGTAAGAACTATTTTGATCCAGAGAACCCTTTTTTGGAGAAAGAGTTCTTCAGGGATTGTTGAAAGCATGGGTATAAGATCCTGTATGGGTTCTTTGTAGAACCTCTTATGGGGGGTTCTGGGTGGAACCTTACACACACAGTTCTAGGTATAACCCTTTATGTTGGGTTCTAGGTAGAACCCTCCAAAAGGGTTCCAGGTGGAACCTTTACAAAAAGTTCTACCTGGAGCCAAAAAGGGTTCTCCTATGAGGACAAGCCGAAGAACCTAATATGGTTCTACTTAGAACATTTATTTCTAAGAGTGTAGGGAGGTTGAGGAGGTGGATGTGGAGAGGCTTCAACATCAGAGTCCTGTCTTATCCTTGAAATCAGCTGAGACTGATTCATGACAAAGATCTTTCCCTTAATGTCAACAGTGTAGTTTCTGAAAATGTGTTTAGCAAAGTAAAGTTTAGTAGGATTGCTTGGATGGGTAAACCTCAGCAGGGAAGACACTGCTTACTGTCTTTCCTAAACACACTTACCGCAGCGCCCAGCCCCACCCCCCCAGACATCCACACATGGACGCCAACTGTGGACCGTTTCAGCTCCCTGTGTACCACCACCCTCCACTTGCTGCAGAGCACTTCCAGATTTTGAGGAAAGGAGTTTATTGTGATAACAGGAAGAGTCCCAAATTGCCGAGCAGGCCGCCAGTCAAACCGGGAGAACACTCCAGGGAATTCAGAGAAGACTCAAAATAGCATCACACACTTGTAGCTGGTGGGCGTGCTCACATGCTCGCAGATGTGCCGTTTCATTTCGCCACTTGTTCTTTTCAAGTTACCACAAGAGAACATCCCATACAGTGTGGCCTGAGACCCAGCAGCAGCGTTAATTTCATTAGCTGACAAAAGAGGAGAGTGTTTTCAGATTGACTGTTTGACTTCACATCAGTGCATGCAAGTCTGTTTGATGATATCACATAATAATCTTTAAGAAAGATGTTGACTGAGAGATCGATCCTTTGTTTCACTTTCACACAAGAAAGCTACTCACGTTCCCTCTGTGGAACCACCGTAATAACAAAGAAATCAGTTGTGCTACAGTGCACTGCAGTTCATCCTGAGCACTGTCCTGGCTTTAAATTCTTGAGCGTGGCCACGGAAAAGGTCTGATTACTACATCGTACAGCACAGTCAGACATCGAGGCTCGAGCTTGTTCTGTCATTTACATTCACTTGCGGCGTTTAATTGCTTCGTCGTGAAGCAACCGGAGCGCACAAATTTAGATCCCTGCAGACATGTCATATGACAAAAAGCTTACATTTGAAAGACCCAGACCAGGGTTTGTGCATGTCGTAGTCCATTTAGTGTAAAGGATGTAGGCTTTGCATTTACTGCTGACCACTTTTCAAAGCAGAGAGCTGTCTGAATTGTGATGTACTCACATTACACATCTATTTTTTTACGGACTAAATTTGTAGCAGCGACAACTTGCTTTAATTAAATAGCAGGCTAGCAAGTAAGGATTACATGTGCTTTGATCTAAATTACATATGTGGATATATACAGTATTTTTCCGTACTTTCCGCTGTAATTTCAGTTAAGATAAATGCTAACGCTACGGCGTACAATGATATTTAAAGATGTGCTCAGACAGGATGCGAGGCAAAATCTCACAAATGTAATGTGATGGCATGATTGTCACGTTAAGTGGCACGAACAGATGCAAATCCACTCAAAGGGAACCCGCAGTGAGAGTAAAGACATGTCCACACAAGTTGAAAATGTTTCAACTGTGGAAATGCTCACTTATCATGGGTCTTCGTAAAGCCTCTTCACAGACGTACAGAGATGACAGGAGAGGAGCAAAACACAGAAAAAAACGACTGCTGAGCTCGGAGATCAGTCAGCGCCACAGCTGTCTGACACACAGTCAGTGCAGTCTTAACTACAGCAAACATCAGTACAGAGAGCAAAGACAATTTGCATCAAGATTGCTTACAAAGCCAATGCAAAGACAGGAATTCACATCTACTTAAGCCGGGCAGCACAAACGACACGGCTCGAATGCATATTTGCTCAAGTTGAAAATATTTGACTTGCAGTGGAAAAGGGAAGTTTGTGTCGGGTGCAGAGCCAGACCTTCTGGAGGAATAAACATCTGCAGGCACATCAGGTTCTGCTCTGATCCGGAGGCATTTACTGACGGGAGGACTGGCCGCTGCAGCGTCCCGCAAAGGTGGCCTACATTGTCGGGTGTTTATGTTCTGTGATGTTGACTGCAGCTGCAGAGGAAATTAACTTGACTTCCTGAGTGTAATATTACAGAGAGAAGAGGGGACAAAATAACCGCCGATGATCCTGCGTTCAAACTCACAGTTTCAAACATCTGGTGGGAAGGTTTCCCAGAAAAGCGGAGGCTGTCCGAGCAGCACGCAGCGTTAATCCCTAAGGTTTTGCAGTGAAGTTTTCAACAACGAAGCAGTGTGATGTCTGGATGTCCACAAGCTGTACTTGGGGCCAAGTGGCCTATGTGTCTCTTGGTAGCAAAATCCTGCACTGACCTTTGGTCCCTGTGGTCCGACCAATCCACCGGTGCCTGGTCGTCCCGGCTCCCCCTGGTTGGACATTAAACACACTCTGAGAGGCAAAAGTGGAGCAGCAGCAGCCAAATTCAACACTATTACAGCAATTATCTGCCCAACTTGAAATACTGCAATGCTAATACTGCTGTGACACACACACACACACATGCACAGAGGAAGCCAAACCTCCAGAATAAGGGACCTGTTCTATTTCCCTGATTTTAGAGTAGAATTATTTACTCTACATCTGGTTTGATGTGGTTACGTTGTTACATCTGGCATAATATGTTATTTTCATGAACTGACGCCTCAGGTTTCATATCCTGTAACTGTCAGTCGAGGTGGTTTTCATGAGTTTAGTAGACACATGACCGTTGAACAGAGCTTGAGCTTACCATTGGTCCATCTTCTCCTGGAGTTCCCGGCTCGCCTCTCTCGCCAGGAAGACCCTGCACACAAAGACATCTGCTCACACTTTGTAGTGACATTTAAAATATTCAAATATAGTCAGTAGTCATTGTTTTCCTACCTGCAACAGGATACTAAAAGTCACCACCGCAAACCCAGAATGATATCTAATGTTAGAACCAATGTGCTTCCCTATAGCACCCAGTGACATCGCATAAAAGTTCATCAAATCAGATTAAATCCTATGAGAAGGAAAATATTGACTGCATTATACCAAATTTTAATGAAAGTGATATTTTGGCTCACTATATTAGTCTGTCCCTCATTAGGGTGCTCTGTTGGAGGGACGCTATAAAGGACTACTCCAGAAATTTCACTTTATGTCCTGTTGGGTGCTGCGGTGTGATGCCAAAAAAGCCTCTTCCACCGGGAGGATCTCTAACCAACAAGGAACATGAATCGCTCATCACTGGAATATGATGATCACAGTGAACGTGGTGAAATAAGCCTACAAATAAGGCCACTAAGTATAGCCACTCGAAGTGGTTCTAAAATAAATTGAGGGTTCCTATGTACAGTATATATGAGTGGTAACCTGACATCAGGGTGTGGTATGGTACTACTGGTTCATTTCTACTTTCACATACTGGACAGAAATATATACATGAAGGTATACATAAACATTTATGACACTTGACAGGCTTTCTTATTCAGAAAAATGCTTTCCAAAAATATCAGTAAGACACGACTATCATCACATCCAACAAAGATAGACAAGTGGCTACTGGGTCATATATGTTGGATTCAAGGCCGAGCTGGGTATCACCACTGATCACTTGATTAAATATCGATGTATCGATTTCAAATTTGCCTACAGAGAAATGAATGGTATTTTGTTAGGATTAGTTAGAACTCTAGTAAATGTAAAAGAAAGTAATGACAGATGTGGGACTATGTATCTCAACAAAGGACAATAGGAGAAAACAATAGAAACTTGTTAAACAACGCTTTTGTGGGCATTAGAGTCTCGATTTCTGAGTTTGCGAGGTGCATTCAAGTGCATTTGTAGGCATTACGAAGTCTCTGTCCCCGTGCTATGTGTGGAACTCCCACAGAGACAGAGCCTGTAAATGACACCAAAACCCCGGTAGGGACTCTGCATAGTTTTTAATTACATGACTGTTCTGGTACAAACATTTAAACGTCAGTTTATTGGACTGCTTTTAGGGATTTTCTCGCCAAACAGAAAATCTGCCTGCATTTGGCAATCAACAGGTGTTCATTTTGGGCCCCTGACACGTATCGACAGGATAGCTGATCATTCAAATGAGGATCAATTTGACTCAGAAAATGGTTCTTTTAAACCCAGGCCCGCACATTTTTAAGAAAACTAATGCCAACTAAAGGGATCATACTGTTTTGTACAGTGGGAATGAAGATGTTTTTAAGAAGAGAAAAACATATCTCATGGAGCACATCACCAGCCCCTCTCCTAGCGGGATGGTTTTGATACGTAATATCTGACCATAAGAGAAACCTTCCTTAACAAAAAGAGGACTCTTATTCAGGAGACTCCTGAATGTGACCACTGTGAAGTGACTGGTGATTTTAACATAGTAATGCAGTGAAATAACATCCCTTACATAACGCAGCCTGAGTTCAGAAGGTAGCGTATCCCGTTTGTAACGGAGGTACTGTAGTGAATGGAACCCAAACCATGATGTCTGACCATATATCTAAACCTAACCAAGTATTTGTCTTGCCTTACATAGTTTTTTGGGGCAAAATGTGACCAAGCTGCCGGCGGACAACAAAGGTCCAAGGCTGCAGTGGCCTTGTTGCGATGAATGAACAGTGATATATCTTGTTTTGGGAAATGTAGAGAATCAACCTATTCAGTCGTTTGGGTATGCGGATGTGTTGACTTAACAATTTCAGCCAACCTGAATTTCCATAGCCAATCACAGTTACAGTGAAACTGCAACGACAATAGCCCAAAAAGCGTTTTCCCAATGGACCACCATCGTAAAATAGCCTCTACGCATCATAGCCTCACCTTCAGTCCTGGGGGTCCTGGTTCTCCCGGTAACCCTGGTTCCCCTCTGTCTCCCTGGGCAGTATCAGAACAATCAGTAGTGGCAAGCAGATTAGAAACACCACAACACTGATACATCATTCTTTAAAGACTCACCATGACACCTTTTAGACCGGGTTCCCCTCTTGCTCCTGCTGGGCCACTTTCACCCTGCCCAATCAGGATAAAGACAGTAGGTACAGTAAGAGCTTGCAATCAAAGTCAGCAGTTTTCACTTGATAAATAAATAAATGGTATCAAACATTTAAAAACATGGTTTATTGTGTGGCTTATAAAACATGTCTGTGTTATGTTGAAGCACACTCTCAGAAATCTCCAGCGAGCCTTAAAGTTCAGAGCATTTACATCTGTTGATCAAACTCCAAGAGGGAGACGTTGGTCACCAAATGCTGGGTGACTACAGGTCATTAACCAACAGATGTTGTTCCGTTTACCTATTAGATATAGGAGAACGCACTGATAACCCGCAAATAACCTGAATAGTAAGGTCACATTTGGAATGTATTGGATGGATTTGGAACTCAATCGTTAATGCAACAGGAAGCAAATGTGGCCATTTCTTCATTTAAAATGACAGGACTGAAAAATGACTTATGATTTATAAATTGGAGGAAAACCATTTAGGTCCTATCTGCTCGTGCCCTTCCTCAGAACATCTGTTGGTCCATGGAATCGATAACTGTGTATAAATCAAGAACAACTCAAATGTAATTTTGGCATGATGGGACCACAACATGACACTCTGAAGAGCTGTCTTTGTGTTCGCACTTTAAAACAGACATTTATCCAATTTTTCCTCTGGAAAAGTCGGTATTATTACAGCTTTTTCTAGAGTCCTGCAAAACCGGAATTGACATGAGCTGAACTTTGGGGATATTGTAATGTATCCCTCTGTGTGTTGTAGCAGCAGTGCAGTAAAATCCAAGTAGTAATAACAGACTCTTTACCTTAATCCCTTGTAATCCAAGAGGCCCAGGGTCCCCAGGCTTCCCGTCCTTACCCTGAGAAAGGAGACAACATTAGCCGATTCTATAATGTGCAGACGACATGTATGTGAAGACTGGTGACAACAGTTTAAAGTGAAAAGAAAGACAGTGATGAAGAAACTGATGAGCACTTACAGGCTTACCATCAGGTCCTGGTGGTCCTTCCCTCCCTTTCTCCCCTCGGAAACCCTGCGGTATTAAAACACCCCGTCACGACACACAGGAACATAATCTGCTGAAATAGTGCATTGTAATTGTTTGAAAAGCATAGACTCCAAAAAATGCACCAGCCTCAGCTGTGCTCTCTGTTTACCGCTAATTGACAAATGTTAGCATGCAACATGCTAAACTAAGATGGTGAACATGGTGTAAACATATTAAATATCAGCATCCTCATTGTCATCGTGCTATCACACTAATGCTAGCATTTAATTGAAATGTCTATACAGCAAACCAGCTCTCAATATAGCATATGCTAAAAGATAGATTATAGATAAGCTAGATGTTGACATGTTAGCTCCACCCGAGCACAGACAGATGAGTGAAGATTACTGAGAAGACAGGAAATTCATTTCAGGTGATAAGAAAAGGCGATAAGACTACCAACTGTTAACAATTTTAGACTGTGTTTCAACATTTCTTAGCATGAAACAGCTTGATATTTTTAAGGAGACCTTAGGACATCCAGCTGTGATGTTTGTGGTGACAAAAACATGTATTTTAATGTAACACTAACCAAGAGGCTTTTGTGCCTAAACCTGATCAGACCATGAGCACAGTCACACACATTTTGGGCCCTCTTATGGCTTTATTATATACTTAATAGATAAGTACTTATTTTAACAAAAAATATATGTACAGTATGTATGTATATATGTATTTATTTATAAATGAAAGAGAGAGAGAGAGAGAGAGAGAGAGAGAGAGAGAGAGAGAGAGGTGGAATTGGTGCATTATACCAAAAACATACAGGCCTGGACTTCTGTTCTACTAATGAACTCTAATGACACAACCTCCTCCTCCTCAGTACTGCATGGTTTGGCAGCTCTCCAAAACGTACAATTAGAGAGTCCAAAATCCTGCCTGAGGAAACAAATACTACCATGACTCATGAGAGTTGAATCACTACAACCAGAAGTCCTTAGAGTTCGTCAGCAAAGCACAGAAGTTGAGGCCTGTGTATTTTTATATAGGCATTAGGGGACCTATTCCACATCAAATACACACCGATTAGTTTTTAAAAAAGAGGCGCATGCTACATTTAACTATCTTTAAGGTCCAAACTTGTTTTGAACTTTTGAACTTTGGACAGCAAAGTAATAATAGCCGGGGTTAAAGTATGACTGATCACACACACACACACACACACACTGAGTCTGTTAAATCATAGTCAGGCGATCAGGTGCTGTACACTGATCGTTGATTGGTGCTTAAAGGCTGTACATGTGATCAGTCATACTTTAAATCCAGCTATTATTACATGTTATATTTATGTGTATATTTGTGTGTGTGTGTGTGTGTGTGTGTTACCATGCGTCCTGGCAGGCCGCGCTGCCCTTGTGGTCCAACCACACAGTTGCAGTCTTCTTCTTCTTCCACTGTGGCCGTTCGATTGAGAGGACACTGAGGAAACACAAACACACTGACGTCTGCAACACAACACACACTCAGAGCTTCCTCATTAGTGTAGAACAGATCCACCAGAGTGACGTCTAGGCATTTAAAAAAGTCCTTTTCCACTATATTATAGCAAATTGGGTGTGACAGTAGCTCAATACCTTCAGACAAAGTCATAGAATAAAAATGTGTGAACAACAGGATAGAAACTTACCCTTTCATCGTCCTGTGTAGCATGAGAGAGAGAGAGGACAAGAGATGATCAGAGTCAGTGCAGAACACCAGATGTGACCTTTGTAGTGGAAGTGACAGTAGAGACGAGCGAGAGCGGAGGTCTTACCACAGAGTAGATCTCACAGGCCGTCTCTCTCTCGCTCTGATGAGGATCGCAGTACAGACGCAGCTTCTGGATCTCCACCTGAGCGAAAGGGACGTGAAAAATGGAAACGTGAGGGAAATGGCAACAGATAAAAGATCAAACGTGTCGCAAGACCCCCAAATAGGAAAAACTGAGGGGTTGAAAAATGAAACGAGTTATTGAAAGATAAATAAAAGTTTAAAATATAACACGTTTTCATCTATTTTATCAACAGATGGGTGGTAAATGTCAAAATTAGTAAGATGAATGTTCTTGTTTTTTCTTGACGCAGCAGACTGATTAGGAACAGGAACTATGATGGGTGTCTTGAGGCATTTTTAAATACTTTGACAACGTTATGTACTATTTCGTTATTTCATGAAGCAGTTTGAAATTCATCCGGTGTGTGAAACACGCTGTATGAACGGACTGTCCTTGTTTTCCTTGGCGGCGTTATGACTCACGGGCACGGTGACGTCTGTTCCCCGCCTCTTAGCCAGCTGCGTCTCCCCATTGATGTAAATGGGCACCACCGGTTCCAGCGGTACTTCCTGGATTGGTTGATCATCGAGGAAGCCGGTGACCTGGCTTGGTCTGACCAGGAGTTTGAGCTGGTGCCACTTTCCGTCGTACAGAGTCTGAGAGGAAGCAGAAATATTAATTTCATAAATACAACGAGGTTATCTCAGTATAAAGAAACATTCACAGTGTCTTCATTCACAATCTCTTCTTCTAATTCTTCTTCTTTGATCTAATACAAAATGCGTGTTCCCTAAATGGTTCCGACCAGGAAGGTATTAAGACCAGAACTCCTTCCTTTATCCATCACAATCGATTTCTGAGAGAGCTCAAGACCTTACAGAGGGAGACAGAGAAACAGAGCAGCTATTGTTTCGTGGGACGGAGCCACAGACGCCCTTTCCAAATGACAAATCACAGGCTTCCACCTCGTGCCACATCAAACCAAATCAAACACGTGAAAACACAAACTGAACATAATTACAACGCTCTACTAGAGTCTAGGTGTGTATTAAGACGGAGGGCGGCGGGTGCCTTTTGGAAAAACAACCTGGCGTGTCCAATTGGACTGCCATGGAAACAGAGGCATGCCCTCCAAGAGCTACACGTCCAACCGACTAGTTTCCACAGGAAACAATTTCTCCGAGCCTCCGTCCATCACTTCGCATCTTCACCGCTTTAGCTGCGTATTGAACTGAGCAGCGGATGTTGTTTGAATAACTGCGAGGTCGGCTCTCGGAGATTGGATGAGACAGAGAACTCTCCGCTGACACAATATGTTCTTTCAGCTTCGGCAGCACACCACAGAACACTCTTTATATTAACCAGTGGAAACTTCTCTGACCTTTATTTATTATTCATACAAAAATCAGCTTTTAGGCGCTCCCTCTTGTCAAGATGTAATTTATGATGCAGGTTTAAGACGATGCATTAAATTGTTTTAATTTAAAGCTGCATGAAGTGATTATTATCCATACAATGAGCCTTGTCATACTGTCTTAATTTATCAAGTTATTCACTGTTTGGTTTGGTTTTATTTTTGTTTAGGCTTTGCATTGACAACAAAATGAATGAAATGCTAAACCATAGGCTGTATATTATTGGAGAAAATAACTTGGACATGTCCCCCCTGACCTAATGCATAGCAACTGGGGGAAATTGCATACTTAAATAAAGACAAACTAATGAAAAGGACATTTAAAATCAAAACTGTTTAGATGTATTGAACAAATAATAATGATAATATTTCATGATAATGAGCTATGTTAAATTTGAATTTGTTTTTATTATTTCAAATGTTAATTGGTAACATGGCACACTGTTGATGAAATGTTAATGAGCAGAGAGAGATCTTCATTGGCTGATTTTTTTTTTCTGTCTAAACAAACTAAATAAACAAACTCTCTTTGTTTTCATGACTGAATAAACTGAATAAACAAACTGACGTTGAAGGACAACACAGTTTCAAACAGTTTTGTGGCGGACCCTGCCACCTTTCTAGCTTCAAACAGTGTTCTGGGACATTATTTTCCTCTGAGAACAGCTTGTTTATTCACTGATGGAAAAAAATTATAATTCTGAGTTTGTTTTGTTACCTTATCACTTTTTCAAATATTAAAATTAATAGTTTGAATTTCTTCTCCAAACCTACACAATGCCCCTTTAACTACCTCTTCATTATTTAATAAGGTTTCTACATTTCTCCATGGGAAACTGCGTGACTCTCCTTTCTTTATTCCAAATAATTCAGTTGACTTCTATCTTTAGAAAATGTCCTGGTTTAGTTTTGCCCTTTTCATTTGTCTCACAATTGAAAGAAAGGAAAATATGATAATATTATAATAATATTCTGAATTTATTGTGAACTGTGAGTCACTCAAGAACCTGTGCAGAGGTCCGGAGGCAAAGGCAGAATACAATTTCTTGAACTATATTGGACAGAGCAGGCAAATTGAAAAATAAAAGCATTTTACAGTCCGTAGAAATCAACCTATTCATGTGAGCAATTCTTTCCAAAGGCCATATTCATACTGTGTCCTGCTCAGGGCTGTCCCTCTGGATTTTCGTTGTCTTTTCCTTGCTGATGAATTGGGGATCTGTGAAATGCTTCCCACCCTGAGCATGGCCGCTGTGTGAATATGGCCTCTCTGTATATGGCCATGGACATGTAAGTTAATCTTAATACTGACCTGAAAGCTGTTTTTAAAGGTGACTCGCTGCTCCTTCTCTGTTACACTGGTGGTGGTGAAGATGACAGTGTTGTCCCTCCCACTCAGCGTCACGGCAGCCTGGATCTTCCTATCCTTAGACAGCACCCTCCAAAGGTCAAAGGTCAGCTTGCTAGAAGACCCCTTTAGACGCAGGGTGGCTACGAACACATAGGATGGAGGCAGGCCCTCTGGGAAAATCTCCCTGGTTTGAGGATGAAGTAAATAAAACTGAGACATGAACAATAGTTGAGAAATGAAATGGAAGAAATGTGAAAAGTAGTAGAATATCCTACCTGGTGTTCTCAGTGATGTCTGTGGAGGCAGTCAGAGCGAAGGCCGACACAGAGGTCAGAGAGCCAGGGATCTTCTTGGCTTTCGTATGAATTTTCATGCCCAACATCAGCTCGAAGCCTTTCTCATCACGAGATGCCACCGGGATTCTTGTCGGACACACGGATTCTAAAAAAAAAAAAAAATTAGGTCATTTATTCAGAATCCGTGTATCATTCCTTCTTTCAGTATTCGATTGGAAAACCAAAATCGGAAAATGCCAAAAACGATTTGTTATATTCATTTTCCGATTTTGGTTTCCCAGTTGAATATTAAAAGAACGAATGATACGAGCATTATTCAGACAGCTAAACACATCTCTAAATAGATATGTAAAACAAATCACACAAAAAACAAAAATACCTATTCATCTGTCTTATTGGGTGGTGTGCTTATTTGTATTTTCGTAGACAACATAAGGCAATTGAGTGCATTTTTTCTTTTTGAATTTAAAATAGGTGAAAATCACAATTACAGAACACAACATAGGCCTTGTTTCCAGGAAAAGCACAGGCGCATGTAATAAGATTAATGATGTTTCCAGTCAACAGTGACCCATAACGCACAAAACAGGCACTGGAACATGGAGGCAAACTAAATGGATGCAGCCATTTTCATTGTTATTTATTACACCGCTGTTTTTTTGCTATCACTTGTCAAAATGTCTGTCCTTTCACCCTCATGGTAACATGGTTTCTGATGTTGAGTCCAAAATTTACTCACGTTTTAGCTCTGTTTTAGCCTACATCAACCCCATGGAAAGCTATCTTGCGATCTCGCTTCAGCTCAACTAGAACATTTTCTACTTTTTTCAACAGCTACGTTACGTTAGTTGCTAACTCCTTGGTGCAGCTCAGTTAACCACAAGTCTTTATCAGAGCTTTTTTGCTGAGCTATAAAACAAACCAAAAAGAAAGCAAAAAAGTGGCTAATTTCTTGACATTGTTGATCAGCGAAAAATTTGAAATGGAAATACAGGATGAGGAAAAGACTTCCCCACTTTGCACCTCAAAGCCAGAAACTAGAGCGAATGTCTGATAAACAAGCCACAAGGACAGACAAACTATGCATCCTGACCTTCACAGAGCTTCTGCTCCATGGAGTCTCTGATACGGTCGATGGTGGTGTAGTCTTCAGCATACAGGACGTAGGTAGATGATGGTCTGTTGGCGATGGACACCAGCTCCGAGGTGGTGATCTCGCTGCCAACTCCAACGGCGAATACTATAATGTCTTGAGCTCGTGCCTCCATACTGGCATCCACCTAAAGAAACAGGCAGTCTTAGTTTTTATTCAGGCAAACACACAGACAAAGAAAGACAAAAATACAGTAAACACAGCCAACAGTGGATATAAGTGTGGATATCTCATGACAGATAGTGTTTCCTTGTTGAGGTTCTACAGGTGGGGGAGCTCCTGGCATTCTTTTTCTTTTCGTCATTCTTGAACACAGCAGAGCGACACTTACCACGTCATCCTGAGATTTGCCATCAGAAACCACCACAGCGATGCGGTTCTTGACCTGGCTCGGTCTCTGGGAGGAGGCGAACACGTGGTCCACAGCAAACTTAATGGCCCTGCCAGTCTGCAAAACAGTGAGAAGACAGTGATGAGCTGGGGAAGTGAACGAAAAACACCAAGATGCTGTGAAGGGATCATTTGCGTGAACTGGTGTGTTCACCAGCTTCAAGTTCCAGCCATCGACAGCTACATCACATCACATCACTCGAGCTCTGTCCAGTTACAAATGGGAAGTTTTGTTCCATC